>CM049871.1:42186345-42191345 GCA_027474115.1 Schizopygopsis malacanthus
AAAAACATCACAACATTTCCGGAATTCGGGTTGTATAATATATAACCACAATATATTTTCCTTAAAAGTATATATTTGAATGAATGAGTGTATTTACATTTACATTTACATTTATGCATTTAGCAGACGCTTTTATCCAAAGCGACTTACAATTAGGGATGGGTATCGTTAAGGTTTTAACGGTACTACTACTCTTATCGATACTGCTTATCGATCCGGTTCTTTAACGGTATTCTTATCGATACTTTTTGTTATTCATTCATACATACATACATACACATATATGAATGAAATATATATATTTATATCATAGATTAGCCGCTTAATTAACATTGCTTTATATTCTGAAATGTTAAATAAATATTTCATTAAATAAATATAAAACATTTGTAAATGCACCAGTGTGCCAGCATTTTTAGTGTTTTATATACATAAGATAAGATACAGTAAGAACATGAACAAAGAAACAAAGTTAAACAAACTGACAAATATACCATTTGTCATACCATAAAACAAATGTACAAATGTTTCATTCATGAAATGAAAAAAAAACAGTGCTTTCATTTTTCCATGACGGTCTACTAACATTAATGTTCAGGTAAGAAATAGCTACAAAAGAAATCTGAAAGTGATCAAATGTAAATGAACACTGCATAGTTTTCACTGTATATATTGATAGATTGATGCTTATTAATGCTATAACTTTATTCAGAATAAGAGCTGTGGGTGATTTTCTCTTTGATTAACATTGAAGAAGCTCCAATCTGTTACTGAGACAAAATATTGACACACAATTTTCTCCCAACTGTTCTCGTTCACTTTAAGACATAAACTGTGTTTAAGTGAATACTCTCCAAGCCGGCCGTTTTTATATGTTTTGTGTGTATTTGATCGTTTGGACGCACCGAAGCTCAAAGTGTACTTTGCTTGTCAGTTTTAGAGCGCGCCACACACACACACACACTCGCAAACACACACACACTTTAACCTGGGGAGCAGCGTCTCTCGTGTGGATTGTACTTTCAACGTTTTATTATCAAACATGTCCAGCAATTTAGTAACTGTAAAGACTGCATTTTACAACAATCGACAGACGATTGATCTGATTCTGACGTTAAGGTTTGGTCAGGGAGGAACGAATGCGCGCCGCTGTGAAGGGAAGGAAGTAGTGCAAGAAGAAACGGCTATAATCCTTAGAAGCAAAAAAAAAAAAAAAACATTAAATAAACTTAATTTAATATAACAGCCACAGGCCTAAATTGTAAGCATGTTTTAATGGTTAGTTCACTCTTCTATCATGATTAAAAAGGGCTTTCATGTTGCGCGTGCTGAACTCATCCACGTGATCTCGCTTCTGAATTGCGAATAGTAAAAATGCATCATAGACAAGAGTTTGAATATTATTGCACATAAAAACAGCTGGTGACTCTGGTGGGATAGAATTTGCAAGATAATGTGTATATATAGCAATAATAAATGTGTGTGTGTTTTCTTAATTTCTCCAGTACCGATAGCAGAACCGTTAACGTCAGAGCTTATCGATACTCCGCTCTTTCATAATTTAGCCCCGAGACCGATTAAATACCGGGTTTCGGTACCCATCCCTACTTACAATTGCATTCAGGTTATACATTTTTTTTTTATTAGTACATGTGTTCCCTGGGAATCGAACCCACAACCTTTTGCAATGTTCTACCACTGAGCCACACAGGAACACTAAAGATACATATATATATATATTAGTGGTGGGCCGTTATCGGCGTTAACGTGCTGCGTTAACGCGAGACTCTTATCGGCGATAAAAAAAATATCGCCGTTAATCTATTCTCAAAGTTGGGTTGGGAGCTGGGTCTATACTACGCAAGCGATGATGACTTTCACCCTGATATTTTAGCGCGGATGTATACCTAGCCGAATTGCACTGTAGGGGGCGAGAACGAGTCTTCGAACTAGAGGCTCGCAGTCCGTGATGGACAGATTGTTAACGGCTGGTCTATGTGGTAATACAATCGGGCAGGACATCCAAACCAGAGGCGATTCTAGGGTGAGTGGATATCCGGGGCTAAGCCCAAAGATCCAATATCTGCTATTACTTCATATCGATGATTGGCCAGTTTATATGAAGTTTATTATCAAGTGTATATGTCAGTCAGAAGTACGAGCTTCCGTGGGCGGTTCCTGACGGGAGTAAACTGCGGTTCATCATTTTAATGCGCATGAAAACTCAGTGATGATGATGCGTACAGGGCATGGTCATAAAAACATTCGGGGCTTTTCTGAAAACATTCGGGGCTTCAGCCCCCTTAGCCCATCCCTAGCGCCGCCCCTGCGCTCACCTATCATTCATCAACCTCAAATATGGCTTTTCATCTGAAAGATGTATGTAGTAGCAACTTTACATGGCCGCTCAATATGATGTTAACCTAGAGAAATGTGCGCTATTGAAGTGTTTGTGTGGAAGCGCGTTTGCTGCAAGACAGGCTCCGGTGCGCTCACTTGCTCTTAAAATCTCCGTCATTTTTGGTCATAAAGATAAAAGTAGCCTAATACATCTTTCGAATCTGTAAAGACTCTACGTTTATTTGTGTGCACTCAGAATAACAACGAAACGTTGCGCTTTTAAGCAAACAGGATGCGCTTTAGGTCTCATGTGAACTTGAGCGAGAAACTTCGAAACTCGAATATATCTAAAAATACAGTACATAGAAAAATATATCTATAGAGAGTGAAATGTCAAAAAATAAATAAATAGAAGACGTGTGTGTTAGCATGGATGATTTACATGAAATTTAATCTGTGCAACACTGTGCATAATAAGATGGCTTTCAGTTCAATATAATAACAAAAAACGACATTTTGGGTTTTTATTCAACTAATAAGGTGGGCACGCTGTGATCTGTACTATATTTTTACTGTAATTGACAGTTATAAAAAATAAAAAAATAAAAAATCACGGGAGTGGGAGGGAATGGGAGTCATTCTTCCGGGAGTGGAACGGGATTTTCCTCCAGTTTTTTCGTGGGATTGGGACGGGAAGAGATTAAAGTTTGTGATGCATTTTGGAAACAGGAGATGAGCCCCTGGTCTAATGCGCCACCTGGCTTGAGAAACCCGTTCTCAAAGACTTACTTTTAGTCATTATTTGGGTAGCACACATATTCTGAATGCCTTCGGCAGAATTCAAATGAGCCATTTTAATCTAGATTAATCTAGATTAATTCCAAAATTAATCTAGATTAATCTAGATTAAAAAAATTAATCTATGCCCACCTCTAATTTACACATACATATTTATAATACACGCATATTATGTAAACAAAAAGTTATTTTGGATGCGATTAATCGTTTGAGAGTACTAATTATTTTTCTAACATTATTATACTAATTTATGAATATTTAAAACTTGTTTTTATTTTTATATTTTCTGTTTTCATTTTAATTATACCTTTTGTCAATTTTATTAGTTTTGTTGGCTAGCTTATATTTTCATTAAAGCAATAGTTGAACATGTGCTGAAATGTGTTCACTCTCAGCTCATCCGGTTTGTAGAAATGTGTCTCAGCAATGGATGCTCTGCAGTGAATGGGTGCCGTCAGTGAAGTTATTGCTGAATTTGTTTCAGCTTTTGTCTTCTCCAGATGTTAATTTGTGGACTGGAGTGGTGTGGATTATTGTGATGTTTTTATCAGACTCTCATTCTGACGGCACCCATTCACTGCTGAGACACTGATGGAATGCATTCGTTGTAGTGGACTGTAATAACCCAGAGCTGGTGTTGTCAGGGACACGGGGCTGGAGTTGTTCCGGACTCACATCATAAGCGACGGAGGCGTTCAGAGCCGGACGGTGGAGGGAATCCTGGAGCTGATCGAGTGCGAGCGAAGCGGAGAGACGGTGGAGCGCAGTCTGCTGCGGAGCTTACTGGGCATGCTCTCAGACCTGCAGGTGATTGGATGATAAACTATCAGACTTTTTTTTAACCACATTGGAATTGAAACTGGGAATCGATAAGAATTGGAATTGATAGAATTCAAATGAGACCAACCCTAGTAACGGTGTGTGTGTGTGTGTGTGTGTGTGTTGTCAGGTGTATAAGGACTCATTCGAGCAGCCGTTTTTATCGGAGACAAACCGTCTGTACGCAGCTGAGGGTCAGAGACTCATGCAGGAGAGAGACGTGAGCGCATTTCCACTGCATTCACACACTGACACTTTCCACACACACGTGTGTGTGTGTTCATCTGTACTCATGTTCTTCACACAGGTTCCTGAGTACCTTCATCATGTAGCGCAGCGTCTGGAGGAAGAGAACGACCGCGTCATCAGTTATTTGGATCAGAGCACGCAGTGAGTGTGTGTGTGTGTGTGTGTGTGTGTGTGTGAGAGAGTAAGGGTGTGTGTGAGAGTAAGGGTGTGTGTGTGTGTGTGTGTGTGTGTGTGTGTGTGTGTGTGTGTGTGTGTGTGAGAGTAAGGGTGTGTGTGTGTGTGTGTGAGAGTAAGGGTGTGTGTGTGTGTGTGAGAGTAAGGGTGTGTGTGTGTGTGTGTGTGAGAGTAAGGGTGTGTGTGTGTGTGTGTGTGTGTGTGTGTGTGTGTGTGTGTGTGTGTGTGTGTGTGTGTGTGTGTGTGTGTGTGAGTAAGGGTGTGTGTGAGTAAGGGTGTGTGTGTGTGTGTGTGTGTGTGTGTGAGTAAGGGTGTGTGTGTGAGTGAGTGTTTGAGTGTGTGTGTGATAGGTCAGGTCCGATAGGTCAGCTGTGGTATAATCGCTGCTGTCTGTGTGTGTGACAGAAAGCCGCTCATCGTCACAGTGGAGAAGCAGCTGCTGGGAGAACACATGAACGCCATTCTGCATAAAGGTCTGGATCACGAGTACAGATCAGAGACTGAGACGTACTGAAACACACACTCAGCTGATGGTGTGTGTGTGTGTGTGTGTGCAGGCCTGCGGATGCTGCTGGATGGGAACCGTGTGTGTGAGCTGATGCTACTCTATGAGCTCTTCA
>CM049871.1:42196345-42198845 GCA_027474115.1 Schizopygopsis malacanthus
TGAGTGTGATTAAGTGAGTGTTAGAGTGTGAGTGAGTGAGCGATTGTGATTAAGTGAGTGACATTAGAGTGTGTGTGAGTGAATGTGTGAGTGATTGAGTGAGTGAACGATTGTGAGTGTGAGTGAGTGAGCGAGTGTGATTAAGTGAGTGTTAGTGTGTGAGTGTGAGTGAGTGAACGAGTGTGATTAAGTGAGTGTTAGAGTGTGAGTGAATGTGTGAGTGAGTGAGTGAACGATTGTGAGTGTGAGTGAGCGAGTGTGATTAAGTGAGTGTTAGTGTGTGTGTGAGTGAGTGGGAGTGAGTGAACGAGTGTGATTAAGTGAGTGTTAGAGTGTGAGTGAATGTGTGAGTGAGTGAGTGAACGATTGTGAGTGTGATTAAGTGAGTGTTAGTGTGTGAGCGAGTGAGTGTGAGTGTGATTAAGTGAGTGTTAGAGTGTGAGTGAGTGAGTGAACGAGTGTGAGTGAGTGAACGATTGTGAGTGTGAGTGAGCGAGTGTGATTAAGTGAGTGTTAGTGTGTGAGCGAGTGAGTGTGAGTGAGTGAACGATTGTGAGTGTGAGTGAGCGAGTGTGATTAAGTGAGTGTTAGTGTGTGAGCGAGTGTGATTAAGTGAGTGTTAGTGTGTGAGCGAGTGAGTGTGAGTGAGTGAACGACTGTGAGTGTGAGTGAGCGAGTGTGATTAAGTGAGTGTTAGTGTGTGAGTGAACGATTGTGAGTGTGAGTGAGTGAGTGTTAGTGAGTGAATGTGTGAGTGAGTGAACGATTGTGAGTGTGAGTGAGCGAGTGTGATTAAGTGAGTGTTAGTGTGTGAGCGAGTGAATGTGTGAGTGAGTGAACGATTGTGAGTGTGAGTGAGCGAGTGTGATTAAGTGAGTGTTAGTGTGTGAGCGAGTGAATGTGTGAGTGAGTGAACGATTGTGAGTGTGAGTGAGCGAGTGTGATTTAGTGAGTGTTAGTGTGTGAGCGAGTGAGTGTGAGTGAGTGAACGATTGTGAGTGTGTGTGAGTGAGTGAGTGTGATTAAGTGAGTGTTAGTGAGTGAATGTGTGAGTTAGTGAACGATTGTGAGTGTGAGTGAGCGAGTGTGATTAAGTGAGTGTTAGTGAGTGTGAGTGTGTGAGCGAGTGAGAGTGAGTGAGCGAGTGTGAGGGAGCGTGAGCGAACGAGTGTGAGGGAGCGTGAGCGAGGGAGCGTGAGAGAGAGTGAGGGAGCGTGTGTGAGGGAGCGTGAGCGAACGAGTGTGAGAGAGAGTGAGGGAGCGTGAGCGAGTGAGTGTGAGGGAGAGTGAGGGAGCGTGTGTGAGGGAGTATGAGCGAGTGTGAGCGTGAGGCACGTCCTGATTTTGCTGAGTTAGATGTGTTCCTGGGTCAACATATATTGTTGACCCTGGAACAACATTTTAATCCAAAAATTGAATCTTGACCATTTCCCTACACCTAAACCTAACCTTAACCATGAGTAATCCCTAAAATCTGAGGAAATTATAGATGAATGGCACTGATGTACAAGCAACAAACACTGATTGTAAGCCTAAACTTCACAAAAATGATAAACTTGTTCTTCAAATCTGATTGGTTAATAACAATGTTGTTCCTGGGTCAACAAAGATGCTCTTGGTAAATTCAGGTTCTGCGAGCATAAGCGAGTGAGGGAGCGTGAGCGAGTGTGTGAACGGTCAGTAACACTGGTGTGTGTGAGTGGTCAGTAACACTGGTGTGTGCGTGTATATGTGTGTGCTGTCAGTAACACTAGTGTGTGTGTGTGTGTGTGTCAGAGGACGGTGAGCTCAAGCGCACGCTGCAGTCTCTGGCCTGTGGGAAAGCGCGAGTGCTCAATAAAACGCCGCGTGGGAAAGACGTGGAGGACGGAGACCGCTTCCACTTCAACAGCGACTTCAGACACAAACTCTTCCGCATCAAGATCAACCAGATCCAGATGAAGGAGACGGTGAGTGTGTGAATGAACACAGCAAACACAGCGTGTGTGCTAAAACATCTACAGTATCTATCTGTCTATACATCTATCCATCCATCTATGTATATAAACAGCTGCTTCGAACGTTCAAGCTAGGGTTTCTCAATCCAACCTCAAAGTTTGTTCTCAAGCGTTACTCTGGTTAGTGGTTGTTGTGAGAGTCAAGTCAAGTCAAGTCACCTTTATTTATATAGCGCTTTTAACAATACAAATTGTAACAAAGCACTGCACAATATCAAAATAGGCAAATTGTGTCAATAATGTAAAATTACAGGATTTAACACTCAATTATCTGCTGAATGCATTTCATTATTGAATTTAGTAATGGCATTGTCCAGCTTAGTTCAGTTTATAATATCTGTGCAATCAAGTCGATGATTGTGCTGGAAATGAAGTGTCCCCAACTGAGCAAGCCCGAGGCGACAGTGTTAGTGTGAGTGTGAATATGCAGATGAGCTGATGTCATGTGACCGTCAGGTGGAGGAGCAGGTGAGCACGACGGAGCGCGTGTTCCAGGACCGTCA
>CM049871.1:42203845-42242199 GCA_027474115.1 Schizopygopsis malacanthus
AGGAGCACTAATAGAGAGATACAACCACGATCAGATGATAAGAGCAGGTCATTAGTCACTCTAATGAGAGCAGTCTCAGTACTATGAGATGGACTGGAAATCCTCACAGATATCATTTTTCTCTAAGAACTATTCTCTAAGGAATATAATTGTGAGGATGTTACCTTTTCTAGTATCTTATCTTTATCTATCTCATCTCATCCTGAACCTCAGTTTGAAGACAAATTCACCAAGTCTGCATGATACACATATGTCTTCCTTAAGAAAAAAAATGTCTTGCTAAAACTTCAACTAACTTTTAAATTCAGCAGATGTTTGTCGTAAAAAAGGTTCAATAGAGAATGCGTCCTTTGACCGGTCAGCGAACTCACGTCTAAACCTTTGACGGATCGAGTTCACGATCGCAGGTGCGCATCATAAAATTGTCATGACTTCGATCTGATCGAAGGTGGTTGTGTGTGTGTCTTGTCATTTGTACGTGTTTGTTGTTGAGATCACATGGGTTTTGTTTTGACAGTTTGCCATGTGCTCATTGTCTTTGTGATTCCCCTCCCCATCGTTATCTCATTAACTACTTCAGCTGCCATCACACCTGTGACTAGTTTATCCATCTATTCTCCCTCTATTTAAGGCCCCTTCGTGTGTAGTCTTGTGTCTGACCGTTGTGGTGTGAACACGCTACACTTTGCTCGTGACCAGCTTTCAGTTTAGTCGTGTTTTCCTAGGCTCCTAGTTCAATTTAGTGTTTATAGTTTGCGTTCTCATCTGCCTCCCGTTTCTCCAGTTCTCTGTTTCCTCAGTTCCTGTCCTGGAGCTGTGTTTTGTGGCTTCTCCACCCCTGCACCTCTCTGCGCACTCAAGAAGGTCACTCCCTACTCTGACGTTGCGTCAACACTGCCGCTAGGACTCTGTGTGCTGTTCTGTCCCCACTTTGACGTTGCGTCAACACTGCCGCTAGGACTCTGTGTGCTGTTCTGTCCCCACTTTGACGTTGCGTCGGCACCGACGCTTGGACTGCAGGCGCTGATCTCACTACGCTTTACCCTCTCTGC
This sequence comes from Schizopygopsis malacanthus, assembly GCA_027474115.1. NCBI lineage: Eukaryota > Metazoa > Chordata > Actinopteri > Cypriniformes > Cyprinidae > Schizopygopsis > Schizopygopsis malacanthus. The sequence goes on from CM049871.1 coordinate 42,204,898, forward strand.
CTCGTGGAGTGACTGGAGGCTTGATTGGACTGATCCCGTTCCGTTCCTATTCTTTGCCTTGAATTACGGCTTCCTGCCCTCTTTACCGGCCGAGTTTTGTGTTCTGAAACCTTAATAAATATTTGATTTGAACCTGCGATTGAATCCGTGTTTTTCCCTGACAAAAATGGTTCAGATGGATGTCCTTTGATCGCTGAACAACAAAGCCAAAGTTTACGAGGCCAGATCCCTCAAAACCCATTAGATTGCAAGTGAGTCGCATCCCCAGAAGCATATTTAGACATTTTACAACGTCCTTTTGATCTGATATGATTGCGTCAGTAATCATACGCTCATCTTCAATCTTTTCCCGTTTCATTGTGGTGCGTGAGCAGCCGCGATTTCTTTAAGACTGCAAGGGAAGCTCAGCTTCCCCTATAATTGTCAAAAAATGAATGGTCAAATATATGTACTATTATGTTAACATTTTATTGACTAAAAATGCGTTAAACACGTTCATCTCGAACGAAAACAATTTCGTTCAGAATCAGCTACTTAGGTCGGCTGACTCTATTTCCTTCTCATTCATTCCCGTAGCGTACAGTGCATTACTCTGTTGAAGCCCAGCGTCCATTGACTTCAATGGGGCTGCTTTAAACAGTTTTTTTCAGTGCTTAGAAACAAGACGGTCATTGGATAATGCTGCGATTATGTCCCGCCCACGGACGCTCAGCGTCTCTGGGATGAATGGAGGAGTGGGCTGGCCCGGACTCCGAGCGTCTGCGTGATGATTGGAGGGTCTGTCATCTCTTTTTAATCCACTTTTATGTCCTAAAACGCTCGTTTTTTGGGGTCGACAGCTTATAAAAACGTATTTATTGTTTTTTTTCTAGCTTGTTTGCTATACACATTGTCACATATCAGCTTTTAGACATTTTTTTTTTTTTTTTTTTGTTATAAATAAATGACAAGGAGGCGGCAGCTTCTCGCAATGCAAAGAGACGGTTGTGTGGGCGTGGGCGTGGTCTTCAGATTATGACGCGTATCACTCTGTGTCTCCATTTCCAACTCAGTCCCATCGCGGATTTTGCATGTGTAGTCGAAAGACAAACTGCTGCAACCTTCATCGTATATTTCACACAATTTCACACCACATTCATTGTTTCAGTTTAACATAATTCCCACATTTCCTCCCGTTGAGTTAAATATATATATATATATATATATATATATATTAGATCGTTTGTTCATTAATTCATATAGTCTGAACTAGCCAGCTAGCAAACTGCACAGCAGGTGTAGAAAGGAGCTTCTCCTGTTTAAAGCGGCTCAAGTCCTACACCCGTAACACAATGGGCCAAGGCCGTTTAAGCAGCCTAGCTCTGCTGGCCATTGGGAGGACACTGGTCAAGTCACTGGAAAAGACGCCTAGTTGGTACGACAGGGTTACAGAGCATTTTCTTGAAAAGGAACGTAGGGCAGAATTTACATATAAATAAATGGACAATTTTTATGATTTAGGCCGAAAATGAGCTTCCCCTCTTTAAAAGATCAGCAGCCGCCACTGTGCGTGAGCCAAGATATTTTGTATTTCGTGTGATGTTGTAAAAATGTATACATTATATGTTTGTTTCAACTGATAAGTCTTACGGCAAGAAAATCCAAAGACCCCCAAAACACTTGCTTTCACACCCGTTTGCACCCCACATACGCATGTATAAAAATCTGAAAATAATTCCCTCGAAATCCTGTAGGGACTGAACCTTTAGAAATATAAATGAGAACTTCTCGTTCCAGTCCAGCAGGTGTCGCTATTAAGCTGTTCATCTGTTCATCAGAAAACCAGAAGAAGATGAAAACGAAACCAAAGAACAAAATCGTCCGTCATGACAAACAACAGCAGTAAAGGACAGAACAAATAGTGCTTCAAATATCTATCAATTGTCTTCCTAGTGCTCAAGACTGCAGGTACATTTCAGTTTTTCTCGATTATTAGGGATAAAATATGGATTTCACACTGTCTATGTAATGTTAAGCGCGATTTAAATGTGAAGTTACAGGTTACAGGCCTATTCTTATTCCGTAAGTTTATCACAGGCTACTAACATTACACAGAAGAACCTGTCAGAAAATACTGTTAAAACAAAGTTTTCTGGGAAGGAGTTTTAAAAAACAAACGTTTCTGACGGGTTTTTTCTCCCGTTTCGGTTTCATTTTAGGCTGAAAAATAATAAACTTAAATACAACAAGGAAGAAACCATGTTAGTTTTAAGTGCATTATATCTATGTCCTGAACATATAAGTAGAGCCATGTGTCATTAGAGGATCTGAAATGATTCAGAACGGTTTATGTTAACGTTAATCCGTGAATCATCATACCGACCAGTAAACGCAGGAGGCGGCGCAGGGAACGTAAGCAAGAGCGGGGCTTCAGGGCTGGCCTGCTAACAAGGCTAAAGAGATCACCCCATAATCCTGCTCTGCTCAGTATCTTCCTCACAAACGCTGTCACTCAGCAACAAAACAGATGAATTGGATTTGATCGCATCGACGCAAAATAAACCAATTATATCTGAGTCAATTTCTGCGTATAAATATTACGCCAAATAGAAACAGAAAATCGTGCTAGAGCCTACGCACTTTCATGAGATCGTGTAAATGGGAATGGCTACAATGAATTCATAGCAATGTTTTACATTCAAGCTTAAAAACCCTTAAAATGTATAGTGAAAAGTTATTTTAAAATCATCTGGAATGCAATAAAGTAATTTTAAAGCTGTTTTTAAAGCATTTGCTGCATGGATTAAAAAAATAGGCCAATAAATAATTCACTAGGCCTATCAGTCAGACAAAATTGCATTGCAGCAAATCCTTTAAATTTCAAGGACAAAGATTTACATACTTTTTTTTTTATTATTGAATACAATTATAAAATAAAACGCAAATTATAATCGGGCCTGTTTTAGGCTTTCCCTTATTTGTATGTTTTAGATGGTGAGGTGACGGAGAAAAATGACTCGCCATTTCCTCATTGGACGCGCAGAGAGAAATATATGCATCTTAACGGATTACATAGGCTAATGAAGAGTTTTTGCTTTGCTTTGAATTATTTCGTTTTAAAGTAGTATTTTAAAGCTGTCTATAGATATATTTATCATATCTCTGAGCCAGTTTCGAGTTGCTGAGTTTCGGTTCATCATTGAAGCGCTCTTGTTCAAAACCGGCAGAAAGTTTTCCTATATTGTGAATGCACACAAATAAAAGTAGACCCTTTACAGTTCCAAATGATATATTACTCTTACCTTTATTATTTTAAAGGTAATTTATTTTAAGTTGTTTTAAGTTGTTTTTACTGTAAGAAAAAAATCCTCCATGTCCTGTAAAGCTCGCTTCAGCTCTCCACACAAAGTGTCGGATATTGCACATTTATATAGGTTAAACATTTAAACTAACACTGTGATATGCTTGAACTGTTTATAGGCCTATCTATCGATTTTATTTTAGTCGTGATGATTTAATAAGTCTAAATTAATCAAACATAGGCGATCAACTCTGATGCTGGCCGCTTGGTCGTTGCTTAAAAGAAGAAAAAAAAACATTTAACGAACACAAAATGCTCCCAAGGTTTTTCTAAATTAACTTTTGAAGAAAAAAAAAACGAAACATAGTCTAATCACTTTTCCATTACATACAAAACTGAACTATTTTAATAGGTAGCTATAAGCTGTTTGGGGAGAAGGGAAAGACTCATATCGCTGAGAACTTCCAGTACATCCATGATATTTCCATGTTCCGCTTTTAAGCCACAACCTACAGATCCCTCAACACAAACATAACATTCACAAACATAAAAGCAAGCATTGGCAGTGCTGCGTGCGTGATTTGGCAGGATGCGACGCGTGCATCAAATAGCCCTGCATCAGTTTAATAACTTTGATAACATTAATTCTTACAACTGTTAAATTATTGGGCAAATGGTAAATATGTCGATCACATAGAAATAGATAGCAAAATAGCCAATGTAAACCAAATGTTATAAACATCGGAGCAACCTTATAGCCTATATATTTTTTTTATTCACAACAGTTTACAGTTGCCCACAGAAAAAAACAGGGGGTGCTGCAGCACCCTCAGCACCCCCTGTTCCCGCGCCCCTGACCCTGATGGCATTTTTATAATAGCAGGGGACTTTAATCAAGCCAAAAACTGTTCTTCCTAAATTTAGGGTTGCAAAATAAGGGACACCCATGCTCAAAAACATGCTCAAGTATATGCAAACTTCCGACAGAACATATTCATATTGTTATTTTATTATTTACAATTATTAATTATTATTAGTCTTTTTAATTCCAAAGCTTCGTTTGTCCTCTGAACACAATTTAAGATATGTTAACAAACATCAAAAACACCTTTTCCTTCTCACGAATCTCAGTCAGATTGAGCCACAGATGGCGTTCTGCGGCCTCCGAAGCCGCCATAGAGCGCCCCACGGCACGTGCGGTGTGCTTGGTGGCTCTCAGAGCCAAGTCAGTGGCTCTTCGTAGCTCCTTCACGGCTTCAGGAGTCAAGCCGGTCCCTTCGTCCATCTCCTTCAGGACGTCCGCCTGGTAGGCCTGAAGGATGGCCATTGTGTGAAGGGCCATACCTGTCTGACCGGCCGCGATGTAGGACTTTCCGATAAGGGCGGAAGTGGTCCTACACGGCTTGGAAGGAAGGAGGGGGCGGGGCTTCCAAGAAGGAGCCAAAGAGGGTGAAAGATGTGAGGCTAAAGTATCCTCAATCACCGGCATGGTGGTGTAACCCTGCTCCACAGAACCCACAAGGTTGGTGAAGTCAGCGGCCGCCGCGTTAGTAAGGTGTGAGGAAAATGGCTGCTTCCAGGAACTGGAGATCTCTCGATGCAGATCGCTGAAAAATGGCAGCTTCCTCTTTTCAGGCTTGGAATGTGCACCGATGAGGAAGCGATCGTCGAGCTTCGAAGCTCGAGACTCGCGGGGCTCATCGGGCCAATCCTGCGCGAGCTTTTCGGTGGCGCGCGAAAGCACGTCCATGAGCTCAGAGTAGGCCGCTGAAGGCCGCGCCTCCTGGCCGCTAGGCGGGAGCGCATCTGCTAAAGCAGGCCCGAAATCCTCGGAGTCGGAGGCTGCCGTGTGCAGAATATCATCTAGCCCGAAGGAAATGGTATGATGTGCCCCCGGGCTAGGAAACAGAAATTCATGCAAGAATTCGACCGGCGAATTCGCACACACGCGCCCGGGAGAGGGAGGGAGAGAAAAGGCGAGGCCTGTCTGCTCACTCTCCATCTCCTCGAGCTCGACATCCGAACCCCAGGTCGCGGCTTCACGAGAGGCCGCGATCTCACGAGGGGCCGCGGAGGTGCTCGATGCGCGCCGGGGAAAAATGGGAGAGTGTGTGGGAGAGAGAGAGAGAGGGTAGAGATTGACTAACATTAATACATGTTGTATAATTATTGTTCATGTTAAGTAATATAGTTAATGCTAATAACTTAAACTTTATTGAAAGTATAATGTTAAAAGCTAAACCCTTATTGAAAAGTTTTATATATTGTTATTTGTGTGTGTGTGTGTATGTGTTTGTGCGTGAGAGAGAGAGGATAGACTAAGGAGACTAACATTAATAAATGCTGTATATTTATTGTTCATGTTAATTAATATAGCTAATTCTAATAACTGAAACCTAATTGAAAGTGTTACCAAAGTTGTATATTTTGTTGTGTGTGTGTGTGTGTGTGTGTGTGTTTGTGTTGATGGCTCGGATTAACCCTTTCATTAATGTATCCCTTAAATCCAAACTGCTAGAGGGTTACTGTAATGCATGTGCCCGCTGGGCACAGTTTTCCTGATGCCACCGGGCTGGCGTTTGCACTCGGCTTGGGCCCGCCATCGCTGCTTGCAGCTATATTTATTGTTCAGATTCCACAGTCACAGTCAGTATTTTCCAATCATGTCTTCTGTGTCATTAGTGTTAGATCAGGATCAGATGTGTCCAGCTCTGTGTCTGTGAAGAGTGACTGTTCAAAAGGCAATCCACCAGAATTCAGTGAGAAAACACCATCATCTGCCAAAAGGTATTTCATGGATTTCTGTTTTAGAAAATATATCAGTGAATGTTTATCATATAGTTAAATATTTACCAACATCTTAACATTGTATTTTTTGTTTGACATAAAACTATACTTTTATTCTCACAAAAAAGGATTTACAAAGAGCAATGCTTTAATAACTTAAAAGCACCATGCTAAGCATCAGCAGAAACGATTCAGTCACTAAGATTATTTGATGTGAATTATATTTTTTGTGATAGTCATTTAATTGTGTGCTTGTCAGCACAGTATGTACTATTATTCACTAGCCACTGTTTTATTTGCTTATAGGACAGAAAATGTAATAAGAAACCTAGTTTTTATTTAAAGTTAAGTCTGTATCACAATGCAACAAATATTACATTTACATTTAGTCATTTTGCAGACTATAATTATAATTGTGAAATACATAAAGCGATTCATCTTGAAGAGGCGAACAGACAGAGCAAGTGCTCGTAAGACCAAGTCTCAGGCATTGTTCAAATTAGTACAAGCTAGTAAGGGAAGGAGAGAAAGAGAAAGATTAAGTTTAGGATGAAGTCAAGTGGTGTTGAAAGAGATGAGTTTTCAGTTGTTGCTTGAAGATTGACAGGGATCCAGCGTTCTGGATGGGGGGGGGATCATTCCAGCAGTCAGGAATAGTGAAGGAGAATGTGCTGGAGAGTGATTTTGAGCCTCTCTGTGATGGTACCTAGGCCTGGGCGATAAATCGATTTTATCGATTAACTCGAATGTGTAGCTTACGTCGATTCGTTTGAATGAATGTGTAGCTTACGTCGAATTGTTTTCTCATTAACATCCGCCGACGCTCCCCTCTGGGCTACCGTAGTTCTGAATGGAAGATTTTTTTATTTGTCACATACACAATTACACAGAGTATAACCAGCAGTGAAATTTGTGCTCTGCATTTAACCCATCCAAGTGCACAGACACCTCCCCCCCGCAAGATTGCAATATGTTGGGCCGATAGACGATAGGTGTGTATTTTTACTCTAAGTACAAATAGGCCGCCGCTGCAGCCTTGATGGCAGAGACTATTTACACTAACAACAACGTGCGATTGGGCTGGTCAAAATCACAAAAGACCGTCAGCTATCATCAGCTCTAGTGGCGCAGATGGTCGTACTCATTTTGACGCGATCGACCCGGGTTTGAATCCGCCTGTTGGCAAACTTTTTTTTTCTCCCTTTTCAGATTTCAAATCACATCAGAAAAGCATTTTTTCAATAAAAATGAAGGAAATAACAAAAAGTTGAAGATAAAGTATCGGGTAGGGTTAGGCTAGGTGTAGAGAATGCTTTATTCTCCCAATAAGGTGGCATCCATTTAATAATTTGAATTAAAATGTACACTCAATAAGTTATTATTGCATACTGTTTTATAATGTATTAAAATACTGAGGTGCAGATACTTGCCACTATTTGCAATGACTAGTATAACTAACAGAAAATCCTGCTATTTGCACATAGTGTACATAGCTTCTATTGCTATTTACATTTACTTTGTCATTTTGCAGATGCTTTTATCCAAAGCGACTTACAATTGGGGAATACAAAAAGCAATTCGTCTTGAATAAGCAAACAGACAGAGCAAGTGCTCGTAGCACGAAGTCTCAGGCGTTGTTCAAATAAGTACAAACTAGTAAGGGAAGGAGAGAAAGATTAAGGTTTTTTTGGGGAAGAAGTGAAGTGCTTAGTGCAAATAGATGCTGCCAATATTTAAATACTATCTCCATACTATCTACACATGCTGTCTACACAAATATCCTTACAAGTACAATTTTGGCTCTATTATTGGTCCCCTTCAAAAATTGCTCCCCTAAATTGATGTTTATTGTCCCCCCCTACTGTTAGATTAAAAGTACTCCCCTGTGAACAACATCTCCAGAACTGCTCTGAAAGTCACTTCATGAGCATTTTACCGTTTGATTTGTGTAAAACTAACGTCATATCATTGTAACACTCTACTAAATTAGGGTTAAAAGGGTTAGGGTTAGGGTTAGGGTTAGGGTTAGGTTAGGGTTAGGGTTAGGGTTAGTTAGGGTTAGGTACACTATAGTGGTGGTACACTAAATCAAAGGGGACATCTGTAGCCAACAGTGTATTTACTAGGCAATTTTTCAAGATTTCAGCCAACAAGATAAACAAACATTCAGATGAAAACGTAACATACAACAGGATTAGAGATTGTAATAGTGTGTGGAATAGCCGGAAGAGTTTTTCCCCATAAAACAATTCACGACCGCCAGTCCAACCACGAGTGCATCTCTCCTCATCATCCCGTCATCTCTCTATATATCCACGTGTAGCAGCGCTTACTTCCGGGCTGCCAGGTATCAACTGACGTAATGAGTATAAGCACATCTCACGATAACAGATTTAGGCTCAAACACAGTAATACATAGGGGAGAAATAAAAGCATTAGGGGATATTAAACCGTTCTCAATTTTATAGAACAACAATTTACATATATAAACCCCATTATGTGGTCACGCTACATCATATACACACAGAACTGTGAAGGTTTTCACAGCAACCCGTCAAAATAAAAGTTTGGTTAAACTTGGAAGACACTGCGGCAGAAATATATTAATATTGTTCAGCAGAATGTACATACTGCTACTACTAGGCTATTATTAAACAATAATTAACACTTTTTCTTTTTAAATAATGATCACAACATTTCTTCCATGTTTTAATTTTAATAGTAAACCCCCTTTGTTTGCCAAAATAAATAAATATAATTTTATTTTCAATAATTGATTGTTTAAATAATAATAATAATTTAAAGATAAATTAAATTCATGTTTTTTGCCTTCATTTGATAACCAGATACTGAACACAGAATTTTTGAGAGAAAAGTAAAAATTTCATAAGGCTATTTTAAGAATACATTTGAATAAATAAGTTGATTTTATGCATTCAAATAATTAGACATGCTACAACAAAATAAAACACGGCGAAAGAAAATAAAACACCCACTTATGAAAGTAGATAAAGATTTTCAATTTCTTGAAGTTTTTAACAACCTAATGTTATGTTTATTCTCAGCTATAGCCTACTACAAAAGGGCCCTCTATTATCTAAATGTTGTATTTAATTTAATGTTCAACGGCAGTTTTTTTGGTAAAATGTAACTTTATTGTTGTCATTTTCTTAATTCATATAATTAGAGGTTTTTAGAGGTTTGATTGTGTTTGATGGAAGTCCAGTCAGAAGAGCATTGCAGTAGTCTAGTCTAGAAATGACAAGGGCCTGGACAAGAAGTTGTGCAGCATGCTCTGTCAGAAAGGGCCTGATCTTTCTGATGTTGTGTAGTGCAAACCTGCAAGATCGAGCAGTCTTTGCAATGTGCTCTTTGAAGGTCAGCTGGTCATCGAAGATTACACCAAGATTTCTGACCGAAGCTGATGGGGTAATTGTTGATGAACCTAACTGAATGGTGAAGTCATGCTGTAGAGTTGGAGTGGCAGGGAAGACAAGAAGCTCAGTCTTTGCCAGGTTGAGCTGTAGGTGATATCTCTTCATCCATGCCGAGATGTTCTCCAGGCAGCCTGAGATCCGTGCAGCTACCGTTGGATCATCTGGTTGAAAAGAGAGATAGAGCTGTGTGTCATCAGCTTTTTACACTTTAAGATGACCTTAAGCAGCTAATGCAATGCTTTCTTTTTCTCTTTTTAAAAAATATTTTTTTTCATTATTATTATAAGAAATATCTTCAATATTGTTGTATAGAAATGCAGTATTTTATTTTATTTCTAACAGAATTCAATATGAGGCATTAGATTCAGGCATCCAGAACAAAAAGAGTTTCAGAAACAATCTTGAGAAGATCTTCAAGGTAAGAAAAGCACTGTCATAAATAATTAACATTCATATAATGGAAAACAAGTACATTGAAAAAAAGCTTGTTATAAATGTAATCGAAATAGAATAGAATTATATTTTCTAATTTCTCTTGACCAATGAATCTTCCTTTTAAGAGAACAATATATAATCTAAAAAATAAGTATTTTCTTTTCTTTATGGATTAATACACTTTCAAATTAAAATTTCCTGATAATTTACTCACCCCCATGTCATCCAATATGTTTGTGTATTTCTTTCTTCAGTCGAAAATAAATTAAGGTTTTTGATGAAAACATTCCAGGATTTGTATCCATATAGTTAGTTTCAATGGACTCCAAACGGTTGAAGGTCAAAATTACAGTTTCAGTGCAGCTACAAAGGACTATAAACGATACCAGACGTTGAATAAGGGTCTCTTATCTAGCCAAACTATCGGTCATTTAAAAAATAAAATAAATTGATATGCTTTATAAACACACAAATGCTCGCCTGTTCTGCGATGCGCATCCCAGACTTCACATAATGACGCTGAAAAGGTCACGCTTGACGTAGGTGGAGGTACTGGAGTCAGTGTTTACAAGTTGAACGTGCAAATACTAAGTCAAACACGGTCTACTAAAAAGGAGTTACAATGAGTTTACAAGGTAAAACAACAATGTCGGACGATTTTGAACTTGGAGAAAATGAGATGGATCCTACGGCAAGCGTGACCTTTTCAGCGTCATTACGTATTACGTGAAGTCTGGGATGCACATCACAGAACAGGCGAGCATTTGTGTGTTTATAAAGCATATACATTTATTTTAATTTTTTAAATGACCGATAGTTTGGCTAGACAAGAGACCCTTACTGTAACTTGAATGCAATGTAAGTCGCTTTGGATAAAAGCGTCTGTTAAATGCATAAATGTAAATGTAAATGTATTCATCGTCTGGTATCGTTTATAGCCCTTTGAAGCTGCACTGAAACTGTAATTTTGACCTTCAACCGTTTGGAGTCCATCGAAACTAACTATATGGATACAAATCCTGGAATGTTTTCATCAAAAACCTTAATTTATTTTTGACTGAAGAAAGAAATACACAAACATATTGGATGACATGGGAGTGAGTAAATTATCAAGACATTTTAATTTGAAAGTGAACTCATCCATTAAAATAACAGCTAATCAAAACTTTTGTTTGTCTTTTTACTGGATTTTTTTCTAAATGTGATTGAATAAATGGTTTTGACCAAACATGGATGTAAGATTTGGCTACATTTTGTGGTTCTTTTTCTTGCTTTCCTTGTAGGATCTTGAGAGCAAAGTAATAACTTTTTTGAAGAATGAGCTGAAAAAGTTTAAGAAAATATTGCAAAAAGAGAACATGCAATACTTTGTGAATGACTTTAATGAGAATAGAAGCGGTATCAAAGAAGCAGCTCTTGATCTCTCGCTCTGCTTCCTGAGAGAGATGAAGCAAGATGAAGCTGCTGATACTCTAGAAGGTAAGAGACCAACGTCTGTCAGATTGTCACTTATAGATATCAAAGAGAATATTAACATTAAAAACATTTGTATTATTGTCTTTTCTGTGTTTAGAGCTGTTCTTCATTCATCAGCTGAAATATAGCTTAAAGAAGAAGTATCAATGTGTGTTTGAAGGAATCACAAAGCAAGGTGACTCCACACTTCTGAAGAACATCTACACAGATCTCTATATCACTCAGGGTTGTAGTGAACAGGTCAATACTGAACATGAGGTCAGACAGATTGAAGTTACTTCCAGACATCATGAATCACAAGAAATACAGGTTAAATGCACAAATTTGTTTGAAGCACCTGAACAAGACAAGCAGATCAGAACTGTGCTGACCAAAGGAGTTGCTGGCATCGGAAAATCAGTCTCTGTGCAAAAGTTTGTTCTGGATTGGGCCGAAGGAAAAGAAAATCAAGATATAAGCTTCATATTTCCTCTTCCATTCAGAGAAATGAACTTAAAGGAGACAGAAAACCAAAGTTTGATGGACATTATAACTCAGTTTTTCCCCGAGACAAGAGGACTGAACCTTACAAGAAGGAATCATTTCAAAGTCTTGTTCATTCTTGATGGATTGGATGAATGTCATCTTCCTCTAGACTTTGCTGGTAATGACACGTGTTCTGATGTATCGTCACCGGCGTCTCTGGATGTTCTCCTGACGAATCTCATCAAGGGAAATCTGCTTCGTTCTGCTCTCATCTGGATCACCTCCAGACCAGCCGCTGCCAGTAAGATTCCTCCTGACTGTATCGACCGGCTGACAGAGATACGAGGATTCAGTGATGCACAAAAGGAGGAGTACTTCAGAAAAAGATTCACAGATGCTGATCTAGCCAGAGAAATCATTGATCATGTTAAACAATCAAAGAGTCTCTTTATCATGTGCCACATCCCAGTCTTCTGCTGGATTTCAGCCACTGTTCTCCAGAACATTTTAGAGGAGAAACGAATTAAAAACAATCAGGCTAATGACGCCTCCAAAACACTTCAGGAATCAAACACTGAAGACACTCCCAAGACTCTGACACAAATGTACACACACTTTCTCCGCTTTCAGATCCAGCAAAGCAGACAGAAGTATGATGGAGAATACAGACCAGATGTTTCCTGGGATAAAGATCCCATCCTTTCACTGGGGAAACTGGCCTTTCAACAGCTGCAAATAAACAATGTGATCTTCTATGACGAAGACCTGGAAGCCTGTGGTATTGATGTCTATAAGGCATCAGTGTATTCAGGCATGTGTACCCAGATCTTTAAGGAGGAAACAGGGATCAATGTTGGTACCATGTACTGCTTTGTTCACTTGAGCATTCAAGAGTTTATTGCAGCCCTTTATGCACATCTGTGTCTAGACATCAACAAGAAAAGTGTGTTTGTTCAAGACTCAACAGAACAGAAAAACAAAAGTGAAACCATGATTGATTTGCTCAAGACTGCAGTGGACAAGGCACTTGAGAGTAACAATGGACACCTGGACCTTTTCCTTCGATTCCTCCTCGGTTTGTCTCTTCAGTCCAATCGTCGACTCTTAAGAGGTCTGTTGACACAGCGAGACCGCAACGACCAGAGCAACGAGGAAATAGTTCAGTACATCAAGCAGAAATTAGAAGCTGATCTGTCTCCAGAGAGATCCATCAATCTGTTCTACTGTCTGAATGAACTGAACGATCAAACGCTGGTGAAAGAGATTCAGACCCACCTCAGCAAAGGAAGTCTCTCATCTGTTGACCTTTCACCTGCCCAGTGGTCTGCTTTGACCTTTGTGTTGTTGACATCAGAGGAGGAGCTGGAGGAGTTTGAGCTTCAGAAATTCAAGAAATCAGACGAGTGTCTCATCAGACTATCAGCAGTCATCAAAACCTCCAAAAGAGCTCTGTAAGTCAAAGTAAACAAAACGTTTCATTGTCCCTGTGTTGGCCCTTGCCACAGTTAGCTAATATTATCAACTGTCCAAACGTTTGGAGTGAATATCAACTGGTAGACTGATACCTAACCCAATATTATCTCAGTAACTTGCTAGCCTATTATTTAGGACTGTCGCGATTATTCGATTTAATTCGACTATTCGATTTTTAAAAATCATCGACTTAATTTTGCTCGCGTCAACTAACCGGCAAAATACCGTAAGTAGCGCATTTCTCGGACGAGAATCCATTAGACACGTTATTAGACTGTTTTCAAAGGCTGAATGATATAATAATTGCTAATCATAATTAAGCAAAATTGTGAAGTCACAAATGCTACGATTTAATTGAATAATTATATGCGATGCAGTTCAAACACAGTATATGCCTTTAATTATGTACATGCATGTTGATTAAGTACGAGCGTCACACAGCGCCTGCGTTCTCAGTAGCTCCACAGAAACAGATCATTTACATGTGTGGAGCGTCTCAAACGCCATCTCTGCATGTTGTTGTGAGTTTGGGTTTATTATAACGTTCATCTAGGAACACAACATGCGCCATTTCATCAGATTTATAAGGTAAATCATAAATCTACACAAACACAGGAGAATGCATCGCTGTTTCAGAATAAAAGCTCAAACACTCACTCTGCGTTTACACATTTTGATGTCCACTTTTTCATTTAAGTACAGTGACTATGGCACTTCTATATTGCCAAATATTAAAAATTAAGTGGACAGTTGAATTAAATGGTGCTTGGTCAATATTAAACAGGGATTAGGTCATGCAGTAATGTATAAAAACAACCACCGTTGGTGCCCCCTGCAGGCCTTTGTTGTAATGCAGGGCTTAAAGCTCTCCGGCACTGTGCCGGATCTCCGGCGTGTAGCATTCGGCTGTGTGAAATAAAAAAGATAGTCCTACATTTAAAAAAATGGTTGATATCAATGTTCGAATTCACGGCTTTCACTCTCAACCAAACTAACATTAATAGCCAATCAGAAGTTGTTGCTCTTATAAGCACGAGACGTGAAATAGTATCCAGAGCCGCAGCTCTGATGAATGGAGAAGAAGCCTGTGTCTCAATCGAGACACGCTGAAAAAGCTGCAAGGCGCAATTGTCAAAGATATCACTCTAGCGCATATTTATATAGAAAAGCTATTTAAGAAGCAGCAGAGCTTTGTAAAAAGCTCATAGTAATCACATCATCTCCATAAAAATTATATGATTGTCAGAATGATTTTTGAAAAGGTACTGTTCACACATGATCTCTTAATGGTAATTTACCAGTAAAGACTGTTTAAATAAACTTTAAAAATGTTCAATTTGCCACAGCCATTGCATTCTTTGCATGTGCTGCACTTTATTTGTACCATTTTGTTGTATTAGTTTATTAATTTGAATTTGAAAGATAATAATGATGTTGTTTGATAAGTGAGATCTCTGATTTGAGTCCTTGAAAACCAAAAAGTAGCTCTTGGAAATTCTTTTAAAGTCCTGAAATTTAATTTAGCAGTATCTGTACGAACCCTTTTAAGTTTCCATGTCTTGGAGCATTTTATTGTTTTTGTTGTTATTAATTGAACAGAACTGTAGTTCCTTATCTGTCGGTCACTACGAGTTATGTTGTGACGACATAGGAGATTTACCTGGAAGCCCCGATCATCTCTGACTTTAAGAGAAAACACCAATGAAATTGGCTGGTGGATTTTGCATACCTGAGCCACTCCCCGTCCATGCGGGTATAAAAGGGCGACAGGTGCATCCTCTTACTCCTCACGCAGCGAACATCCCGTCTGGTTCCCGGGTGATTTTGCTGGTCCGTCCCACGGGGCCCCCAGCATTTCATTCGGTGCGCCATCCGTGGATAGGATGTCGATCACAGCATCGGGGGATGGGTTCACGTCCTCTGAGGATGAAGGTGCGGTGGGGCTGCCCCCTCGGGTGTTGTCGCCACCGCCGCACTGGACCCAGAGCTGACGGCCATGCTTGCCCGGGCAGCCGTGAGTATCGGGCTGAAGGTCAACAGACCGCCCAGTCCCGAGCCCTCGCAGCTGGATGATTGGTTTCTCACAACCGCGCTCTGCTCCGTTGCCTTTTTTCCCGGAGGTGCATGAGGAGCTGACGGAGTCGTGGATGGCCCCTTTCACGGCCAGAAACCGCTCATCTGTCTCCTCCAGAGGTGGAAAGAGTACAAAAATATTGTACTCAAGTAAAAGTACCATTACATTACTGAAATTTTACTTAAGTACAAGTAAAAGTACCAGTCTAAAAATCTACTCAAGTAAAAGTAAAAAGTAGCTCATTTAAAATTTACTCTGAGTAAAAAGTACTTAGTTACATTTTAACAATGGGAGGGAAAAATGGGATAGACCAAAGATGTCAAACTCAGTACCTGGAGGGCCACAGCCCTGCACAGTGTAGATATAACCCTAATTAAACACATCTGATACAGCTAAACTAATCATTTAGGCTTATTTGAAAACTACATGGTGTGTGTGTTGGAGCAGGGTTGCAACTAAACTCTTTAGGGCTGTGGCCCTCCAGGAACTGAGTTTGACACACCTGGGATAGGCCTATAAATCTCAAACTAGGTGTTTTTAATTAAATTAATCGGTTAATTAGAATAATAAGACATTTGGGCTGTTACCAGGCAAATTAAATCAGTATCAACAAAATGCATCTTTGCAATGCAGAGGAAATGCAGAAGCTTCATCTGAAGTGGCGTAGATGTATTTACACTGACATGAATGCATTTAGCCTGCAGTTACAAATGCAGAAATAATGTTTTGATAAATAAGACATAAAATGTGACCCTGAACCAGAAAACCAATTTCCTAAATTGCGATTTATACATCATCTGAAAGCTGAATAAATAATATTTCCATTGATGTATGGTTTGTTATGATAGGACAATATTTTTAAATCTGGAATCTGAGGGTGCAAAAAATCCAAATATTGAGAAAATCTCCTTTAAAGTTGTTCAAATTAAGCTCTTAGTTTTGATATATTTACAGTAGGAAATTTACTAAATACATTAATGGAACATGATCTTTACTTAATATGCTAATGATTTTTGGCATAAAATAAAAATGTATAATTTTAACCCATACAATATATTGTTGGCTATTGCTACAAATATACCCCAGCGACTTAAGACTGGTTTTGTGCTCCAGGCCAGGGTCACAAATGTTAAATAGTCATTTGAAATTAAAAATAAATAAATCAAAAGATACTTTAAATGTTAAATTAGAACCACCAGTAGGTGTCAGCAAGTCACTCATAAGAGAGTCATTGTGAGTGAACAGAATCATTTAAACGGTTAATTCAAGGAACGAAACACGTCATTGCTCTGAGTCAGAGACGCAAAACTGTGTTATTTTTGTTGTCGAAATAGAGCAAAAACAGGCAATATGGTGTCTAAAACGCAAGTCTCTTAATTAACTTGTTTTTTGAACTGTGTAAAAAGCAAAACTACAGGCCTATGTAATCATGGTGATTTTTTGAGAAAAACGGCATTCTTCATGTGATGTTGACTTACTATATTAAATTATATAAATATATACATTTTCTGCTTCTATATCTTCAATTTTGTGATCATTCTAAACGCATTTTAACAGACTGAATCACGCAGTGAAAGAAAGCACTCCAGATGCACGCGGATTAGTCTAATCTAACGTTACTAGATTTCACAGCACACTGTTTAGAGCAGCGGTTCTCAATTCCAGTCCTCGCGCCCCCCCGCTCTGCACATTTCGTATGTTACTCTTATCACTTCAGACGTTTGTTCTATTCGAACGCAAGTGCCCTGCGAAGTGGACATCACACGATATTCCTCCATGATTCCAGTTCGAAGCGAACGTATTCCATTCATAGTGCATTGAAGTGTGCGAGACGTGAATTTAAATTGTATATATTTACAGACGTATATGATGTCACACTCGTCCGTGCGTAAAGATGTTGCGCAGTGCAAATCCATGAATGAATGTTCTGAAGTGAAGTAAACTTCAGCGGCTTTCCCCTGCTCAGGGAGTAGGGAGCAATGGACACTGTGTAGGGAGCATGTCAATCGGAACACAGTTCATTCATGGAGCGCACTTCTAACGAGCTGATTATCTGAATCAGGTGTGTTAACTAAGAGAGACATGAAAAATATGTAGAGCGGTGGGGCGCGAGGACTGGAATTGAGAACCGCTGGTTTAGAGTGATTTGTTTGGTTTTTGGCAAAATACTGATAATGTCAAATCGCACATCGTTAAAACAACAATTACTATATTATCTCAGATGATATTGCACACCCTGCACCACTGTCTTTTTGGCTCATTTGTGCAAAACCTTTTGCTAAACCGTAAAAGCTTCATTTTAACCACCAATGCAATGATGCAAGTATTTACCTTACGTCACCTCTACATGCTTGCGAAGGGTTGATGTCGATATATTTATAAGCTGCTAGTTCGGTCTCCCGAGGCAAACACAGCTAACACTGCATAATAGATCATGAATATGGCCAGGGGTTCACTTCATTTCCTCCGAGTCCAACTTCAGTAGAGTACGACGGGGTCTGGTTTTCAGCTGGGTCTGCACCATTAACGCCTGTCTTGTTTGTCTGCATCTTTCTTGTGATTTTAGCGCCAGTTTCTTCTTCTGCCCATTATTTACTGCAGTTGTTTCCACGGAGCGATTTTTTTTTACTCAGTAACGAATGAGTTTTAAAATGTAGCGAAGTACAATACTTCGCACAAAATATACTTAAGTAAAAGTAAAATTACAGATTAAAAATATTACTTAAAAAAGTACAAGTACACAAAAAAGCTACTCAATTACAGTAACGCGAGTAAATGTAATTCGTTACTTTCCACCTCTGGTCTCCTCCATCCTCAATACCCTCGTCGGTGGGGCTGCCAGGGGGTACGTGGGCATTCCCCAGGTGGAGAGAGCGGTCGCGGTGCACATGTTATACATGTTTATAGTTCAGATATAAACTCTGATATGTACGGTAGCGACTAAAATAGAGTAAATGTCCTTTTGAAAGTAATTTGATACTTCAAATGAAGATTTATCGATTACATTGCTACGCCAGTGGGTGGCAAAAAGTGTTTGTTAAAATGTATTTGTCTTTGAATCATACAAGAGATTCGTTCAAGGATGCCGATTCATCCAGTAATGAAACAAGTGCATCTTGAGTGAGTAATTCATAAATTACATGTGATTTTGTTTAATTGTCTATATTTTTTCTTCAGAATCATGAGAGAACCACAACTTCCATTGGGGAAAAATAAAAAAATAATTTATCCAGAATCATGCAGCTCTATTTTGCACACAAACAGCTCTTAAAGAGTCCAGTTTTGATGTAGCCTGTTGATTTTTTTCATGGTATTCAGCTCCAATAAATGGTTTGCTAAAAAGAGACACAGGATAAATGTTTGATATCATTATTTAATCACATTGGAATCGAAACTGGGAATCGAAATCGATAAAATTCAAACGATACCCAACCCTAGTTGAGCATGGAGATAGTTTTATATTAATGCCTGCAATGGTGTTCTTTTTCTGATTTGGTCTCTCATTGACTGTGCCTAAGCCAGTGTGTTGTTTCTTTAACTCTTTGCCATTAAAGCTATAGGTATCTATATTTTAGCTTAAGGCTTAAAATAGATGTGATATTTGCAAATGCATTAAATGTAATTATTCTGTCATCGTATTTCTCTTGTAGACTAAATGACTGTGGCTTGACAGACAAAAGCTGTTCAGCTCTGGCTACAGTTCTTGGATCAGATACCAATCTGAAAGAGCTGAACATGAGCAATAATAATCTGCAGGATTCAGGAGTGAAGCTGCTCTGCGCTGGACTGAAGAATATAAAGTGTCATTTGGAGATACTGAGGTACGTTTTGTGACAATAAACAAAAAATAAATTGAACTCAGATAAAAACATAAGCTGAAGTCCAGACTTGGATAATGAACAAGTCAAGTCATCTTTATTTATATAGCGCTTTTAACAATACAGATTGTGTCGTGGCCTAATGGTTAGAGTCGGACTTGTAACCCGAAGATCGTGGGTTTGAGTCTCCGGTCCGGCAAGGATTGTTGGTGGCGGGGGTCTGTGTGTGTGTGTGTGCGCAATTGGATATTAAAAGATAAGATCAGATGTTTTATCAGGCTATTGATATTTTTTACATTTAATTTACTGATAAAAGATACTGTATGGGGTTCAGAGTTTGAAGTCGGCTGCGGCACCCGGGGAGCAGTTGGGGGTGGAGAGAGCGCTGGTTATTCACTCCCCCCCGACTACAATCCCTGCCGGACCTGAGACTCAAACCCATGACCTTCGGGTTACAAGACCGACTCTCTAACCATTAGGCCACGACTGCCCCTAGAAGTTAAATTAGATTTTATTTTTATTTAATTTATCTTGAGATGTTTTAACTTTAAGCACCAACACTTTGTATATGAATGAAACATCTTCACAGTCTTTGTTCATATCGATATCAGAATTGATATGATATTAATATATTTCTTAATATTTCCGAAAATAATAAATATATTGTGATATGAATTCTGGTCATATCGTTTATAGTCCTAACGTTTGACTCGTGTTTGATTTAGTCTCTTGTTTGGATACTCAATATCTCATGATGAACTCACATTATATTTGTGCTGTACAAACGTTTTAATAAACATAATGATATCGATGATGATATTTTTTCTTGTTTTGAACTCTTTCTGTTAATGTAGGTTAGGAGGGTGTGATATGACAGATGAAGGCTGTTCTGCTGTGACTTCAGCTCTGAAATCAAACCCATCACACCTGAGAGAACTGGACCTGAACGATAATAAACTAGGAGACTCTGGAGTGAAAAACCTCAGCGATCTACTGATGAACACACAATGCAAGCTGGAGAAACTACAGTTAGTATCATTATACTGTACAGCAGATACAGTCTGATTAAACTTTACTGTGTAGTTTAATATCGCTGGACTCATGTTCATCATTTCTAGCGCTGCTTCTTCTGTGTTTCTCCATCTGAAGAAAGATTCAGAAACACTATTAGTTCATGGGTTTATATCTGTAGAAACAGCATCAAACTCACTGAAATCTGACAAATCTTTGCCGTGAAACAAGACAGAAGTGAAAACAGAATAAAAACAGATGATAGTAGATTATTCTGAGTCACATTTATTCTGAACTAATGATACTCTTCAATAAATAATATATTCCAAATGTTTAGAGATTTAACTCTAAAATATCTTAAATTAATTCATTCTTGTATATTGTTTTCTTGCATTACAAATATGAATTTAGACCTTTTAAGTGTTATTTTCTATTGTGTCTACATCAGTCCTATATATGAATCTACATTAATAAAATGCACTTGTTGAGTGAGGACAAATCCAGACTTGGATTATAATAACTATAATGTCCTCAATCACTCCTGTCTTCATTTGTTTCATATCATTGTTCTGGTTTATTAGTGGCTGTATAGCATTTACTCATGATCATCATAAATCTGATTGATTGTGTTTTCTCTTTCTGTCTTCAGTCTGTGTGAATGCAGTATTACAGAGAAACAGAGTCTGATCCTGACTTCAGCTCTGAAATCAAACCCATCACACCTGAGAGAACTGGACCTGAGGAATAATGAACTAGGAGACTCTGGAGTGAAAAACCTCAGCGATCTACTGATGAACACACAATGCAAGCTGGAGAAAGGATCCTACAGTTAGTATCATTATACTGTACAGCAGATACAGTCTGATTAAACTTTACTGTTTAAACACAACTGGACCTAAGTTACATCGTTTATACTGTAGTACTGCATCTTCCAGCCTTTGCTGTCATTGGTCATAATTATCTAACTAGTAAATAACTGCATTTAAAATATTAGAAACAATGTACTGATTGTCTACATGTTATTCTGCAGAAATATCATGAGATTTGCATCTGCTGCTACGAAAGACAAAAAATAAACATAAGAAATAGTTAAAAATAAAGTAAAGAGAATAAACAACAGTTTCCAGCACACAGAACTAGTGACACGATTACAAGCAGATTATGTGAACTACAGACTATATGACTGCTGCTGTATGATTCATAATGTAAGACAGTAACTCATCTCATGTGAAACTGATGATACTCATAAACACATCACATCAACAATAACTGCTGTGTTCACAGCAAACTACACTAGTGTGTTTTACAATGAAAACGGTCCTCGTCTACACTGGTGTTTCAGAAACCATCTCTGTGTACACTACACACCCAAACACGCATGTCACGTGACCCTTCATACAGGTACAGCCATAGATATGTACAGGTAGATCCCTATTATTTAGATGGAGGACACTTCTGCGTGCTTGGAGCGGTCGAATGAGGAATCTACACATTCATATCTATGGGTACAATAATGAGCATGATGTTATGGTTTACACGGTCGTCAAGGATACACAGAGAGATTGTGGTCATCCACGCCATCGTTTCCAAACGCTCTGCTCCGTTTACACTGAAACACAACCCTGGAGTTATCAGACTAAAACAGGTCTGCAGTGCTTTCAAACGTCTCTGTTTCTTGCACACGCTGGAGTCGTGTAAACGATAGACGTAACCGTAGCACAAGTTCTGTGTTTCAAACGAAAATACACTCGTGTAAACGGCCTTAGACTGTTAGAAAGAACAAATCATATTGTATTTCTGTGCAGATCATTTATCACAATGATCTACTGGAGCTCCTCAAGAAGATGATCGTTATACATCTATATTTACATTTATTCATTTAGCAGATGCGTTTATCCAAAGAGACTTACAATTGAGGAATACAAGAAGGTTCATCATTAAGAGGCAAATAAACGCAGGAGGTGCTCGAAATACAAAGTTTCAGACATCGTTCAGATTAGTACAAGATAGAAAAGAGAGGAATTAAGAAAAGTGAAATCATAGATTTTTTAAATCTGATTGATTGTGTTTTCTCTTTCTGTCTTCAGTCTGTGTGGATGCAGTATTACAGAGAAACAGAGTCTGATCCTGACTTCAGCTCTGAAATCAAACCCATCACACCTGAGAGAACTGAACCTGAACGTGAATCAAATAAGAAACACAGGAGTGAATCACTTATGTGACATACTGAAGGATTCAGACTGTAAACTGGAGAGATTGAGGTCAGGAACATTCACAAGAATCACAATCATTCAAATCACCACAAAACACTTTATACTCAATATCTCATGATGAACTCACATTATATTTGTGTCAGATTCTTCACATTAATGATTGTTTGTGAGATGATCTCTCTTCTTCTGTTTGTTCATATTGATATCTGGATTGATATGATATTAATATATTTCTGAAATTAAGAATTATATTGTGATATGTATTCTGGTCATATGGTTTATTGTCCTAACGTTTGACTCGTGTTTGGTTTAGTTTCTTGTGTGGATTTTCCTGAGCTGGATTTGTACTCTGTTTGGAGTATCGCTTGCTGTTTTTTTCTTTGATAAATCTCGATGCGTTTAGATCCTCATCTTGTCGTTGTCTCAACACAACACTTGTGGTGTGAACAGCTCCTATGTTTTGACATGATGCTCAGGTTAAACTGTAGAAACAGTAAAGTGGTGTTACAGTTGTCATTATGTTTCTGCTATTTAAGGATACCTGATATATTTTCCTTCTTATGAGTTTATACTTGGAATGTGCTTTTGGTTTTCTTTAATGCAAATGATGATTTAATGATTGAATCATTAGTGGCAGTCCTAGTGTTGAATCTGAATTCAGATCAGTCTGTTAGAGCTGCTAAATCTACCACAGAAATGATGGAGAGATCTGGTAGATGTCACTTATTTTAACATTACATGTGACTAGATAAATGTTTTTAGTGCTTTTAAGGGATCTATTTTGATATTGATATTAACTGATATTCCCATCATAACACTTTCTGAGTTTTACACCACTGTGGGGGAATTATGGCCGATTCTGTTCCTCTCCTCCTTTCAAAACTGGATTATCTATAACGGCTCCTGAACTTTTCTCCGTGACCAGAAAAAACCACGCTTCAACTGATGCCTTCTCTGATTTCAATATTTTATTTCTTCCTCGCAAACGTCAGGACAGTCAACGTCACAAACATCAAAAGGACACCGTGAAAAAACTGAAAATAAATAAAATTACAGTCAAGATTGTGATGGTTTGTGAATTTTCCATGACGTAGTTCGATTAATCCAAAAACGTATTAAACTTACATTAATACACACTGTACCTTAAATTATAAACAAATGATAAACAATATAACAAACATACCGTGTGCTTTCCAATCAGGATTCAGGAGACATAACTCGAACAAACACTCTCAATCTTACACCGCTCAACTTGCGTGCAATCTCACATTTTTTTCTGAAAACACGCTGATTGTAAGAAATCACATGACCGGAAAGACTAATGCTAATTATTTTCTCCTGCAGGTGTCACTATTGGCAACTATAATGCAAATAAAATATACAATACCCAAACAAGTATTAAATTATTACACAACAGTTCTAATAAACAAAAAAAAACACTTTCTGCGACAGCTACACTGCCACCAAAATTACAAGGATTTATTTAAGTATTGCTTGTTTTACTCCATAAAGCCTGTACATTTTCTGTAAACTGTTATTTCCATCCCTTTTCAACCAGTGTCACTTCCTTTTATTTGAATTACACTAACTTAGATATTAAGACTAAATTCTCCAGTCCCATTTTATGGTTTTACTCACTAGTTTAGGAGTTGTTTTCAACTATCACTACTAATTTTTGGATTGGGCGTTCCAAAAAAAAATACTTGCGTCAATCGTTCACCCTTTACTCCTAACTTACTTTGCCCCATTTGGAGTTTGACCTTCCGCACAAACCCAGCATCATCTGCACTTCTCTCTACAACTCTAGCCAGCCTCCATTCATTTCTGGGAACATTGTCCTCTTTGACAATTACAACATCCCCAACATGAACATTTCTCCTAGGCGTGTGCCACTGTTGTCTGAGGCTTACGTTGGTCAGGTATTCTTTGCGCCATCTGCTCCAAAACTGTTCTGACAGGTACTGCTCTCTCCTCCACCTTTTCCAAGCGTACAAATCTTCACGAACAAACTTGCCAGGAGGAGGGAGGGGCAGTGAGGTCTTCATTGTGAGCAAATGATTGGGCGTCAAAGGCTCAAGACTCTTTGGGTCATGTATTGTGTTAGTGGTAAGTGGACGACTATTGACAATTGACATTGCCTCGTAGAAAAATGTCCTTAATGATGCGTCATCCAGTCTTCCTTTGACTTGGGCCATAACAACGTTCATTACACTTCTAATTGTTCTTATTTGGCGCTCCCAAACGCCTCCCATATGACTTGCCTCAGGAACATTCATTAGGAAGTCACATTGTTTACTTGACAGATAAGTAGATATCCTCTCTTGGTCTAAATCTTTCAAACCTTTCTCCAACTCATTTTTCGCCCCCACAAAATTTGTGCCCTGGTCGGATCGGATTTGTCACACGGCTCCTCGGATTGCTATGAAACATCTTAGAGCATTCAAAAATGCATCCGTGGAAAGATCTTCTAGCATCTCTAAATGTACAGCCCTGGAGCTCAAGCATGTAAACAACAGCCCGTACCTTTTAAATTCCTTCCGACCTTGTTTTGTGTAGAAGGGGCCAAAACAATCAACACCAGAATATGAGAATGGAGGGGAAGGTTCTACTCTGTCAGCTGGAAGGTCAGCCATACGTTGTTCTTCAACTGGTCTTCGCATCTTTCTGCAAGTAACACAATTATTGATCAACTTGGCCACCACCTTACTTGCACCCAAAATCCAGTATCCACTGGCTCGGAGTTCGTTCAGTGTTTGACCTCGACCTTGATGTTGAGTTTTCTCATGACAATGTTCAAGTATTAGCTGTGTGACAATGCCTTCCTTAGGAAGAATTACTGGATGTTTTAACTCTAACGCTGCGTTAGACTTTCTTAACCGTCCTCCAACCCGGAGTAGTTTATTCTGTAAGATAGGATCAAGTTGGTATAACCTGTTATTCGTTGACAGCTTAGCAGGATTTTGACTGAGGCATTTCAGTTCCTCTTCGAAGGCTTCTCTTTGTGCTGCCTTGATGAGCACAAGAGCTGCTTTCTCCCTCTACACGAATGAACATTGACCTGTCTCTGCTCACCAATCTTTTGATCCTAGCTATAGTGTTGAGCATTGTATTCCAGTCCGAAAACTTAGACAGTCTTTCAAGAAAGCTGCCTCTTACACAGGCATCTGTTTTTAGGACCTTTACCTCGGGATCGCCCACAAGAAGCCTTGGAATTTGTCATGTGTGACAATTTCACGTTCCCATAAAAACTTAGGACCTTTCCACCAACTTGAGTCCATCAGGTCTGCCACCTTGAGACCCCTAGATGCACAGTCTGCTGGATTCTGATTTGTTTCCACATAGAACCACTGCTTTGGATCTGTGAGGTCTCTTATCTTCTGTACGCGATTAGCTACAAAGACATGAAAGCGTCTGGCTTCTTTCTTAATGTACCCCAACACTATCTGAGAATCTGTCCAGAAAAACTCCTGATCTACCGTCAGATCAAGCTCTTCTCTGAGAACATGGCTTACTGCAGCAGATACTGTAGCAGCAGTCAACTCAAGGCGAGGTATACTGAAAACCTTTGTAGGGGCCACTCTGGCCTTTCCCATGACCAGTGCACAATAAACTTGTTCATCAGTCACAGTCCTGATATATGAACACTGTCCATATCCTTCATTGCTAGCATCTGAAAAATGATGCAGTTCTATTTTCTGGATTCCAGCCATATTTTCAGGAATGAAGCATCTTGGTATTTTAATCTTTTGGATATTATCCAGGTCATGGAGCCATGTATCCCACTTTGGCTTCAAATCTAAGGGAAGAGAGTCATCCCATCCTACTCCTCATTTGCACATTTCCTGGAGCACTCTTTTCCCAATCAAGATATAAGGAGCAAGTAACCCCAATGGGTCGTACACACTTGCAACTGCTGAAAGAATCCCTCTGCGGGTAGAAGCTCTTTCAGAATGATCAATCTTGAATGAAAACATATCACTTTCTATGTTCCATTTTATTCCCAGTACACTCTGCATTGGAAGATCATTGTAATTCAGATCTACAGTATTTACTCCACTGGCACGTTCATTCTCTGGAATTGAACTCAAGACTTTCCTACTGTTTGACACAAACTTGTGTAAATGTAGTTTCCCTTTGGCTAAGACTTCTTGAGCTTCTTTAACTAACTTGTTGGCCTTCTCGATGGAATCAACACTAACAAGACCATCATCCACGTAGAAATGTTTGCGAATGAAGCTTGCTGCCAGTGGATAATCCTTCTCATATTTACTTGCGAGATATTTCATACCGTAATTCGCACAACCCGGAGAAGATGCTGCTCCGAATATATGCACTCGCATACGGTATTCTTTGGGTTCCTTTTCAGTGTTCCCGTTTTCCCACCATAAGAACCTTAAGAAGTCACGATCGTCTGGACTGACATGAAAGCGGTGGAACATCTTCTCCACATCGCAGGCAATAGCAATCTTATGCTCTCGAAATCTACACAACACACCAGTCAGAGCATTTGTCAAGTCTGTTCCTGTGAGAAGGTGGTTATTTAGAGACGTAGTTTCAAATTTGTCTGAGCAGTCAAATACCACTCTTATTTTTTCTGGCTTCCTGGGATGGTACACCCCGTGGTGCGGAATATACCATGCATTTCCTTCCTTTGATGTGACTTCTGCTTCTTCAGCATCACCATCTCTAAAAACACCATCCATAAATCTCACGTAATCCTCTCTGTACTTGGGATTTTTCTCTAACTTTCTTTTCATGTGCTTCAAATGAACTATGGCTAGTTGCTTATTGTTCGGTAACTGAGGACGTTCTTTGAAAGGTAGGGGCATTTCCACATGACCTTCTTTGTTGTGTTGGGTTTTTTCATCCAGTTGTTGAAGAAACTGAATGTCCTCTTGTGATATTGCCTTCTCCTTACAGTCTGTATCTCGAAAGTCTGCTTCCAATACCTTGATTACTGATGCAGGTGTGATAGCCGGGAGTTCCTTCAAGGAAATGCGATGACAGAATCCTGCTACATTCGTAGAGTAAGTGTTGGGTGTTATGGATCCCACCACACTCCAGCCTAAGTCTGTTTTGACTGCATATGGATCATGGTCTTTCCCTGATATCACTTGAAAAGAAGTTGGCTTCAAAGCCCTCGGACAATCATAGCCAATTAAAAGCCCTACGGGACAATCCAACAAATCTGGCATCTCCTTCGCAACACTGAGCAGGTGAATCCATCTCTGAGCCTTTTTGCAAGTAGGAATGCTATCTCTTTCCAAAGGAATATATTCTCGAGTGTATGCCGGTGGCAACTCAATGTATTCTTGCAGACTATAACCTCTCACTCTTAATCTAACTGCTCTATGACAATTCTCTATCGAAGCCCTATCAGTCATTGTGGACAGCATTAATTTTACAGGTTCTGTGTTTGCTTGTAATTTGTCACAGACATCCTGACTGATAAATGTATTACTGCTCTGTGTGTCCAGTAATGCGTAGGCTAGAATTTCTGGGCTGTCGTTCGTTGCACAAGAGAGCCATACTGGAACAATCATAGAAGTGTGATTGCCACTGTTCACCGCCACACTGCATAAGCTAGTAGAAACCTTCTCGTCAGGTAAACCTGCTGCCTTTCCATCTTGAGAGTATTCTTCATGAAGTGGAGAGGGGTGACTCTGTCTGCAGATATTACAAATAGCTCGTTTCCTACAGCTTTTTGAAATATGACCAATTCTGAGACAACCAAAGCACATCTTGTTGTTAATGATGAACCTTTTCTTTTCTTCGAGAGGCATTGCTGCAAACTTTTCACATTTGTAAATAAAGTGATTTTGCTGACAGCAGATGTATTGTATCTGGGCGATTCCACAGTTTAGGCCTAACTGCAAGGACAATAGCCTGCAAAATCAATCTTCATGGAGAAAGCCATTGTCCTCAGGTTAACATCCTGAGAAAAACTGGGGTACAGCTGTGTGAAAGGCAGGATAAATCTGGCAATGGTAAACTAGTAAACTTTGATCAAATTGAGTTGATGTAAAATTTAACGTATGTAACATGGATGGAAAAACAGTGTAAATTCAAGCAGAAAGTGTACTTAATCTAATTCAGTTTAATACAATTCTGGTTGAATCCCAGTTCATGTTTTGCTTTGCTCCTAATTTGGTATAGTTATGAGTCATGCGTTGTGTATGGGTCACAAAACTGGTAATAGGACTTCCATGCAGGCAGGGTGGCCATCTAATATTATCTGTTCTATAAACTTAAAGGTGCATTTTTGATTCTGGTATGTTCATAAACTGAAAGCCAGCAAAATTACTAACAAATACCACAGGTATATTTTTCTAATTTATTTGCCAAATGTAGAAGCCAAAGGAACTCCTACAAGTGTGCAAAGTTATAATGTGTGTAACGTGGACGGAAAAAAATTAAACAATCCTGCAAGATTGCCTCTGTAACACAAAATAATACCATTTCATGACAACTGGCAAAGAATAGAACAAGTTCATAACACATTAAAATAACCTGTCATCATTTACTATCAAATTTAAATAATAAAATAAAGAAAGTCCATATATATATGCATGTTTGCAAAGGATATAAGAGTTATGACGAATTATTTTTTAACACTTAAAATGTATAATTATGTGTTTAATTATATGCTCTGAACACCACAGCAAACTTAATTTACAGAATAGCTGTTTCATTTCTTGAATACACTTCTTAAAATTAAGAATCTGAAATATGAATGATGACTGTTAGTCTGTTTCATGTAAAAGCTCATTCAGTGTTTCAAACTGAGGAAAACGTGTAAAGCTTGTAAACATTAGGGATGGGCATTTTAAGCAAAACTAATATTCGATAATCCCTGGGTATTATTCGATACTATTCGAAAATCGCACCCCTCCCGTGCATGCACCCGCCCACCCACTCACACACACTCACACACACACACACACACACACACACACACAGAGAGAGAGAGAGAGGGGGAGAGAGACAGGCCAGGCTTTCAATCTGTATGATAACAAACTGTTTAATTAATTAGAGAATAGTCTATCTTAACCCAAGAAAATTAATGGTTGTAAAGTATGAGTGCTGAAACATATTAATATAACATAACCGAATGAGGCATTTATTAACAGAACAGTCCGTCGATTATCAACTGCTCATAACGCTAGGACATTTCTTTTTAAAAAATGAGCATGAACATTCATATTATTAAAAAGAAAATCTTAAATCTGATTAATGCATCAATGAATATTAAGCGTAAAACATATTGCGCGCTAAACAGAATATCATTCTTAAAACATATTACGCGCTAAAACATTGTGAACCGCCTGAATGACGGCACTTATTATGTGAACATTAATTTTAACGTCTGTCTTCATAACAATAAACTATTTCATATAAACAAATATATTAAATGAACATGTTCACATGCTCGGTAAGAAGACGGAGTGCAATCTGTTCACAATTAGTTCGGTGAACTTTGAATTGAAACAAGGGAAGGAATATAGATCCCTGCAGCAGCCTGAGGCTCTCTCTCTCTCTCTCTCTCTCTCTCGCGCGCGCTCTCTCTCACTCTCTCTAGCTGAGCCATTTAATTAGTTCAGTTTTGGTTTTTAATAACAAATTGGTCATTATTTTGTTTCCTTTCTTTATAAATTTAATTTAGAAATATGATTGGAACATCTTATTTTTGTTAAATTCAAGTTTTGTTTTTTAAAATACCAAGCGGCCAGCGCACGTTTGATCAGTTTATCTTTCTCAAATAAATAACGTCATAATATTTTAAGAATAAAGTAAAAATTACGATCATAAAATCATGTTACATTGCCTAAAGTTAAAGTTAAAATTACACCTGTATACTCTGCCAAAAAATAATAATAAATAAGTGTGGCATCCAACCTGTCATTCTTCACATTTAACACGAGAAACAGCACAACTATTTTGCATATAAATATAATATATCAACCAGTGGAATATTACGTTATTATTTCAGCAAAAAAAAACGAATAATTTGAATGCAGGGAGCTCGTCACGGCTTCATTAATGGGAAACAGCACGTGAAGGCGGCAGAGAAGCACTCTCGTGCATCGTTCTGTTAACTTTGTGGTTTATTATTTTGGGGTTGTTTGGGATGCTGTAACAAACGGCCCTCTCACAATATATTGTTTAAAACAGGTCTATTGTTCACGCAATCAGGCTGCACGTATCAGAAGTCCGTTTCTGGAAAATTCTGAAATGTATGCGCTATTGCATATTAATATTTGTACTTAATCTGCTGTCTACGTGATTCAACTCCTCCTATACAATTGTATTTTACTAATGAAGAAAAACAGACTGAATGTGTGAAAGACATGACAACATTTATGGATGCACTGAGGAGGAGCCCAAACAGTGGCAGTTGTGCATATGCCATGATAGGCAGAATCTGTGTCCAATTGATGATGTATATACTTTGACATGATACACTTCTGTGTAACGAACAATTCTTTGTGACTGTATATAATTTGGACATGATGAAGGTACACTTGACAGGCTGTGGGGCTTCATTTTACCCACAAAGCTAATGTTTAAACTAGCTTTATTTTGTGCCGTCGGTGCGGAAAATCTGCGTGTGTTCCTTAACATTATAGCCCAGTTCACTGTTGTTTAAAAACTTATGCGACGCCGACAGTTTATTCTAATGGCATAAGTGAGATTGTGTTAACGCACTATTAACGTGTTAACTTCGACAGCCTAAGCTATATTCTTACGAACATTGGACAAAAAAAAAACACGGAAAAAAGTCAGCAAAATCATTGACGATGTTGACTTTCATGAACAGCTTATTGAGTCAAATACTCCGAAAACAACGTTTGAAGTTGGACAGATGTGCAGAATCTGTCAAAATGTATACAACCACCTTTCATGCATGCTCTTTCTTCACGATGAACACGACGCCGCTTTCGTTCCGAAACCACTAGCAATCATCCGACTTGCACACTCTTTTATCCTTTCTCATCATAATGATCCCTATTTAATGTTTATTTAACCCAAGTTTATCACGTTCGTAACATTTTAACATTCGTAAACTTTGGACAGAAGCCACAAACTTACCCACATTCGTCGAAATCCGTGAAACCTGTTAACTCTTCCTCCCATGCAGAGCATGCGTGACCGAGACAATCTTATTTCTGACATGAGAACCGTTGAGACATTAGGAGATGGAAATTCAGCGTCAGAATAAAATGTACGAGTGTTATGATTTTTGGACAGAAAATCTCTGCCCCTGTTTTATCCCGATTTATTAACAATTTATCACGTAGCAACGCATATAAGAATTTAAACCCACACAAGAGTTTTTATCGTTTTGCTATTGATATAATTACATGGAAAAATGATATCTCTGTTTCCTTTAGAATCATAGTTTAACGTTCGTAACTGTTTGGACAGAACGAGTAACGAACGTTTAGTAAATGTTTCCATTGCATCGTGGTGGATTAAGGGAATTATACTTTCAGTGTTAGTAGTAGTATTTTGTAGAAGACACACCAAAATAAATGTTATGCGCCAAAATTCAGGATTTTATTAAAGGAAATTAAATAAATGACTTAGGAAAAATCAGACGCAATGAATGCCCCACCCTGACATCCGCAATTTCTGGGGACGGAAATAAAATAAAGTCTCATTACACGATAATGCCAAGGCTTAGTGGGATACAATTAACTTTAATATTTCTTACATCTATCTTAAATAAAATAGTGAACTAAAAATAAAAAAATGACAACAACTGGGTATTATTCAATCAATATTGTTCATTACACCCCTTGTGGACAGAAACTGTGGAATCGCTCATCTCTCTCTTGTCCTGAGTAGAAGAAGGGTAGGGTTTGGAACCATTTTCCATAGCACTCAAATTCTTCAAAGGGTTTAACATTTTGCATGAGAACGCTGGCCTTTAGACGTTTCTGCTCCTTTCCAGCACCTTTCGTCTGCATGTTTTAAAGCATGAAGAGAGGAAACTGGATTACATGCAA
The DNA here is from genome assembly GCA_027474115.1 of Schizopygopsis malacanthus. Taxonomy (NCBI): domain Eukaryota; kingdom Metazoa; phylum Chordata; class Actinopteri; order Cypriniformes; family Cyprinidae; genus Schizopygopsis; species Schizopygopsis malacanthus. The sequence continues at coordinate 42,237,377 of CM049871.1, forward strand.
TGTGTGCCTCCTCTGCCACAAAGTCGAAAACTCAGAAAAACTTGGATATAGCTTCCCTTCTTCAATTAGTTTTGTGACATACCTATTCCAGCGAGTTGTAATCCAATCAGGAAGCTTCTGCAGTAATTTCTGATTTTCTTCACAATCATCCAAAACTCCTAGACCTTGTACATGAGGCATTGCATTTTTGCAGGAGATGAGAAAATCACGAAACTAAACTCCCTTAACTTCAGTGACTCTCTGGGTCCAATTTTTGGCCAGCTACTCAGCTTTGCTCTGAATGCTCTTTGAATTACAAAGGGATGTCCATAGCGCTTGTTCAGGGCAACCCAAGCTTGCATGTATGCATCCTCATCACTCCTATAAAAAGATCCCTCTAGTACACTAAGTGCATCTCCACTTATGTACCTTTTCAAATAGAACAACTTATGCCCTGGAATTGTACAGTTTGTTTCAATTAAGGCTTTAAAGCAAGTGCGCCATTCAGTATACTTGAGTGGGTCACCTGTAAATGTGAATGGTTCTGGAGCTGGTAGTTTAGTCATTGCCAGGGATTTCCTTAGTGCTTTCACTAACAAAGCCTCATCTACTTTCGCCTCTAGCTCATTTTCCAGGGCAAGGGTGAGTTAAAGTTTCTTGAGAAACCTTGCAGCATGAAGAGTTGTTGTGTTGAAGTGGATGCTGACACTGAGGCAAAGTGCTTTTCCCTCTTTAGTTTCTGCTATTTCAGCATTCAATTTTGATTCCTCTTCTGCATACACAATGTATTCAGTTTCCATAACTTCAAGATCCCTTTGATCCTCGAGCATCTTTAACTTATCTTGTTGAGCTAGCACCTCTTTTCTTTTTGTGCTACAATTTCCCTTTCTCTCTTTAGTTCAGCACGTTTGGCAGCTAGGCGTGCCGCTGCTTCCGCCTTTTTTACTGACATATGACTTCCCAGCTGACTATCTCTTTCAGCTCTTGACACAGTTGATCCATAAATTTGACTTGGCGTCATCTCTTTGCAGTAACTGAAGGAGTGTTTTCTTTTACCGCCTCAGCATCAAACTCCTTAGTGCCAACTTCTGCACAACGTCCTTTCAGTAGTGCAGTTATTTCACTAGTAACTGAAGTGCAGCTATCCATTCTCCTTCTTATATCTTGAGATGGGACGTTCAACGCACGAATATTCTCATATATTTGTTTTAAATTCTGCTTCATGCTTTTCTGCAGTCACCATCATATCTCATTTAACAGGGTTTTAGAGCACTCTTCTTTCAGTTTAGATCTGATAAACCGAACTTCAGCTTTAAAGTTTAAGTATGTGAACATAAACTTCCGTTCTTTTTTCGCTATCTCATCACGTCTCAACCCAAGCATTTTTTCTGTTGGACACCTTTCTCTTTCAGATCGCCTAACTTCTTGCTCAACTTGTAAGGATGATTCCTGGAGTCTTGCTTTATTAACTTCCAGATCTGCCTTGATTTCAGCTAAACGACTTTCATATTTTTGCCTCTCTGAGACATCAATTTCAGCTTCTAATTTCCCCTCTAATTGTGCCTTTTCATCTTCAAGAGCTTGAACCACTTGGTCTAAGATACTGTCTGATCTATTTTGATCCATGTTAGTAACTTAATTTAAACCACACTATTGTTCAGCTTTAAACACTGCTACTGTAGCAAGCTATAGTACCACATGAAAATTGCATCATGTCAATTATTAAACAAGTTGCACAATTTTATCAACTCTTATCAAAATTATCCAATGCAAATATTTGTTTCAACCATTTGCATACAATTTCACTTAGACTATATGTTAAAGTACCATCAAACAATAAACTAGATTTCAAACTGAAAAGATACAGTCTGACTTGTGAATCCAAAGGTATCAACTCTTATTGACAACCGAACTGTTCAATTCTTTGGAACGTTGCCTCCTTGTGGCTGTCTGCCGTTACTACAGCAGCACCGCAGACTCACGAAATACAAAAGAGAGTTCTCAATCTGACGAAATCGCGTTGCTCCCTTGAATGGCGACGTCTTCACTTCCACTTAATGGCTGCAATTTTCCACCGAGGTCGATTGGATGCTATTCACATCGAGGGCTGGCAACGATTTTTCCTTTTCCACAATGATTCTTGTACTCTTCCAGGGGTGTGAGCACGTTTTTTCACATAACACGGCTCCTGAACTTTTCTCCGTGACCAGAAAAACCACGCTTCAACTGATGCCTTCTCTGATTTCAATATTTTATTTCTTCCTCGCAAACGTCAGGACAGTCAACGTCACAAACATCAAAAGGGACACCGTGAAAAAACTGAAAATAAATAAAATTACAGTCAAGATTGTGATGGTTTGTGAATTTTCCATGACGTAGTTCGATTAATCCAAAAACGTATTAAACTTACATTAATACACACTGTACCTTAAATTATAAACAAATGATAAACAATATAACAAACATACCGTGTGCTTTCCAATCAGGATTCAGGAGACATAACTCGAACAAACACTCTTCTCAATCTTACACCGCTCAACTTGCGTGCAATCTCACATTTTTTCTGAAAACACGCTGATTGTAAGAAATCACATGACCGGAAAGACTAATGCTAATTATTTTCTCCTGCAGGTGTCACTATTGGCAACTATAATGCAAATAAAATATACAATACCCAAACAAGTATTAAATTATTACACAACAGTTCTAATAAACAAAAAAAACACTTTCTGCGACAGCTACATTATCATTTCTCATCTTTCCAGCATAAACTGTACAATTCATGTTCTGATACAGCATTTTAATGGGGTCTAATTCTGGACTTTAAGTAGACCTTTCCAAACAATGTTTTGATTATATATTACAGATCAATCTGATTAAATAATTTTACACATGTACAGTTTTTCATCATTTAAACCTTGAAAGTGACTGTAAGCTGGAGCTAGTAAAGTGAATTGATGTCTAACAATTACAAATTCTCTCTTTTTGTTTGACTCTGTATCCAGTTGTCATTTTTTGCTTTGGAAGTTTTAGTTCATTTGTGTTAGAAATATAATTCACTAAAGGGCTTTAAATTGTTCAGTAGAATAAGTGATTAATCATCTGAATGTTGTGTTTTCATTAGGCTCTCAGACTGCAGTGTCACTGAAGAAGGTTATAAAGCTCTGTCTTCAGCTCTGAGATCAAACCCTTCACACCTGATAGAGCTGGATCTCACTGGAAATGATCCTGGACAATCAGGAGTGAAGCAGCTCCATGATTTACTACAGGATCCAGACCATCAGCTGAAGACACTGAGGTGAGACATGTTCAAATATCACTATATAAATACATGATGATGTGCAGGTTCATATAGTTCAGTAATAATCTGGACAGTTTGTTGGATCAGAATGATCTGATCAAATGCTGCTGGTTCTGTTGTGCTGATGGTGACTGTCAACAGTTTAGTTTGTGCTGCTGTTCTGGAGTATGATATATCTTCATATTAACATGTACAGTTTTTTTTTTATGGACCCTTCTGGTTTGAATGTTTCTGAACACACTGTAGATTAATCTCCATCACAAGCTCAGATTGACACAGTTTCTCTACAGCAGTCTGTGAGTCTCCAGATGATGCACAAACATTCAGTTACATCTCCAGCAGTTTTCTCTGTGCTGACGTTTCTTCTGCTCAAAGCCAGAGACATCTTCCATTCTTTAATTTCACTCTCTGTATTCATAATGAAAACCATGATCTAGTGAGGCTTTTGCTCTTCTGTTCTGTGGGATGTATTTGTTCTTCTGAGTGATTGCTCTAGTATCTTTCAAAGAACTGATTATTAGACTCTGTTTTCAAGTATTGTGTATTTATTTCTGTATTTGAATGAGCTTGTGTTCAGGATAATAAAGTGTTTTTTCAACTGAATTGAATCGTGCTTCATCTTGTCTTCTGCCAGGTTTTTGGTCTGCTGCAGAGATGAAGGCTGTCGGTAAGTGAGAGGAATTGTGGGTAAAAACCCGTTATACTCTAGCTCCTGAGAGAGCTGGATCTGAGTGAACGTGATCTCGGTTAGACACACGAGTGATCAATCACTGCTCCTAGCTGCAGGATAAACACTGTCAGCTCAACCACTGAAGTGAGTATTGAATCGTTTATTTACAATGTTCATTACATCTGGATAGTATTATTACTTCGCTGATAATAATATCTCCTTGTTGAGAGATCAGAGCATCACAAAGAGCCGCTAATAATGTCATTATATAAGTGAGTAAAGTGTTTAACGAGTCTCAGCAGTGTGTGGAGAACTAAACAGACAAAAACATATTTAACCAAAGATTTTAAATGTGATTTTTCTGATTTTCCAATCATTGTAATCTTTGGTAATAAATCTGATTGATTGTGTTTTCTCTTTCTGTCAATTCAGTCTGTGTTATTGCAGTAATTACAGAGAAACAGAGTCTGATCCAGCCTGACTTCAGCTCTGAAATCAAACCCCTCAACTCTACCGAGAGAAACTGGACTGAACGATAATAAACTAGGAGACTCTGGAGTGAATCACTTATGTGACGTACTGAAGGATTCAGACTGTAAACTGGGAGAGATTGAAGGACAGAAGCATTCACAAGAATCATCAATCATTCAAATCACCACAAAACACTTTAATATAAATCAATATCTCATGATGAGAACTCACCATTATATTTGTGCTCTACAAACATTTTACTAAACATAATGATATCGATAGATGATATTTTTTCTTGTTAAGAACTCTTTCTGTTCGTTATAAGTGTTAGTTATGAGAGGGTGTGAGATATGACAAATGAAGTGTTTTATATCTGCTTGTGAACTTCAGCTCTGAAATCAA
>CM049871.1:42242299-42332299 GCA_027474115.1 Schizopygopsis malacanthus
ATTCAGTGTTTACAAGTTGAACGTGCAAATACTAAGTCAAACATGGTCTACTAAAAAGGAGTCACAACGAGTTTACAAGGTAAAACAACGATGTCGGACGATTTTGAACTTGGAGAAAATGAGATGGATCCTACGTCAAGCGTGACCTTTTCAGCGTCATTACATATTACGTGAAGCCTGGGATGCACATCACAGAACAGGCGAGCATTTGTGTGTTTATAAAGCATATACATTTTTTTATTGTTTTATATGACTGTTCGTTTGGCTAGATAAGAGACCCTTATTCATCGTCTGGTATCGTTTATCGCCCTTTGAAGCTGCACTGAAACTATAATTATGAACTTCAACTGTTTGGAGTCCATTGAAACTAATTATATGGATACAAATCCTGGAATGTTTTCATCAAAAACCTTAATTTATTTTCGAGTGAAGAAAGAAATACACAAACATATTGGATGACATGGGGGTGAGTAAACTATCAAGACATTTTAATTTGAAAGTGAACTAATCCTTTAAAATAACAGCTAATCAAAACTTTTGTTTGTCTTTTTACTGGATTTTTTGTTTCTAAATGTGATTGAATAAATGGTTTTGACCAAACATGGATGTAAGGTACATTTTTTTTTTCCTTGCTTTCCTTGTAGGATCTTGAGAGCAAAGTGTTAACTTTTTTGAAGAATGAGCTGAAAAAGTTTAAGAAAATATTGCAAAAAGAGAACATGCAATACTTTGTGAATGACTTTAATGAGAATAGAAGCGGTATCAAAGAAGCAGCTCTTGATCTCTCGCTCTGCTTCCTGAGAGAGATGAAGCAAGATGAAGCTGCTGATACTCTAGAACGTAAGAGACCACCGTCTGTCAGATTGTCACTTATAGATGGCAAAGAGAATATTAACATTAAAAACATTTGTATTGTTGTCTTTTCTGTGTTTAGATGAGCTGTTCTTCATTCATCAGCTGAAATGTAGCTTAAAGAAGAAGTATCAATGTGTGTTTGAAGGAATCACAAAGCAAGGTGACTCCACACTTCTAAAGAATAATCTACACAGATCTCTATATCACTCAGGGCTGTAGTGAACAGGTCAATACTGAACATGAGGTCAGACAGATTGAAGTTACTTCCAGACATCATGAATCACAAGAAATACAGTTAAATGCACAAATTTGTTTGAAGCACCTGAACAAGACAAGCAGATCAGAACTGTGCTGACCAAAGGAGTTGCTGGCATCGGAAAATCAGTCTCTGTGCAAAAGTTTGTTCTGGATTGGGCCGAAGGAAAAGAAAATCAAGATATAAGCTTCATATTTCCTCTTCCATTCAGAGAAATGAACTTATAGGAGACAGAAAACCAAAGTTTGATGGACCTTATAACTCAGTTTTTCCCAGAGACAAGAGGACTGAACCTTACAAGAAGGAATAATTTCAAAGTCTTGTTTATTCTTGATGGATTGGATGAATGTCGTCTTCCTCTAGACTTTGCTGGTAATGAGACGTGTTCTGATGTATTGTCACCGGCGTCTCTGGATGTTCTCCTGACGAACCTCATCAAGGGAAATCTGCTTCGTTCTGCTCTCATCTGGATCACCTCCAGACCAGCCGCTGCCAGTAAGATTCCTCCCGACTGTATCGACCGGTTGACAGAGATACGAGGATTCAGTGATGCACAAAAGGAGGAGTACTTCAGGAGAAGATTCACAGATGCTGATCTGGCCAGAGAAATCACTGATCATGTTAAACAATCAAAGAGTCTCTTTATCATGTGCCACATCCCAGTCTTCTGCTGGATTTCAGCCACTGTTCTCCAGAACATTTTAGAGGAGAAACGAAATAATGTTGTGATAAACAATCACGCCTTCAAAACACTTCAGGAATCAAACACTGAGGACACTCCCAAGACTCTGACACAAATGTACACACACTTTCTCCGCTTTCAGATCCAGCAGAGCAGACAGAAGTATGATGGAGAATACAGACCAGATGTTTCCTGGGATAAAGATGCCATCCTTTCACTGGGGAAACTGGCCTTTCAACAGCTGCAAATAAACAATGTGATCTTCTATGACACAGACCTGGAAGCCTGTGTATTGATGTCCCAAAGGCATCAGTGTATTCAGGCATGTACCCCAGATCTTAAGGAGGAAACAGGATCAATGTTGGTACCATGTACTGCTTTGTTCACTTGAGCATTCAAGAGTTTTTTGCAGCCCTTTATGCACATCTGTGTCTAGACATCAACAAGAAAATTGTGTTTTTCAAGACTCAACAGAACAGGAAAACAATCTTGAAACCATGATTGATTTGCTCAAGACTGCAGTGGACAAGGCACTTGAGAGTAACAATGGAAACCTGGACCTTTCCTTCGATTCCTCCTCGTTTGTCTCTCCAGTCCAATCGTCGACTCTTAAGAGGTCTGTTGACACAGCGAGACCGCAATGACCAGACAACGAGGAAATAGTTCAGTACATCAAGCAGAAATTAGAAGCTGATCTGTCCCAGAGAGATCCATCAATCTGTTCTACTGTCTGAATGAACTGAACGCTGATCAAATGCTGGTGAAAGAGATTCAGACCCACCTCAGCAAAGAAGTCTCTCATCTGTTGACCTTTCACCTGCCCAGTGGTCTGCTTTGACCTTTGTTGTTGACATCAGAGGAGGAGCTGGAGGAGTTTGAGCTTCAGAAATTCAAGAAATCAGACAAGTGTCTCATCAGACTATCAGCAGTCATTAAAACCTCCAAAAGAGCTCTGTAAGTCAAAGTAAACAAAACGTTTCATTGTCCCTGTGTTGGCCCTTGCCACAGTTAGCTAATATTATCAACTGTCCAAACGTTTGGAGTGAATATCAACTAGTAAACTGATACCTACCCTAATGTTATTTCAGTAACTTGCTAGCCTATTATTTAGGACTGTCGCGATTATTCGATTTAATTTGACTATTCGATTTTTAAAAATCATCGACTTAATTTTGCTCGCGTCAACTAACCGGCAAAATACCGTAAGTAGCACATTTCACGGACGAGAATCCATTAGACACATTATTAGACAGTTTTCAAAGGCTGAATGATATAATAATTGCTAATCATAATTAAGTAAAATTGAACGAGCGTCACACAGCGCCTCCGTTCTCAGTAGCTCCACAGAAACTGATCATTTACATGTGTGTGTTCTCAAACTCCATCTCTGCATGTTGTAGTTTGGATTTATTATAAACGTTGATCTAGGAACGCAACATGCGCCATTTCATCAGATTTATAAGGTAAATCATAAATCTACACAAACACAGGAGAATGCATCGCGGTTTCAGAATAAAAGCTCAAAACCTCACTCTGAGTTTACACATTTTGATGTCCACTTGTTCATTTAATTACAGTGACTATAGCATTTCTATATTGCCAAATATAAAAAATTAAGTGGACAATTGAATTAAATGGTGCTTGGTCAATATTAAACAGGGATTAGATCATGCAGTAATGTATAAAAACAACCACCGTTGGTGCCCCCTGCAGGCCTTTGTTGTAATGCAGGGCTTAAAGCTCTCCGGCACTGTGCCGCATCTCCGGCGTGTGGCATTCGGCTGTGTGAAATAAAAAAGATAGTCCTACATTTAAAAAAATGGTTGACATCAATGTTCGAATACCCCGCTTTCACTCTCAACCAAACTAACATTAATAGCCAATCAGAAGTTGTTGCTCTTATAAACACGAGACGCGAAATAGTATCCAGAGCCGCAGCTCTGATGAAGGCCACCCCTTGTGCCCTCTTGGGACCTCTCTATCATCCTGGCTGGACTTCAGAGGGGCCCCTTTGAGCCGCTGGACTCAGTCGAGCTGAAATTCCTGTCTGCTAAGACAGCGCTCCTGACCGCGCTCACTTCCATCAAAAAGGTCGGGGACCTCCAAGCGTTTTCGGTAAGCAAAGGGTGCCTTGTGTTCGGCCCGGTCTACTCTCACATTGTCTTGAGACCCCGGCCTGGATATGTGCCCAAGGTTCCAACCACGCCCTTCTGCGATCAGGTGGTGAACCTGCAAGCACTGCCCTCGGAAGAGGCAGATCCAGCCTTAGCATTGCTGTGTCCCGTAAGAGCATTGCGCATATACGTGGACCGCACCCGGAGCTTCAGAATCTCTGAGCAGCTCTTTGTCTGCCACGGAGGTCTGCAGAAAGGGAAGGCTGTCTCCAAACAGAGGCTGGCCCACTGGATAGTGGAATGCTGTCGCCTTGGCATACCAATCTCAAGGCGAGCTGTGCCCCCTGGAGGTGAGGGCTCACTCCACTCGGAGTGTTGCCTCCTCCCATGCGTTGGTGCACGGCGCCTCTCTGGCAGACATCTGCAGAGCTGCGGGCTGGGCGACACCGAACAACTTCACAAGATTCTACAGTCACTGCGTTGAGCCAGTCTCTTCCTGTGTGTTGGGTAACAGTAATGGGCGGAAAGAACTGGCCGGTGTCACGCTTGCTGCATCATTCCTCCTCACCCGGGGATACGAGCACCTTTTTTCTCCTCCAGTTCAGTTCCCCGGACGGTGAACCCTGGTGGAATCCTCCAAGCACCCCCGGCAGTCAGACTGGGCGGAGCAGATTTTTTTCTATAATGTTATAATTTTTTTTTTTTTTTTAGAAATACTGCACAGTTACATTTTTCTCCTAAATGAATTCTGGTAAATAATATATCTGGCAAATACTCCTTTAAAAAGTGTTTTTTTATTATAATTGTATTATTAGTAGACTTGAACACGTGGATATGTTGTCACTCTTACACTATAATACTGAACTTTGATTTCAGTGATTTAGACTATGAGATTGACACTTGCTGCTTCCACTCTATGTTGCACTTTACTTTTGCTTTAAAAAAAGGATTTCATGGAATATGTTTAATAAAATATTCTTAAGTAAAATTGTTGATTTTTGTGGGAAATTAATCGTTTAGATGAATCGATAAATTACTTGATGGATTAATCGAAATAAAAATAGTTGTTAGTGGCAGCCCTACTATTGTTTTGATGCACTATAAACCAGGGGTCCAATGCAGGTCATGCAGCCTAGTAAATTCACAACAGCATGTTTCATTTAGATTTGATTGTTGTCAAAAGTACCAGTTCTTTGCTATCAAGTTGAAACTAAGAATTAAAAAATTTAACCAATTCATCCTTTCTGCATTAGCAGTAGTACCAAGTACTGGTCAATAACTGCTCATAATGACTGCTTTTAGAATTTTAAATCTCACATGCATATTCTGTGTGAGCACTCTGTAAAAAGCATCAAAGGTTTCTATTTACATTGTTTTTAGAGCATTGAGCATTCTTGCCAATGTTGAGTACTTAAATTAAATAACAATGATTTTGTCAGAATTGACTAAGTACTGCTTCTCAAGACTATGGCACTTTGCACTTTAAAATGTATAATTCATTGTCATTAAAGCTATAGGTAGCTATATTTTAGCTTAAGGCTTAAAATAGATGTAATATTTGCAAATGCATTAAATGTAATTATTCTGTAATCGTATTTCTCTTGTAGACTAAATGACTGTGGCTTGACAGACAAAAGCTGTTCAGCTCTGGCTACAGTTCTTGGATCAGATACCAATCTGAAAGAGCTGAACATGAGCAATAATAATCTGCAGGATTCAGGAGTGAAGCTGCTCTGCGCTGGACTGAAGAATATAAAGTGTCATTTGGAGATACTGAGGTAAGTTTTGTGACGATAGACAAACATTTAATTGAACTCAGATAAAAACATAAGCTGAAGTCCAGATTTGATAATGAACAAGTCAAGTCATCTTTATTTATATAGCGCTTTTAACAATACAGATTGTGTCAGGGGGCAGTCGTGGCCTAATGGTTAGAGTCGGACTTGCAACCGAAGGTCGTGGATTTGAGTCTCCGGTCCGGCAAGGATTGTTGGTGGCGGGGGTGTGTGTGTGTGTGTGTGTGTGTGTGTGTGTGTGTGTGTGTGTGTGTGTGTGTGTGTGTGTGTGTGTGTGTGTGTGTGTGTGTGTGTGTGTGTGTGTGTGTGAGCAATCAACATAGTCATCAAAGATGATGATTTTGGGCCCTGAGTCAAAGCAGTGGTTTCTAAAAATTTAAATATTAATATTACAAATTTTATATTTCATTCATCAATTCAGTCCAATTGGATATTAAAAGATAAGCTCAGATGTTTTATCAGGCTATTAATATTTTTTACATTTAATTTACTGATAAAAGATACTGCATGGGGTTCAGAGTTTGAAGTAGGCTGCGGTGCCCGGGGAGCAGTTGGGGGTCCGGTGTCTTGCTCAAGGGTCTCACCTCAGTCGTGGTATTGAGGGTGGAGAGAGCGCTGGTTATTCACTCCCCCCCGACTACAATCCTTGCCGGACCTGAGACTCAAACCCATGACCTTCGGGTTACAAGACTGACTCTAACCATTAGGCCACGACTGCCCCTAGAAGTATCTCCTAAAACAAACAAACTACATTCATTATGAAAATACTCTCTTATTATGAACAGTTATACAATACAGATTGTTTCAAAGAAGCTTTACAGTGATAAATAAGAAAACAATGATTCAGTGATGCAAACAGAGTTCAGTTGTGCTATAAAGCAGCTTTAAATAGACAATAGTAATCAGTCATTATTCAGTTGAAATCAGTTCGTTGTTGATTCAGTTTGGTTCAATAAATGTGTAAAGTCCATCAATTTAACTCATTTCAAAGTTGTCATAATTGTCTTTACTTTGCCATTTACAAACAATGATCCCAGTTATAATTATTTATTGTGAAATGCTTTTTACATTTACATTTAGTCATTTAGCAGACGCTTTTATCCAAAGCGACTTACAATTGGGAGTACATAAAGCGATTAATCTTGAAGAGGCAAACATACAGAGGAAGTGCCAATAACACCAAGTCTCAGGCATTGTTCAAATAAGTACAAGCTAGCAAGGGAAGGAGAGAAAGATGAAGATTTTGAAAAAGTGAAAGTTCAATTTAAAAAAAAAAAAAATTATGTAGTCAAGTAGAGTTGAAAGAGATGAGTTTTCAGTTGTTGCTTGAAAATTGACAGGGATCCAGCATTCCGGATGGGGATGGGAAGATCATTCCACCGGCCAGGAACGGTGAAAGAGAATGTTCTGGAGAGTGATTTTGAGCCTCTCTGTGATGGTACCACGAGGCGTCGCTCACTAGCAGATCTTTACTTTTTAACATATTATATATTTGTCCTAATGCTAAATGTAGATTTAAACAAATCTTAAACCTGATTTGATATACAGTTATACACTGTGTTTTGGACAGATAAACTAACTTTATTTGCTGCATTCTTGTAGTTTTGTTTTCTAGCTAGCATTACATTTACATTTATATTTGTGACCCTGGACCACAAAACCAGTCTTAAGTGTCAATGAGATGTATGCATCATCTGAAAGCTGCATAAATAATATTTCCATTGATGTATGGTTTGGACAAAATTTGGAAAATCTGGAATCTGAGGATGCAAAAACATATAAATATTGAGAAAATCACCTTTAAAGTTGTTCAAATTAAGTTCTTAGCCATGCATATTACTAATCAAAAATTATGTTTTGATATATTTATGGTAAGTAATTTACAAAATATCTTCATGGACCAGTAGATAAAACATTTATAAAATGAATGAAAAATAAACAGTGAATGAAAAAAATGAATACAAATTATCTTTACTTAATATTCTAATGATTTTTGGCATTAAAGAAAAAAATATAATTTTAACTGTGGAAAGAATACCATTCTTTCTATTTCATAACTTAACTAACCAGAAAAAGATCACAAACAAATACGTCTGCTTTGTTACTGCATTCAGATCAAATTTTACCAGTTCAGTCAGGATTAGGAATACTTAGTTTGTTCCTTGCTTGTGTTGGTTTGAAGCAGGCTGGAGGCTTTGGTTTCGTTTTCCCGCGTGAGTTCAGTTCTTTGTTTCGGGTGTCCACGTGGTCTCCACGCGTTGCTCTGGGAAACTCTGCTGGCTCACGTTGCGTGACGTCATCAGGGAAGCTCTCCTCTCCTCTGAAGTCGTTGAGTTCGTTATTCTGTGGTGTTACGGCTTTGGCACGGTCTTGGACTTCTTTGGTTGGTTTCGTTGTGAGAGTCCAGCGGACCGGCTTCCAGGTCAGCCTTGCGCGCGTTGGAGCGCGCAGTTACGAGTTCAGGAGCACAAGAGAGTTACAAGAGAGAGAAGAGAGAGAGCGCGCGCACTCGCGCGTCGTTTTAAACTGTCCGGGGTGGACATCGCCCACAGGCGGCTGGTCCAATCAGAGCGTCGGTGCGGGGCGGAGCCCCGCCTGCACGACATTCTTGCAAGGCACTTTCATGTGACGAAAAATAACTTTTACCCATGTATTAAAACTCTTATCAGGTTTACACATTTATAATATCACCACATTCGTAATCTTACTGATTCATAAATTTTTGCAACCATTCATAAAAGTCTAAAGACTGCACCCTACACATTCCAGGTTAAAGCACGATTAGAAATCAGCCCACGTTTTCCTAAATAATTCATATTCCACAAGCATATGAGAGAAAGAGTACACATTAATATCCATATATTTCTTTGTGTAGATGTTTTGAAAGTCATGAAACGAACGAATGTCTTTTAGGAACGTTCCCGGCACATTCCTTTGTTCCATAATAGGAAGAAAACGCGCGCTTTTGCGCTGAGGCGGAGGAGGGGGTTGAAATATCCTCTAGGAATGTAGCCCAAAGGCGTTGCTAGCCATTAGTGCCTGGAGGAGACCGTACCCTAGGTCAGATAACCATCTCGCTCTCTCCAGAGGGGGGGTTTTAGAGAGACGCTGATTCTTTCGGTGACGTGTAGAGACAGTTGAATTCCTGCCGGTATACGTTACAGCTGTACAAAACAATCATAAAATGCAGTAAAGTATAAAATTAAATAAAATACAAGTTAAAATCCAAGATAACAATGCTAATCCACAAATTAAAATTCAGGAAAGGCCATAGAATAAAGATGGCACTCTTAATGTGGCAACTGATTCCATAGCCGTGGAGCAGCTACTGCAAAGGCTCTGTCACCTTTAAACTTAAGTCGTGACCGTGTGACATATAAAAGAGCTTTATTAGCAGATCTGAGGGGCTTAGAAGTAGATTTAAACGAGATAAGATCCGAAATGTAAGATGGGGCTTGTCCATTAAGTGCCTTAAAAACAATCAACAAAATTTTGAATTGAATTCTAAAGGAGACAGGAAGCCAGTGGAGCGACGCTAAATGTGATCATGTTTTTTTGCACCAGTTAACAATCTGGCTGCTGCATTCTGGACCATCTGCAAACGAGCCAGTAAAGATTTGGGAAGACCTAGGTATAAGGAATTAAAGTAGTCCAATCGTGATGTAATAAATGCATGAATAACTTTTTCCAAGTCTTGAAAGGAAAGTGTTGATTTAAGTCTAGAAATGATTCTCAATTGATAGTAAGAGGCCCTTTTGTAAATGACCCTTTCTGGTAATAGAATAAGTGATTAATCGTCTGAATGTTGTATTTTCATTAGGCTCTCAGACTGCAGTGTCACTGAAGAAGGTTATAAAGCTCTGTCTTCAGCTCTGAGATCAAACCCTTCACACCTGATAGAGCTGGATCTCACTGGAAATGATCCTGGACAATCAGGAGTGAAGCAGCTCCATGATTTACTACAGGATCCAGACCATCAGCTGAAGACACTGAGGTGAGACATGTTCAAATATCACTATATAAATACATGATGTGCAGGTTAATATATTTCAGTAATAATCTGGACAGTTTGTTGGATCAGAATGATCTGATCAGATGCTGCTGGTTCTGTTGTGCTGATGATGATGACTGTCAACAGTTTAGTTGTGCTGCTGTTCTGGAGTATGATATATCTTCATAATTAACATGCACAGTTTTGTTTTTATGGACACTTCTGGTTTGAATGTTTCTGAACACACTGTAGATTAATCTCCATCAAGCTTAGATTGACACAGTTTCTCTACAGCAGGTCTGTGAGTCTCCAGATGATCACAAACATTCAGTTTCTCCAGCAGTTTTCTCTGTGCTGACGTTTCTTCTGCTCAAAGCCAGAGACATCTTCATTCTTTAATTTCACTCTCTGTATTCATAATGAAAACCATGATCTAGTGAGCTTTTGCTCTTCTGTTCTGTGGGATGTATTTGTTCTTCTGAGTGTTGCTCTAGTATCTTTCAAAGAACTGATTATTAGACTCTGTTTTCAAGTATTGTGTATTTATTTCTGTATTTGAATGAGCTTGTTTTCAGAATAATAAAGTGTTTGTAACTGAATTGAATCGTGCTTCATCTTGTCTTCTGCAGGTTTTTGGGTCCTGCTGCAGATGAAGGCTGTCAGTATGTGAGAGGAATTGTGGGTAAAAACCCGTTACTCCTGAGAGAGCTGGATCTGAGTAAACGTGATCTCGGAGACACACGAGTGAATCAGATTGCTGCTCTACTGCAGGATAAACACTGTCAGCTCAACACACTGAAGTGAGTATTGATCGTTTGTTTACAATGTTTCATTACTTCTGATAGTAATGTTACTGTAGCTGATAATAATATCTCCTTGTTTGAGTCAGAGCATCACAAAGAGCCGCTATAATGTGAAATATTAATTAAACAGCCAATTACAGAGTGTCATCAAGCTTTAAACAGTTCAGTCAATTTGATCATGAGTCAATAATTATGTACAGTTACTGTAGAGAGAGAAAAATGATTTTCTTCTAGAGCAGTGGTTCTCAAAGTGTGGTACGTGAGATTCCTCTAGTGGTACGCAGAGGAATCTCAGAATTAAATATAAATCAGTCCGCGTGTCCACCAAAGCGATTTTTTTTTAAATTGTTTTAAATGGGAGCGTCTTTTTCATGCTGAGCACTCGGGAGTTTTTTTCTTGGCACCGAGAATTTAAGAATGTTAGCACTCATCACTGTCACTTTTTAGTCAGCTAACCAATCACAGTGGAGGAGGGGCGGGACTAATACCGTCACACCCTGCTTGTACTACGACTGAACAGCAATGGAGAAGTTAATATTGCTTGTCTCTGAGTATTTAT
The DNA here is from genome assembly GCA_027474115.1 of Schizopygopsis malacanthus. Taxonomy (NCBI): domain Eukaryota; kingdom Metazoa; phylum Chordata; class Actinopteri; order Cypriniformes; family Cyprinidae; genus Schizopygopsis; species Schizopygopsis malacanthus. The sequence continues at coordinate 42,253,356 of CM049871.1, forward strand.
GTCTTTACCAGATGGAATTGCCGGAGTACAATAATATTGTTAGGAAAAATAATGCTTGGAGAAACATTTCATTCGCGATGTGTCTGCCATATTACTTCAGCGGATATTCCATATCATAGCAACCGCAGCGTCTCGAAAATACGCTGCCCTCTCAAGCGCTCACACCCATAGACATATATATGTCTATGCTCACACCTGGGTGTTTTCAGCTGGCTTTGGTGGAAACGTGGCCTGATTGTTGTTACTTGCAGCTACATATACAGCCTGTGTGTTTTTTTAATCAAGTACTTTTTTATTTAAAAGTGAAATAAAAACTGTACTGTGGTTAAAGATTAAATGAAAATGTATTGTAGCTACTTAAAGTTAAATAAAAACTAAGTTACTGTACTTAAATGTTAAGTAAGTATGATACATTTTCATTTAATCTTTATTTAAGTAGTTTTTTTAACATTTAAGTACAGTACAGTTTTTATTTCACTTTTAGGTACAATATATTTTAATTTAATAATTACCTTTTTTATTTACGTGGAAGTAAGCACGGTGCAGTGTTCATGTTCAAACTGTGTATTTAACTATATTTTAAGAGGCTGACAATAATAAATATCCTTATAAGGATTAAAACTGACTCGTTTTTTTGTTTGTTTTGTTTTTTACTGTGTATAGTGCTACTGAGAGTTAAAGTGACATACTCGGAATTTGTGCTCTGCATTTAACCCATCCAAAGTGCACACACACACAGCAGTGAACACACACACACACACACACACACACACACACACACACCGTGAACACACACCCGGAGCAGTGGGCAGCCATTTATACTGCATTTTAATGTTGGTCATAATGGTGGCACTTGGAAAGCCAAATATTTTCTGAGGTGGTACTTGGTGTAAAAAGTTTGAGAACCACTGCTCTAGAGTTTAGAAAACTAATTCAAACAAGTGATAGATTGTAAAAACAGCAGCGCTATAAACACACAGATGTCTTTCCTAACATTAACAGCTCAGTTCTGTGTGAATTAAAGATAAATGTGCATATATTGATCTGTTTGAATATATGTCTGCTGAATGTGATCGTGTTTACTGATTACTGACAAACATAACTATTCATAACTGCTTCAATTTAATGTTTGTCTTTCACACAATGTACAATGAATAATTTAATAAAATGAATAAAAATGTAAACTGTATAATTTTGGTGCAGCATATACAGTAACTTGTAAAAATTGAAAAAGAAAAATAATTTACCCGATTAAAAAAATATGATTTATCAATCAGAGGACAAAAGGCATAAAAATATTGTTTAAAACAAGTTTTTAAGCAAAGTTTTGGTCATATTGATCATTTATAGGCCCTAGAAATATGTGTATGAATTATGATACAGTAGTCTATTATCATAAGTAGCCATTATACTTATTGTTCAGCATAATTTTCTGATTTCTCGTTATGGTCTTGCCCTCTTTTGGGTTAATCTGATCACCTGATGTTAACAAATACACTTGTGAATTTAAAACTGTATTAGTAAATGTTGAAACTGATATTAAGGTTATTAATTTCTGTACTAGTATTGTTCATCATTAGTTCATGTTAACTAATGTAGTAAATGTTAACAAATGAAATATTAGTGTAAAGTGTTAACGAGTCAGCAGTGTGTGAGAACTACAGACATAAACATATTTACCATAGATTTTAAATGTGATTTGCTGATTTTCAAGCGTTGTAATCTTTGGTAATTGGTTTATTCTCCATATATCTGATTGATTGTGTTTTCTCTTTCTGTTTTAAGTCTGTGTGGATGCAGTATTACAGAGAAACAGAGTCTGATCCTGACTTCAGCTCTGAAATCAAACCCATCACACCTGAGAGAACTGGACCTGAGCTGGAATCCAATAAGAAACACAGGAGTGAATCACTTATGTGACGTACTGAAGGATTCAGACTGTAAACTGGAGAGATTGAGGTCAGGAACATTCACAAGAATCACAATCATTCAAATCACCACAAAACACTTTATACTCAATATCTCATGATGAGCTCACATTATATTTGTCAGATTCTTCACATTAATGATTGTTTGTGAGATGATCTCTCCTCTGTATGTTCATATCGATATCAGAATTGATATCAGAATTGATATGATATTAATATATTTCTGAAATTAAGAAATATATTGTGATATGTATTCTGGTCATATGGTTTATTGTCCTAACGTTTGACTAGTGTTTGGTTTAGTTTCTTGTGTGGATTTTCCTGAGCTGGATTTGTACGCTGTTTGGAGTATCGCTTGCTGTTTTGTTCTTTGATAAATCTCGATGCGTTTAGATCCTCATCTTGTCGTTGTCTCAACACAACACTTGTGCTGTGAACAGCTCCTATGTTTTGACATGATGCTCAGGTTAAACTGTAGAAACAGTAAAGTGGTGTTACAGTTGTCATTATGTTTCTGCTATTTAAGGATACCTGATATATTTTCCTTCTTATGAGTTTATACTTGGAATGTGCTTTTGGTTTTCTTTAATGCTAACGATGATTTAATGATTTAATCATTAGTGGCAGTCCTAGTGTTGAATCTGAATTCAGATCAGTCTGTTAGAGCTGCTAAATTTACCACAGAAATGATGGTAAGATCTGGTAGATGTCACTTATTTTAACATTATATGTGACTAGATAAATGTTTTTAGTGCTTTTAAGGGATCTATTTTGATATTGATTTTAACTGATATTCCCATCATAATACTTTCTGAGTTTTACACCACTGTGGGGAAATTATGGCCGATTCTGTTCCTCCTCCTTTCAAAACTGGATTATAATTTCTCATCTTTACAGCATAAACTGTACAATTCATGTTCTGCTACAGCATTTTAATGGGGTCTAATTTTGGACTTTAAGTAGACCTTTCCAAACAATGTTTTGCTTATATATTACAGATCAATCTGATTAAATAATTTTACACATGTACAGTTTTTCATCATTTAAACCTTGAAAGTGACTGTAAGCTGGAGCTAGTAAAGTGAATTGATGTCTAACAATTACAAATTCTCTCTTTTTGACTCTGTATTCAGTTATCAGTTTTTGCTTTGGAAGTTTTAGTTCATTTGTATTAGAAATATAATTCACTAAAGGGCTTTAAATTGTTCAGTAGAATAAGTGATTAATCGTCTGAATGTTGTATTTTCATTAGGCTCTCAGACTGCAGTGTCACTGAAGAAGGTTATAAAGCTCTGTCTTCAGCTCTGAGATCAAACCCTTCACACCTGATAGAGCTGGATCTCACTGGAAATGATCCTGGACAATCAGGAGTGAAGCAGCTCCATGATTTACTACAGGATCCAGACCATCAGCTGAAGACACTGAGGTGAGACATGTTCAAATATCACTATATAAATACATGATGTGCAGGTTAATATATTTCAGTAATAATCTGGACAGTTTGTTGGATCAGAAAGATCTGATCAGATGCTGCTGGTTCTGTTGTGTGCTGATGATGACTGTCAACAGTTTAGTTGTGCTGCTGTTCTGGAGTATGATATATCTTCATAATTAACATGCACAGTTTTGTTTTTATGGACACTTCTGGTTTGAATGTTTCTGAACACACTGTAGATTAATCTCCATCAAGCTCAGATTGACACAGTTTCTCTACAGCAGGTCTGTGAGTCTCCAGATGATCACAAACATTCAGTTTCTCCAGCAGTTTTCTCTGTGCTGACGTTTCTTCTGCTCAAAGCCAGAGACATCTTCATTCTTTAATTTCACTCTCTGTATTCAGAATGAAAACCATGATCTAGTGAGCTTTTGCTCTTCTGTTCTGTGGGATGTATTTGTTCTTCTGAGTGTTGCTCTAGTATCTTTCAAAGAACTGATTATTAGACTCTGTTTTCAAGTATTGTGTATTTATTTCTGTATTTGAATGAGCTTGTTTTCAGAATAATAAAGTGTTTGTAACTGAATTGAATCGTGCTTCATCTTGTCTTCTGCAGGTTTTTGGGTCCTGCTGCAGATGAAGGCTGTCAGTATGTGAGAGGAATTGTGGGTAAAAACCCGTTACTCCTGAGAGAGCTGGATCTGAGTAAACGTGATCTCGGAGACACACGAGTGAATCAGATCGCTGCTCTACTGCAGGATAAACACTGTCAGCTCAACACACTGAAGTGAGTATTGATCGTTTGTTTACAATGTTTCATTACTTCTGATAGTAATGTTACTGTAGCTGATAATAATATCTCCTTGTTTGAGTCAGAGCATCACAAAGAGCCGCTATAATGTGAAATATTAATTAAACAGCCAATTACAGAGTGACATCAAGCTTTAAACAGTTCAGTCAGTTTGATCATGAGTCAATAATTATTTACAGTTACTGTAGAGAGAGAAAAATGATTTTCTTCTAGAGTTTAGAAAACTCATTCAAACAAGTGATAGATTGTAAAAACAGCAGCGCTATAAACACACAGATGTCTTTCCTAACATTAACAGCTCAGTTCTGTGTGAATTAAAGATAAATGTGCATATATTGATCTGTTTGAATATATGTCTGCTGAATGTGATCATGTTTACTGATTACTGAAAAACATAACTATTCATAACTGCTTCAATTTAATGTTTGTCTTTCACACAATGTACAATGAATAATTTAATAAAATGAATAAAAATGTAAAATGTATAATTTTGGTGCAGCATATACAGTAACTTGTAGAAATTGAAAAAGAAAAATACTTTACCCGATTAAAAAAATATGAGTTATCAATCAGAGGACAAAAGGCATGACAATATTGTTTAAAACAAGTTTTTAAGCAAAGTTTTTGTCATATTGATCATTTATAGGCCCTAGAAATGTGTGTATGAATTATGATACAGTAGTCTATTATCATAAGTAGCCATTATACTTATTGTTCAGCATAATTTTCTGATTTCTCGTTATGGTCTTGCCCTCTTTTGGGTTAATCTGATCACCTGATGTTAACAAATACACTTGTGAATTTAGAACTGTATTAGTAAATGTTGAAACTGATATTAAGGTTATTAAAAGCTGTACTAGTATTGTTCATCATTGGTTCATGTTAACTAATGTAGTAAATGTTAACAAATTAAATCTTATTGTAAAGTGTTAACGAGTCAGCAGTGTGTGAGAACTACAGACATAAACATATTTACCATAGATTTTAAATGTGATTTGCTGATTTTCAATCATTGTAATCTTTGGTAATAAATCTGATTGATTGTTTTCTCTTTCTGTCTTCAGTCTGTGTGGATGCAGTATTACAGAGAAACAGAGTCTGATCCTGACTTCAGCTCTGAAATCAAACCCATCACACCTGAGAGATCTGGACCTGAACTATAATCAAATAAGAAACACAGGAGTGAATCACTTATGTGACGTACTGAAGGATTCAGACTGTAAACTGGAGAGATTGAGGTCAGGAACATTCACAAGAACGTCTCAGGTTACGTATGTAACCATGGTTCCCCGAGTGGGGAACGAGACACTGCGTCCCCTAGGGGTCGCTACGGGGAACGCCCCTCAGCGTGACTCGGTCTGAAGATACATATGTAAAAACACCACCTGTTGGCCGGCGACAGCCCATGACGTCACTACCGGCGTGCCACAATATAAGTGCCGCCGGGAGAATACATCATCAGCTTCTTCGTCTGAAGCTTGCGTCCGAAGCATGGCCCGAAGCCTAGGGGACGCAGTGTCTCGTTCCCCACTCGGGGAACCATGGTTACATACGTAACCTGAGACGTTCCCCTTCATGGGAACTCGAACTGCGTCCCCTAGGGGTCGCTACGGGGAACGTTATACCCACTTCACCATGCTGAGGGGAATGCAAGCCAATTTCTCAAAAAAGGCGAGCACCAAGCCAGCTCTACCCGGCTAAGGGAGTTGCCCCTGGGACGGCTGATGGCTGTCAGTGATATTATCCCCTTCGGCCAAAGGCCCGAGCTGCATACCCTAGTACTTACCTGTTCTAGGTGCCGGGATTACCGGGCCTAGGGTAGAGCTCAAAGTCTTGGAATCAGAAAAAGATTCCTTTAAGGGGATATGGCCAGGCACCTAGCTCACTAGGTCCTGGCCGATCACTCAGGGGTCACCACTTGCTCTCAAGCTTACCGAGGGAACTGTCTCAACAGACCTCTTGGTAGCGTACACCCCTTTCTTTTCCCTTTTTTTTTTTTTTTGGACCCAACATATATGGGACAGGGGAGCGGGGCCCAAGGCACAAGCCGGGGCTTTAACCAACTCAAAAAAGGGCACGAAGCTGTGCGCGTAACCCTACCCTTTCGGGATTTTAGAAAGAACGCAGAACCTTTGATGTGCGGACTTACCACTGAGTGGATTTTAGAAAGTGCCCAAAGTCTCGCGTGTGCACTTATTAGAAGAACGTTCTATGCCCTGGAGCGGAGAACTACTCATTCCTCGGAGTGAGAGGGAACTCAGACGCTCAGAAGGGAGCGGCAAGCTCATAGATGACCCTCTGGTTGAGGGGAGCAATGCTGGCTCGACCAACAAGGCGAGCGATCTATCACAGAGATCACAGAGCTCGGAGGAGCGGAGAACTCATTCCTCAGAATGAGAGGGAAACTCAGACGCTCCGCAGGGAGCGGCATGCTCAAAGATGACCCTCTAATGAGGGGAGTAATGCTGGCTCTACCTATAACGAGCTCTGGAGAGCGGAGAACTCATTCCTCAGAATGAGAAGGAACTCAGACGCTCAGCAGGGAGCGGCATGCTCATAGATAACCCTCTATAGTGAGGGGAGCAATGCTAGCTCGACCAGCAAGGAGAGCGACCTATCACAGAGCTCTGAGGAGCGGAGAACTCATTCCTCAGAATGAGTGGGAACTCAGACGCTCCGCAGGGAGCGGCATGCTCAAAGGTGACCCTCTAACGAGGGGAGCAATGCTAGCTCTACCTATAACGAGCTCTGGAGAGTGGAGAACTCATTCCTCAGAATGAAAAGACACTCCGCCGCTCAGAAGGGAGCGGCATACTCATAGGTAACCCTCTTATCGTGAGGGGAGTAATGCTGGCTCTACCCTTGCAGTGGTGACCAGAATGACTGAAGATCCAGGAGGATCCGCAGAAACCTCCGAGGGGACTCACGTCCAGACCATCAGTAAGGCAGTTCGAGAATACAGAACCTGCCTGAAATCATCATAGGTCCAGCCTGACTGCAGTTCTTAGTTGGGAACTCATTCCTCAGAATGAGAGCCTATAATGCTACCTATATCGAGCTCTGGAGAGCAGAGAACTCATTCCTCAGAATGAGAAGGAACTCAGACGCTCAGCAGGGAGCGGCATGCTCATAGATAACCCTCTATAGTGAGGGGAGCAATGCTAGCTTGACCAGCACGGAGAGCGACCTATCACAGAGCTCTGAGGAGCGGAGAACTCATTCCTCAGAATGAGAGGGAACTCCGCCGCTCACAAGGGAGCGCCTCTAGGTGCATGGCAGGAAACTTCCACCTAACCTCGGTCGGTGGAGTTTACGGTGGTTACAGGGGAATTAGAGAGGAATGAGAGGGCTTGCCTCTCTCTGACCCGCGCCTCTGTCTCACCCTAGCCGCAGGAGGGGGAGGGGCATGAGTCGCGAGACTAGCCTTCTAAGCCCATCTCTGATCCTCAGACCGAGATGGGCTAGGACCCCTGGTTGTTCGGGCTCAGACCTGGACCTTATCCAGGACTTTCAGCAGGTCAGTCTGGTACGCCTTCGTGTGCAACGAAGCGACGGTCTGACCTGCTGCTGCATATGCCCTGCCATTTAAGCGAGATTCAGGGGCTTAGATGGCCAGGAGGGAGCCTTGAGAGAGGATGTCTCGCCATAGAGAGATAAGCTGGTTATCATCTCTTGCACAGGGGGCATCCTCTCATAGCCATTTTCACGCATCCCCTCAGTGTCAGCATAACTAGTATGCTGAAACCTATGAATACGAGAAAAAATAGCTTTTCCCACTCCTTCTCAACCTCCACATCGAGATTTATGAAGAAAGGAAGGCTCACTCGAGCTGGGGGGTTATTTTAGATTTAATTTTATGATCCATAACCTCCAAAAACTCGTTCATATGCAGCGGAGCACTAGCTGCTGCATCTGATGATGTCAGAAAGATCGCATCATCACAATCCAGCAGCTCACTCTCGTTCTCGGCCGACGCGCGAAAGGGGCGGTCCCTTTCCAACTTATCAGCCACATCCAACTGCGAACCCCACGATTTCACCTCCGTGCCTCGGCAACGGTGGGTCTTGAATCGCGGGAAGCAGACGGCTGCCCCTCTTTCCTCGAAAAGAGGGACAGGCGAGAGCTGAGCTTCCTCATAGAGAGCCGCTCACAATGCACGCAAACCGCCCCCTCAAGGACATCGCGTGCGTGCTCCATGCCCAAACAAAAGACGCAACAGTCGTGTGTGTCATCGGGTGTCAAATAACGAGGACACGGATCCACACACTTCCTAAACGCCTTGCTAGTGCTCGCCATAGTAGAGTTAGAAAACTGTACTTTTTTTTTTTTCTCTTACCAGATTCACTCTGCACGTTTCCTTCAAACAAACCAGTCAGTGAAGACGAAAAAGCTGATGATGTATTCTCCCGGCGGCACTTATATTTTGGCACGCCGGTAGTGACGTCATGGGCTGTCGCCGGCCAACAGGTGGTGTTTTTACATATGTATCTTCAGACCGAGTCACGCTGAGGGTGTTCCCCGTAGCGACCCCTAGGGGACGCAGTTCGAGTTCCCATGAAGGGGAATCACAATCATTCAAATCACCACAAAACACTTTATACTCAATATCTCATGATGAACTCACATTATATTTGTCAGATTCTTCACATTAATGATTGTTTGTGAGATGATCTCTCACGTTCATATCGATATCAGAATTGATATGATATTAATATATTTCTTAATATTTCCGAAAATAAGAAATATATTGTGATATGAAGTTTATTGTCCTAACGTTTGACTCGTGTTTGGTTTAGTTTCTTGTTTGGATACTCAATATTTCATGATGAGCTCACATTATATTTCTGTCAGATTCTTCACATTAATGATTGTTTGTGAGATGATCTCTCCTCCTCTGTTTGTTCATATCGATATCAGAATTGATATGATATTAATATATTTCTTAATATTTAAATATATTGAAAATAAGAAATATATTGTGATATTAATTCTGGTCATATTGTGTATTGTCCTAAAGTTTGACTTGTGTTTGATTTAGTCTCTTGTTTGGATACTCAATATCTCATGGAGAACTCACATTATATTTGTGCTGTACAAACATTTTAATAAACATAATGATATCGATGATGATATTTTTTCTTGTTTTGAACTCTTTCTGTTAATGTAGGTTAGGATGGTGTTATATGACAGATGAAGGTTGTTCTGCTGTGACTTCAGCTCTGAAATCAAACCCATCACACCTGAGAGAACTGAAGCTGAACTATAATAAACTAGGAGACTCTGGAGTGAAAAACCTCAGCGATCTACTGATGAACACACAATGCAAGCTGGAGAAACTACAGTTAGTATCATTATACTGTACAGCAGATACAGTCTGATTAAACTTTACTGTGTAGTTTAATATCGCTGGACTCATGTTCATCATTTCTAGCGCTGCTTCTTCTGTGTTTCTCCATCTGAAGAAAGATTCAGAAACACTATTAGTTCATGGGTTTATATCTGTAGAAACAGCATCAAACTCACTGAAATCTGACAAATCTTTGCTGTGAAACAAGACAGAAGTGAAAACAGAATAAAAACAGATGATAGTAGATTATTCTGAGTCACATTTATTCTGAACTAATGATACTCTTCAATAAATAATGTATTCCAAATGTTTAGAGATTTAATACTAAAATATCTTAAATTAATTCATTCTTGTATATTGTTTTCTTGCATTACAAATATGAATTTAGACCTTTTAAGTGTTATTTTTCTATTGTGTCTACATCAGTCCTATATATGAATCTGCATTAATAAAATGCACTTGTTGATTGAGGACAAATCCAGACTTGGATTATAATAACTATAATGTCCTCAATCACTCCTGTCTTCATGTGTTTCATATCATTGTTTATTAGTGGCTGTATAGCATTTACTCATGATCATCATAAATCTGATTGATTGTGTTTTCTCTTTCTGTCTTCAGTCTGTATGATTGCAGTATTACAGAGAAACAGAGTCTGATCCTGTCTTCAGCTCTGAAATCAAACCCATCACACCTGAGAGAACTGGACCTGAGCGATAATAAACTAGGAGACTCTGGAGTGAAAAACCTCAGCGATCTACTGATGAACACACAATGCAAGCTGGATAAACTACAGTTAGTATCATTATACTGTACAGCAGATACAGTCTGATTAAACTTTACTGTGTAAACACAACTGGACCTAAGTTACATCGTTTATACTGTAGTACTGCATCTTCCAGCCTTTGCTGTCATTGGTCATAATTATCTAACTAGTAAATAACTGCATTTAAAATATTAGAAACAATGTACTGATTGTCTACATGTTATTCTGCAGAAATATCATGAGATTTGCATCTGCTGCTATGAAAGACAAAAAATATACATAAGAAATAGTTAAAAATAAACTAAAGAGAATAAACAACCGTTTCCAGCACACAGAACTAGTGACACGATTACAAGCAGATTATGTGAACTACAGACTATATGACTGCTGCTGTATGATTCATAATGTAAGACAGTAACTCATCTCATGTAAAACTGATGATACTCATAAACACATCACATCAACAATAACTGCTGTGTGTTCACAGCAAACTACACTAGTGTGTTTTACAATGAAAACGGTCCTCGTCTACACTGGTGTTTCAGAAACCATCTCTGTCTACACTACACAACCAAACACGCATGTCACGTGACCCTTCATACAGGTACAGCCATAGATATGTACAGGTAGATCCCTATTATTTAGATGGAGAACACTTCTGCATGCTTGGAGCGGTCGAATGAGGAATCTACACATTCATATCTATGGGTAGAATAATGAGCATGATGTTATGGTTTACACGGTCGTCAAGGATACACAGAGAGATTGTGGTCATCCACGCCATCGTTTCCAAACGCTCTGGTCCGTTTACACTGAAACACAACCCTGGAGTTATCAGACTAAAACAGGTCAGCAGTGCTTTCAAACGTCTCTGTTTCTTGCACACGCTGGAGTCGTGTAAACGATAGACGTAACCGTAGCACAAGTTCTGTGTTTAAAACAAAAATACACTCGTGTAAACGGCCTTAGACTGTTAGAAAGAACAAATCATATTGTATTTCTGTGCAGATCATTTATCACAATGATCTACTGGAGCTCCTCAAGAAGATGATTGTTATACATCTATATATACATTTATTCATTTAGCAGATGCGTTTATCCAAAGAGACTTACAATTGAGGAATACAAGAAGCGGTTCATCATTAAGAGGCAAATAAACGCAGGAGGTGCTCGAAATACAAAGTTTCAGACATCGTTCAGATTAGTACAAGCTAGAAAAGAGAGGAATTAAGAAAAGTGAAATCATAGATTTTTTACATCTGATTGATTGTGTTTTCTCTTTCTGTCTTCAGTCTGTGTTTATGCAGTATTACAGAGAAACAGAGTCTGATCCTGACTTCAGCTCTGAAATCAATCCCATCACACCTGAGAGAACTGGACCTGAGCGGTAATAAACTAGGAGACTCTGGAGTGAAAAACCTCAGCGATCCACTGATGAACACACAATGCAAGCTGGATAAACTACAGTTAGTATCATTATACTGTACAGCAGATACAGTCTGATTAAACTTTACTGTTTAAACACAACTAGACCTAAGTTACATCGATGCACTGAGTCAATACACTTTTTATGGCCCCTGAATAGAACGTTTTCAGGATTGCTGGTGAGACCCTGAATTTCCTCAGCTTTTGCTCACGTTCAGAAAGAGACAGTTGTCCTGGCACCATGATGTGAGTCTCTCTACCTCATCCAAGTATGCGGTCTCATCATTGTTGTTAATGAGGCCCAGAACCACAGTATCATCAGCAAATTTAATGATAGAAGTGGAGCTGAGAGGACACACAGTTGTGTGTGTAGAGAGAGTAGAGCAGGGGGCTCAGGACACAGCCCTGTGGGGCTCCTACATTCAGGGTGATGGAGTTGGAGGTGAACTGGCCGACTTTCACCACTTGTGGTCTGCCGGTGAGGAAATCTTGAATCCAGTCACAGAGTGAAGTGTTTAAGCCGAGGTCTCTGAGTTTATCAGCTAGCTTGGTGGGGACTATAGTGTTGAAAGCTGAGCTATAGTCAATGAATAGCAGCCTGACATAGTTGCCATTCTTGCTGTCGATGTGAGTGAGGGAGGAGTGCAGGACCTGGGAGATGGCATCGTCAGTAGACCGATTTGGCCGATAGGCAAACTGAAGAGGGTCCAAAGTAGCAGGGATGGAGGAGCAAATGTGTTTCTTTAAAAGTCTCTCAAAAACCTTCATGACTGTCGATGTGAGGGCAACTGGACGATAGTCATTCAAGCAAGAGGGTTTACTGTTCTTAGGCACAGGGATTATGACAGATTTTTTAAAGGAGGTGGGAACAACAGAGGTAGCGAGGGACTCATTAAATATGGATGTAAACAAACCAGCAAGCTGATCAGCACAGGACCTCAGAACGCGGCCAGTAATCCCATCAGGTCCTGCTGCTTTCCTTACGTTCACTCACCTTAGTTCCCTCCGAACCTCGTCCTCTGACACGGTGAATACATGATCGCTGCTCTGTCTGCTGCTTCCTGACGCACTGATCGGCAGAGTCGCGCCGCCATTGCATTCAAAGCGGCCGTAGAAGTTGTTTAGCTCTTCGGCCAGCAACAGATCTGCTCTCACCTCTGCAGAGGAGTTGTTTCCAGAGGAACAGATGGTCTAACAGATTAATGAATCTGCATTAATAAAATGCACTTGTTGATTGAGGACAAATCCAGACTTGGATTATAATAACTATAGTGTCTTCAATCACTCCTGTCTTCATTTGTTTCATATCATTGTTCTGGTTTATTAGTGGCTGTATAGCATTTACTCATGATCATCATAAATCTGATTGATTGTGTTTTCTCTTTCTGTCTTCAGTCTGTGTTTATGCAGTATTACAGAGAAACAGAGTCTGATCCTGACTTCAGCTCTGAAATCAAACCCATCACACCTGAGAGAACTGGACCTGAGCAGGAATCAAATAAGAAACACAGGAGTGAATCACTTATGTGACGTACTGAAGGATTCAGACTGTAAACTGGAGGGATTGAGGTCAGGAACATTCACAAGAATCACAATCATTCAAATCACCACAAAACACTTTATACTCAATATCTCATGATGAACTCACATTATATTTGTCAGATTCTTCACATTAATGATTGTTTGTGAGATGATCTCTCTTCCTCTGTTTGTCTCTTTCTAGTCTTTATGACTGTGGCATTACAGATGTTTCTTATTTAACTCAGTCTTTGAGAAACTCAAAAGCGCTGCAGTTTCTAAAAGAGCTTGATCTGAGATGTAATATGATTGGAGACTCGAAGCAGCGGCTCATTGATGTGATACGAGACTCAAACTGTAAACTGAGGTGAGAAAACATCAGTCTGATATTAAAGAGATGTTCAGTTACTGCTGATATGAACTAATATATACAGTCAAATATTAGTGAAAGGAGATCCTCAGATGATCATCAAGCTTTACTGCAGCAGAGGGTTATTGTGTCAGAATGATGTAAAGTTGATTAAATGTTGAACACAAAGAAGGAAAGAGAACAAAAGCACACTGTCACAGCTTTATACAGCAATACCTGCTTTATTAATAACATCAGTAATAGTGAATCATTTCAGTCTGAACACAGATTTGATCAGATTGTAGGAAAACGCTGTGAAATCAGATTCCAGCATCACATGATCAATGTCTCTGTGTTTTTACTTTCACCAGCAACACTTACTTTACTTTACTTTCAGTTCTTTACTAAGACCAACACAAACATGTTTAAACTAGAGGACAAACATTAACTACTGGAACACCTAACTAAAGCTTTTGATTCAAGGCCAAATCACATTTATATTTGTTCTGTTGTGTATTATTTATGATGTACAATCATTAGCACGTGTTTCTCTTTATAGTGACTCAATAGGAGTCACACAAACATTATTATATATAATAATTCATATTCTGCATGTATTAAAACTAGTGGTGGGCCGTTATCGGCGTTAACGTGCTGCGTTAACGCGAGACTCTTATCGGCGATAAAAAAAATATCGCCGTTAATCTATTCTCAAAGTTGGGTTGGGAGCTGGGTCTATACTACGCAAGCTATGATGACTTTCACCCTGATATTTTAGCGCGGATGTATACCTAGCCGAATTGCACTGTAGGGGGCGAGAACGAGTCTTCGAACTAGAGGCTCGCAGTCCGTGATGGACAGATTGTTAACGGCTGGTCTATGTGGTAATACAATCGGGCAGGACATCCAAACGCTCATCTATCATTCATCAACCTCAAATATGGCTTTTCATCTGAAAGATGTATGTAGTAGCAACTTTACATGGCCGCTCAATATGATGTTAACCTAGAGAAATGTGCGCTATTGAAGTGTTTGTGTGGAAGCGCGTTTGCGCAGGACAGGCTCCGGTGCGCTCACTTGCTCTTAAAATCTCCGTCATTTTTGGTCATACAGATAAAAGTACGTTAGCCTAATACATCTTTCGAATCTGTAAAGACTCTACGTTTATTTGTGTGCACTCAGAATAACAACGAAACGTTGCGCTTTTAAGCAAACAGGATGCGCTTTAGGTCTCATGTGAACTTGAGAATTCACTCCCGTGTCACCCTCTGCTTCGAACCTGTGTATATGCCTAACGTTACTGTGAAATTACCACATCAAACGTGACGTGCTAACATGGATGCAGCTATGAAGCCGCCGGGTTTGCTTCAGGGAAAATTTATTTTTAAGAAGCTTCCCAATGGAAACTGTAAACAGTTCATCACGACCTCTTATGTAGGCCTACAGTTCAAAATTCATGTTTAACTGAATAAACAGTTAGTAAACACAAGTACATCTTATTGAACATAGTTTATTTTCATCACCAATTATCATAGTAGAACAGCTTTCTCAAGCAGTTTGTGATGCATTTTGGAAACAGGAGATGAGCCCCTGGTCTAATGCGCCACCTGGCTTGAGAAACCCGTTCTCAAAGACTTACTTTTAGCCATTATTTGGGTAGCACACATATTCTGAATGCCTTCGGCAGAATTCAAATGAGCCATTTTAATCTAGATTAATCTAGATTAATTCCAAAATTAATCTAGATTAATCTAGATTAAAAAAATTAATCTATGCCCACCCCTAATTAAAACACATATTGTTTTAGAAATATCTGTGCAAGATCATGTAAATGTAACGTTTTACTAAAAAAATATAATTGAAATACTAATTTGTCATTTGATCCACTGAACACTGATTGTTTTCTCTTCTGTTCTGTTGATAAATGCAGTATATCATAGATTCAGATGATGATCAGAGGAGCCGTGAACATCAGGTGAGGATCCACAGAAGACCTTCACTACTGTGTCTATGAGCAGAAATAAATATGATCCATAAATACAGCTGGAAGAGACTCTTTACACTCAAATAATGCAGCATGTGTGTTATTGAATTATTAGTGTTGCTTTGGTATTTAAATGATCTTTATGTTTTATTTAAAGGTGTAAACGGAGGAAGAAGCTCAGATGAGTCTGTCTGGATCTTCAGTTTAACATCTACAGATATAATAATATTTATATTAAATCTTAATTCATGTAGGTAACGATATACTCTGTTCTTCTTCTAGTTATCAATCAGCACATTCATCATACAAAATATTAAAAAGACAAAGGTCATTAAATTAAAGTTTGACATTGGTCACATTATTGCAAAACGTGATATTGATTATTAACGAGGTTAATAATTAATGGGGATCTAAAGACAATATTAGAGAATATAAAATCCGTCATCATATCTTTGAAAGATTGTTTTTTCTGTTATTATAGTTGATAAGCATGATTATGGTATTTTAATATTTGTATATGCTTCACTATTTTGCATTTATCATCCGCTGCTCAATACATTTATTAAATTGTTGTTAGAATAATTTCGAATTGTAGCATTATTGACTATTATAATACATTTGAATATTATTATTATGAGAGGGTATATTTAAGTAAAAGAATCATATGATGTATAATAATAAGTATATTTTGATGTAAATATAAGCTCTGCTGGATTTGCTTCACCTGAATGTCACACGTCTCATGCATTCGAGATTCACTCCTCATCTTGTACTTTATGAAATTAAACTTCTATTTTAATGAATCACATGCAGTAATAACAACATAAACTAAATAACACTAAACTAAATAATGTAGTTTACTAGTGGTGCTGACAAAATGATAATTGCTTAAGTCTTTTAAAAATATATATTAATTTGAACAAAATACAAATTCAATGGAGTCAGTGTCTCCGTTCATAAAGACTTCTTTCACTATTATCTCCTGAATATATGATTAAATGATAAACACTGTTTAAACGGGTCGTCGTTAACAATACAAGTGATAAGATACTTTCACCCCCCTGAACACTTTTTATCATTCTATCAGACATTATACCAACAAAACACAGTTTCTGGACCCCTTCTTGAATCAGTGTGTTTGTTTCTGTACAAATAAATGCATTCTTGCTGAGAAGAGACATTAGAATATATTACAGACCCCAATTTAACACTGTATGAATGTTATAATAAATGTATTAATAGAGCTGTTGTAGGGTAATTATTATAGTTTAATTTTACAGAACAATACTAACATTAATGAATGTTGACAGGGCTTTTATTTTGTCAGAAGCCCGCAGGAAGACCTAAACGCTGCTTTTTATTGACAGCAGATTAATAAATGATTCTGGGGAGTTTGGGAAGATGTTTGTCGCATTGGCACATGCCTTTAAAAACACTAATACAAATATTACTGAGCAGCTGACGAGTAACAGTGTTTTAGCGCTGATTTATCTCACGCTTTAGACGTTAAATCCTGGCGCCGTGAGCTCGTGAAGCGCTGTTTGAATAGCATTACATGCAATCCGTGCGTGTTTTAGAAAACATAACATTCTGTAGTTTATTTACTAATCGCTCGAGGCCATTTCGTGATTTATTCATCAGCATCATCCACCCGTCCTCTTCTCTTCGGACGCTTATTCGTCTGAACACTGAAAGAGCTTTTTGTTGTTGTTGTTATTTTCGGTTGGAGATCATTCGGTGCATCACTAGTACTTCTGTTATTTAAGTGTCTGTAACACAGAAATACTGATGTGTGGTTGAACACACTGTGGCTCTTTCTGGACCAGCAGCATGTCGTTAACACCGGTTCCACATCATCGTCGTCATCGTGTTTCGTCTCCGCTCATATCAGTGAAGGACCGCGTTCACACATGGACCGCTACAAAACATGCTCCTCGCGTGAAACAGTCTTAATAGACATCTGAATCATCATTCAGGAAAAAGATCGCAGGGGTGTTTGAATCAAGATCACAATCTTTTAACGATTAACGGTGCAGCTCTAATATAAACACTGGCTTAAAACAAATGATTACTTTGGTCTAAATGAATCTACTCCACCAAGCTACTGTTATAAGCACGAGCCTCGCAGACTGGTCGTGGCAGCGGTGTCGCAACAATATATAGTGATATTCTCAATGTTACTCAGAAAACAGGATACAGGTTTGACTCATTCGAAATACTTATGCTCAATGTTAAACTGTCAGATAAGCAAAATAAATCTGTCCTATCTCTTGCTCTGGTTACTGTGTATAGACCGCCAGAGCCATATACAGATTTTCTAAAAGAATTAGCAGATTTCCTCTCAGACCTACAGTAGCAGTTTTAACATTACATGACATGACATCTGACGCACAGACGCCATTGGCACATGCCACTATGCCACTTCCGGTTTTCAGTGGCACATGCCAAAAACCTGTGACATAAACCTGTGTCATGTCAATGGACTGCGTCTTGTGTCACATTGTCGCGCTGCATGTCGCACCTTCGGTAGTGACTGTTGCGGTCAAGTATACGATTTATTGCATCGCGAAATTCATTTGTACAACAAATATTCCTCTGTTAAGATTACAATGTGTCTAATGCCCCTTAATGTGTATTTTTCATTGTAAATTTATTTACAGTAGCCTGCTTTGCACAATAGCCATACATTCAAATACGTAAATAGGCTTTTTTTCTGACACTTGCCTATCCGAAATTACATAAAAAATATAAACTGTCATGAGAAAACTCCACAAGCCATTATAAAGTGATGTCTACTATTATAACGTGATTTATGAAACTTAAGTCTAGATGCTATTTAAACAACATTTCTACTTATTAACGTGTCTGCAGAAAGTCAAATGCTTTGACAAAACATTCAGACAACTCCAGAAGAAATGCATGCTCAGACAGTTAGAAATATATTTAATTTCTTGTTGCATAGTTTCTATAAAATTATTTTTAAATAGTAACGCAGTAGATGAGAAGTAGTTGCCAAATATTTAAATTATATCTGTATTTTACATGTATTTTTTAATTGTTATTGTAGACTAATCACAAATTCAAATAAATTCAAATTGCGTATAAAATGTAGAAACTTATTCCAGCAAGCACTGACACAAAAGACACTCAACAAATGTGTAACTTGTTCTTGTATTTACATAGTTCAAATCAAGAAAAATTTACTATGTCACAGGCTATTAAAACTTCAGCTGCATAGCGGCAAATCTTCTCCAGTCTTTGTACAATAAGTATGGTCACCTAAATAAAAAAGTATTTTTTACCAAGCACACAGTAGCAGTAATCAACATCAATCTTTAATATAATTACCACATACCTCTGGAAGCATGACATCAAATATATAGTCTAGCTTCTCAAAATCTTCATCTGCTGCATCTACGGCTATCTTTATTTTATCAGCAAGTTTGATAAACTATTATATAGGAGAATAATGCATAATTTTGTCCACAAGTAACATTTTTGAATACCACAAAATATATTTTAAGTAAAATGAGAAACACTTTTAATAACAAGCTTGTTTCTTACATTACTTTCCGTGAAATGACACTGTTTTGGTTTCAAGTGCTTCTTGAATTTCAGTGAAATCTCTGGATGTTTCCAGATGTAAAACCGAGAGGATTTGATGTTTTCGTTTTGAAAAGCTTTATGTAAAGCCTATTGGAACAAAAGTCAGTTAAAATTCCAGATATACATACCAAAGAAAAATCTTAATTGTAATTTGACAGTACTCACTTTTATGTCTTCATCTGAGATTATGTTGTCAATTCCAAGTCTCAGAGCCTTCCGAGTGCTACAAAGAAACAATAATGTAAATTTTATGAACTTTAGGTTATGAACTAGCATAGAACAAACATCTGGCTATAGAACAGTTGTTGATCAATTTAAGAGAAGTTGACAGTGAACTGGGGTATCACAAATTGCTGTTAATAAAGGGTTAGCTAAATAACAGTTTATGTAACATTATACTGATATGATATGATATAAAATGAATTACCATATTACTGTTTTTGTGTATCTTTTGTTCTTTATTTTTTTCTAGCATGATTCTACACTTAAGTGAAAATAAAAATGCAATCCTGGTCTAGACCATGATCTAGCTCCATGTTTCTTAATTACATTATAAACCTTTCACTTAAACTTACCTTTCCAAAGTGTATGGTTGTGTCAAATCACATCCACATTTAAAGATGCCTTTTTTTGGCCTCAGTTTCTTTCACTCCAGCACAATCTGTGTGTAGCCAGCCCAAGCACATGTCACACTGTACCCACAGGATCTTCTCAACACTGGGATACAATGGCCTGTTCATGTGAATAAGATACACATGGAATAATAAGTGTATTTACCTAATAAAAACAATATTATATATATATAAGTAAAAATAAAAACAAACAAGGCCTACCCATGGCCTTTTTGGAAGCAGCACACACGCAAGTCACCAGTCATGCACTGCATTGTTTTTTCTGGCTTTTTCATTGAATCCTATGAACATTTATAATATTACTAATGTTCTGTTCCTGTCAATAACTAGTTTCAAACATTAAGTTAAAAAAGGAAATCTTGAAAACTAACCTCTACAACAACATCTTTTACTAAGACTGTTGCATGGTATTCTCGTAGATATTGTGTTTGTGACAGGCCAATGGTCTCTGTGGTCAGCTTGTAGCCCTTCAGTTCCATCTCTGCCACCTGTTTGAAGAGAACACAAATGAAAGATGACACATTAGTGGTGTGTCATTAAATCAGCGTGACATAACACTAACACTTTATTTCTGTTGAAATTAAACAAATATAAATAGAGCTGATAGTAAATAATTGGGGGAAAACAATTATAGTCTTACAGTGCATACAAACACTCCACAGTTGTTTGCATCTCCCTGGCTCTGAAGCCACTGGGGTGGATAAGAGATTTTCCAATCAGCAAGTTTCCATGTGTTACTGAAGGCATGACTGATAGAGAAAAAGATACAAAGACAAACACACAGACAAACATGTGAATAAGAACATGATTAAACAGACACTGCTGATCTGAATGAAATAAAGTGCATTCTAGTAGACTGATCACTTATATTGAAAGTTGACTGATACTATCCTTTCTTTATATTAATGTGAAATATACTGGACATTATGTAATAGTCACAGATGGCTGATAGATGGCATAGTTGGTTACAGTACTTTACAGTACACAAGGATTTTTGATACATTTTGGTTGAATGGCCAATGTGCTTTAAATATGCCTAGTATGCTGCAGCACAGACATTTTAAAAAGGAAGGGGCCAAATACATTACCATAGTATTTCCATATTGTGTTCTGGTATGTCTTTGTAAAGCCCCATGGAATCAAAGACACGGAGCTCATGACTTTGACCACAGAAGACCTTTGAAGATATTAACAGGAAAAGACATACATAAAATATAAAAAAAATGTGTTTGTGTTAAAATACATTTGGAAGATCTTGATGTTTCAACTAACCCACAAAATGAAGTGGTTCCCGGTCTCAGGGTTCTCCTCTTTTCCAACACATCGAGGAAAAAACACAGTGTCACTGACACTTTCTAACTTTGAATTACAATTTATTTACACTGAATTCTGATTATAAATAAAGTACAACTTCTTAATTCAATAAGGTATTTTTAATCTAATCGAATCTAATCATTTAAAAAAGGTATGTACACTCACATTGGGTGTTGTAGATGCAAGCTGTGCTACTCTAGTGTTGACAGCCTATTACAGATAAAAACATATTAATACACATTTTCTTCAAAACACACATTAACAAACCAAAAACAGTATACATACATCATCAGTCAGCCAGCGTTGGTTGGGTAGGATGTCTTCTGATTCGGGTGAAATGGACTGTGCAGGATAGATTGTCAGTAGGTCCTTAATTGTTATCATACAGTTGTCAATTTGCACAAGGACAGAAGCATTATAATTCATGTAGGAATTATACAATCTAGTCGAATTCGAAGGATAGAAGGCATAACATCAAAGAACAACGAACTCAACGCCTACAGACGATAGGAGAGCTTTTCTGTGACGTCACGCAGCAGCATCCACATCTCACGTGTTTCCACACGAGAGCACCCGAAGAAGCACGAACCACCCACGTGGCCTCCGAGGACAAAAGACCAGAGCAACGCATTTGAAGAAAACGAAACCAACATCCAACCTGCTTATTAACAAAGCAAGTATCATTTAACTAAATCTATATTGCTGATTGAACTGGTAAAATCTGATCTGAGAGCAGTAACAGAGCAAAGGCATCTGTCGTGATCTTTTCCGGTCGAGTCAAGCGTTAAAATAGCTAAAAGGGCTAATTTGAACTTTAGGAGTTTACTCACCAAAATCCCTTATGCATGTGTATGTTTGTGTATCATTAGTTAATCCATTTATGTTAGAATAGCAGTATTACGAATAAACCTTGTTTCATTTTATAAAGAATTGTCTCTGGAATGTGATTTGAAGTTTTATCCTTATTGCCATAAAAGAGAAAGCTACCTAAGCTCTAGTTTGACAGGATATGCTGAGGTTAGTGTTCGGTGGACGATCACGTAATACAGTATAAATAAGTTAAATATTAATATTACTTTTAACCAAGCAATATTGAATATTTAATGTATAATTCCCGGGGCTGAAATAATAGCTCTATATTAAACTTTTATTACATCGGATTGTCTTGAAACTGTTTGAGTCTCATCTTGGGGTAGTGGACTGTCAATCTGAATTGAAATGGTTCTGTGGAAACAGGGATTTTTTTTTAGAGCTATTCAAAATCAAAGAGAGATGAGGTATATTGTGAGCTTTGGAGAGCTTTTATTATGTAATTAAACATCAGATTGTCTTGAAACTGCTCGAGTGTCATCTTGGGGTAGTTGACTGTCAATCTGAATTGAAATTGTTCTGTGGAAACAGGGAGTTTTCTTTTTAGTGCTATCAAAAATCAGACAGATCAGGTATAATGTGAACTTTGAAGAGCTTTTATTATGTAATTAAACATCAGATTGTCTGGAAACTGCTCGAGTGTCATCTTGGGGTAGTGGACTGTCAATCTGAATTGAAATTGTTCTGTGGAAACAGGGAGTTTTCTTTTTTGCGCTTTCAAAAATCACAGGAGGGTCAGGTAGAATGTGAGATTTGGAGAGCTTTTATTATGTAATTCAACATCAGATTATCTTGAAACTGCTTGAGTGTCATCCTTGGGTAGTGGACTGTCAATCTGAATTGAAATTGTTCTGTGGAAACGGGGAGTTTCCTTTTTAGAGCTATCAAAAATCACAGGCATGTCAGGTAGAGTGTGAGATTTGGAGAGCTTTTATTATATAATTAAACATTAGATTGTCTTGAAACTGCTCGAGTGTCATCTTGGGGTAGTGGACTGTCAATCTGAATTGAAATTGTTCTGTGAAAACAGGGAGATTTATTTTTAGAGCCATTCAAAATCAAAGACAGACCAGGTATAATGTGAGCTTTGCTTTTATTATGTAATTCAACATCAGATTGTCTTGAAACTGCTTGAGTGTCATCCTGGGGTAGTGGACTGTCAATCTAAATTGAAATTTTTCTGTGGAAACAGAGAGTTTTATTTTTAGAGCTATCAAAAATCAAAGGCAGGTCACGTAGAATGTCAGTTTTGGAGAGCTTTTATTATGTAATTCAACATCAGATTGTCTTGAAACTGCTTGAGTGTCATCTTGGGGTAGTGGAATGTCAATCTGAATTGAAATTGTTCTGTGGAAACAGGGAGTTTTATTTTTAAAGCTATCCAAAATCACAGACAGAAGAGGTGGAATATGAGATTTGGAGTGCTTTCATTTTGTAATTCAACATCAGATTGTCTTGAAACTGCTTGAGTGGCATCTTGGGTAGTGGACTGTCAATCTGAATTGAAATTGTTCTGTGGAAACAGGGTATTTCCTTTTTAGAGCTATCAAAATTCACAGGCAGGTCAGGTAGAATGTGAGATTTGGAGAGCTTTTATTATGTAATTCAACATCAGATTATCTTGAAACTGCTTGAGTGTCATCCTTGGGTACTGGACTGTCAATCTGAATTGAAATTGTTCTGTGGAAACAGGGAGTTTCCTTTTTAGAGCTATCAAAAATCACAGGCATGTCAGGTAGAGTGTGAGATTTGGAGAGCTTTTATTATGTAATTAAACATCAGATTGTCTTGAAACTGCTCGAGTGTCATCTTGGGGTAGTGGACTGTCAATCTGAATTTAAATTTTTCTGTGGAAACAGGGAGTTTTCTTTTTAGTGCTATCAAAAATCAAAGACAGATCAGGTATAATGTAGTTTGAAGAGCTTCTATTATGTAATTAAACATCAGATTGTCTTGAAACTGCTCGAGTGTCATCTTGGGGTAGTGGACTGTCAATCTGAATTGAAATTGTTCTGTGGAAACAGGGAGTTTCCTTTTTAGAGCTATCAAAAATCACAGGCAGGTCAGGTACAATGTGGGATTTGGAGAGCTTTTATTATGTAATTCTACATCAGATTGTCTTGAAACTGCTTGAGTGGCATCCTGGGGTAGTGGACTGTCAATCTGAATTGAAATTGTTCTGTGGAAGCAGGGACTTTTATTTTTAGAGCCATTCAAAATCAAAGAATGATCAGGTATAATATGAGATTTGGAGAGCTTTTATTATGTAATTCAACATCAGATTGTCTTGAAACTGCTTGAGTGTCATCCTGGGGTAGTGGACTGTCAATCTGAATTGAAATTGTTCTGTGGAAACAGGGAGTTTCCTTTTTAGAGCTATCAAAATTCACAGACAAAAGAAGTGGAATATGAGATTTGGAGTGCTTTCATTTTGTAATTCAACATCAGATTGTCTTGAAACTGCTTGAGTGGCATCTTTGGTAGTGGACTGTCAATCTGAATTGAAATTGTTCTGTGGAAACAGGGTGTTTCCTTTTTAGAGCTATCAAAAATCACAGGCAGGTCGGGTAGAATGAGATTTGGAGTGCTTTCATTTTGTAATTCAACATCAGATTGTCTTGAAACTGCTTGAGTGGAATCTTGGGTAGTGGACTGTCAATCTGAATTGAAATTGTTCTGTGGAAACAGGGTATTTCCTTTTTAGAGCTATCAAAAATCACAGGCAGGTCAGGTAGAATGTGAGATTTGGAGAGCTTTTATTATGTAATTAAACATCAGATTGTCTTGAAACTGCTCGAGTGTCATCTTGGGGTAGTGGACTGTCAATCTGAATTTAAATTGTTCTGTGGAAACAGGGAGTTTTCTTTTTAGTGCTATCAAAAATCAAAGACAGATCAGGTATAATGTAGTTTGAAGAGCTTCTATTATGTAATTAAACATCAGATTGTCTTGAATCTGCTCGAGTGTCATCTTGGGGTAGTGGACTGTCAATCTGAATTGAAATTGTTCTGTGAAAACAGGGAGATTTATTTTTAGAGCCATTCAAAATCAAAGACAGACCAGGTATAATGTGAGCTTTGCTTTTATTATGTAATTCAACATCAGATTGTCTTGAAACTGCTTGAGTGTCATCCTGGGGTAGTGGACTGTCAATCTAAATTGAAAGTTTTCTGTGGAAACAGAGAGTTTTATTTTTAGAGCTATCAAAAATCAAAGGCAGGTCACGTAGAATGTCAGTTTTGGAGAGCTTTTATTATGTAATTAAACATCAGATTGTCTTGAATCTGCTCGAGTGTCATCTTGGGGTAGTGGACTGTCAATCTGAATTGAAATTGTTCTGTGGAAACAGGGAGTTTCCTTTTTAGAGCTATCAAAAATCACAGGCAGGTCAGGTACAATGTGAGATTTGGAGAGCTTTTATTATGTAATTCTACATCAGATTGTCTTGAAACTGCTTGAGTGGCATCCTGGCGTAGTGGACTGTCAATCTGAATTGAAATTGTTCTGTGGAAGCAGGGACTTTTATTTTTAGAGCCATTCAAAATCAAAGAATGATCAGGTATAATATGAGCTTTGCAGAGCTTTTATTATGTAATTCAACATCAGATTGTCTTGAAACTGCTTGAGTGTCATCCTGGGTAGTGGACTGTCAATCTGAATTGAAATTGTTCTGTGGAAACAGGGAGTTTCCTTTTTAGAGCTATCAAAAATTACAGACAGAAGATGTGGAATATGAGATTTGGAGTGCTTTCATTTTGTAATTCAACATCAGATTGTCTTGAAACTGCTTGAGTGGCATCTTGGGTAGTGGACTGTCAATCTGAATTTAAATTGTTCTGTGGAAACAGGGAGTTTTCTTTTTAGAGCTATCAAAAATCACAGGCAGGTCAGGTAGAATGAGATTTGGAGTGCTTTCATTTTGTAATTCAACATCAGATTGTCTTGAAACTGCTTGAGTGGAATCTTGGGTAGTGGACTGTCAATCTGAATTGAAATTGTTCTGTGGAAACAGGGTATTTCCTTTTTAGAGCTATCAAAAATCACAGGCAGGTCAGGTAGAATGTGAGATTTGGAGAGCTTTTATTATGTAATTAAACATCAGATTGTCTTGAAACTGCTCGAGTGTCATCTTGGGGTAGTGGACTGTCAATCTGAATTTAAATTGTTCTGTGGAAACAGGGAGTTTTCTTTTTAGTGCTATCAAAAATCAAAGACAGATCAGGTATAATGTAGTTTGAAGAGCTTCTATTATGTAATTAAACATCAGATTGTCTTGAAACTGCTCGAGTGTCATCTTGGGGTAGTGGACTGTCAATCTGAATTGAAATTGTTCTGTGGAAACAGGGAGTTTCCTTTTTAGAGCTATCAAAAATCACAGGCAGGTCAGGTACAATGTGAGATTTGGAGAGCTTTTATTATGTAATTCTACATCAGATTGTCTTGAAACTGCTTGAGTGGCATCCTGGCGTAGTGGACTGTCAATCTGAATTGAAATTGTTCTGTGGAAGCAGGGACTTTTATTTTTAGAGCCATTCAAAATCAAAGAATGATCAGGTATAATATGAGCTTTGCAGAGCTTTTATTATGTAATTCAACATCAGATTGTCTTGAAACTGCTTGAGTGTCATCCTGGGGTAGTGGACTGTCAATCTGAATTGAAATTGTTCTGTGGAAACAGGGAGTTTCCTTTTTAGAGCTATCAAAAATTACAGACAGAAGATGTGGAATATGAGATTTGGAGTGCTTTCATTTTGTAATTCAACATCAGATTGTCTTGAAACTGCTTGAGTGGCATCTTGGGTAGTGGACTGTCAATCTGAATTTAAATTGTTCTGTGGAAACAGGGAGTTTTCTTTTTAGTGCTATCAAAATTCAAAGACAGATCAGGTATAATGTAGCTTTGAAGAGCTTCTCTTATGTAATTAAACATCAGATTGTCTTGAAACTGCTCGAGTGTCATCTTTGGGTAGTGGACTGTCAATCTGAATTGAAATTGTTCTGTGGAAACAGGGAGTTTCCTTTTTAGAGCTATCAAAAATCACAGGCAGGTCAGGTACAATGTGAGATTTGGAGAGCTTTTATTATGTAATTCTACATCAGATTGTCTTGAAACTGCTTGAGTGGCATCCTGGGGTAGTGGACTGTCAATCTGAATTGAAATTGTTCTGTGGAAGCAGGGACTTTTATTTTTAGAGCCATTCAAATTCAAAGAATGATCAGGTATAATATGAGCTTTGGAGAGCTTTTATTATGTAATTCAACATCAGATTGTCTTGAAACTGCTTGAGTGTCATCCTGGGGTAGTGGACTGTCAATCTGAATTGAAATTGTTCTGTGGAAACAGGGAGTTTCCTTTTTAGAGCTATCAAAATTCACAGGCAGGTCAGGTACAATGTGAGATTTGAAGAGCTTTTATTATGTAATTATACATCAGATTGTCTTGGAACTGCTTGAGTGGCATCCTGGGGTAGTGGACTGTCAATCTGAATTTAAATTGTTCTGTGGAAGCAGGGACTTTTATTTTTAGAGCCATTCAAAATCAAAGACAGATCAGGTATAATGTGAGCTTTGCTTTTATTATGTAATTCAACATCAGATTGTCTTGAAACTGCTTGAGTGTCATCCTGGGGTAGTGGACTGTCAATCTGAATTGAAATTTTTCTGTGGAAACAGGGAGTTTTCTTTTTAGTGCTATCAAAAATCAAAGACAGATCAGGTATAATGTAGTTTGAAGAGCTTCTATTATGTAATTAAACATCAGATTGTCTTGAAACTGCTCGAGTTTCATCTTGGGGTAGTGGACTGTCAATCTGAATTGAAATTGTTTTGTGGAAACAGGGATTTTTTTTTTAGAGCCATTCAAAATCAAAGACAGATGAGGTATAATGTGAGTTTTGGAGAGCTTTTATTATGTAATTAAACATCAGATTGTCTTGAAACTGCTCGAGTGTCATCTTGGGGTAGTGGACTGTAAATCTGAATTGAAATTGTTCTGTGGAATCATGGAGTTTTCTTTTTAGTGCTATCAAAAATCAGACAGATCAGGTATAATGTGAGATTTGAAGAGCTTTTATTATGTAATTAAACATCAGATTGTCTTGAAACTGCTCGAGTGTCACCTTGGGGTAGTGGACTGTCAATCTGAATATTAAATTGTACTGTGGAAGCAGGGACTTTTATTTTTAGAGCCATTCAAAATCAAAGACAGATCAGGTATAATGTGAGCTTTGCTTTTATTATGTAATTCAACATCAGATTGTCTTGAAACTGCTTGAGTGTCATCCTGGGGTAGTGGACTGTCAATCTGAATTGAAATTGTTCTGTGGAAACAGGTAGTTTTATTTTTAAAGCTATCCAAAATCACAGTCAGAAGATGTGGAATATGATATTTGGAGTGCTTTCATTTTGTAATTCAACATCAGACTGTCTTGAAACTGCTTGAGTGTCATCTTGGGGTAGTGGAATGTCAATCTGAATTGAAATTGTTCTGTGGAAACAGGGAGTTTTATTTTTAAAGCTATCCCAAATCACAGACAGAAGAGGTGGAAATATGAGATTTGGAGTGCTTTCATTTTGTAATTCAACATC
This sequence comes from Schizopygopsis malacanthus, assembly GCA_027474115.1. Lineage (NCBI taxonomy): Eukaryota > Metazoa > Chordata > Actinopteri > Cypriniformes > Cyprinidae > Schizopygopsis > Schizopygopsis malacanthus. The sequence goes on from CM049871.1 coordinate 42,281,929, forward strand.
AGATTGTCTTGAAACTGCTTGAGTGGCATCTTGGGTAGTGGACTGTCAATCTGAATTGAAATTGTTCTGTGGAAACAGGGTGTTTCCTTTTTAAAGCTATCAAAAATCACAGGAGGGTCAGGTAGAATGTGAGATTTGGAGAGCTTTTAATATGTAATTCAACATCAGATTGTCTTGAAACTGCTTGAGGGGCATCTTGGGTAGTGGACTGTCAATCTGAATTGAAATTGTTCTGTGGAAACAGGGTGTTTCCTTTTTAAAGCTATCAAAAATCACAGGAGGGTCAGGTAGAATGTGAGATTTGGAGAGCTTTTATTATGTAATTCAACATCAGATTATCTTGAAACTGCTTGAGTGTCATCCTTGGGTAGTGGACTGTCAATCTGAATTGAAATTGTTCTGTGGAAACGGGGAGTTTCCTTTTTAGAGCTATCAAAAATCACAGGCATGTCAGGTAGAGTGTGAGATTTGGAGAGCTTTTATTATATAATTAAACATTAGATTGTCTTGAAACTGCTCGAGTGTCATCTTGGGGTAGTGGACTGTCAATCTGAATTGAAATTGTTCTGTGAAAACAGGGAGTTTTATTTTTATAGCCATTCAAATTCAAAGACAGATCAGGTATAATGTGAGCTTTGGAGAGCTTTTATTATGTAATTCAACATCAGATTGTCTTGAAACTGCTTGAGTGTCATCCTGGGGTAGTGGACTGTCAATCTGAATTGAAATTGTTCTGTGGAAACAGGGAGTTTCCTTTTTAGAGCTATCAAAAATCACAGACAGGTCAGGTACAATGTGAGATTTGGAGAGCTTTTATTATGTAATTATACATCAGATTGTCTTGGAACTGCTTGAGTGGCATCCTGGGGTAGTGGACTGTCAATATGAATTTAAATTGTTCTGTGGAAGCAGGGACTTTTATTTTTAGAGCCATTCAAATTCAAAGACAGATCAGGTATAATGTGAGCTTTGCTTTTATTATGTAATTCAACATCAGATTGTCTTGAAACTGCTTGAGTGGAATCTTGGGTAGTGGACTGTCAATCTGAATTGAAATTGTTCTGTGGAAACAGGGTATTTCCTTTTTAGAGCTATCAAAAATCACAGGCAGGTCAGGTAGAATGTGAGATTTGGAGAGCTTTTATTATGTAATTAAACATCAGATTGTCTTGAAACTGCTCGAGTGTCATCTTGGGGTAGTGGACTGTCAATCTGAATTTAAATTGTTCTGTGGAAACAGGGAGTTTTCTTTTTAGTGCTATCAAAAATCAAAGACAGATCAGGTATAATGTAGTTCGAAGAGCTTCTATTATGTAATTAAACATCAGATTGTCTTGAAACTGCTCGAGTGTCATCTTGGGGTAGTGGACTGTCAATCTGAATTGAAATTGTTCTGTGGAAACAGGGAGTTTCCTTTTTAGAGCTATCAAAAATCACAGGCAGGTCAGGTACAATGTGAGATTTGGAGAGCTTTTATTATGTAATTCTACATCAGATTGTCTTGAAACTGCTTGAGTGGCATCTTGGGTAGTGGACTGTCAATCTGAATTGAAATTGTTCTGTGGAAACAGGGTGTTTCCTTTTTAGAGCTATCAAAAATCACAGGCAGGTCAGGTAGAATGTGAGATTTGAAGAGCTTTTATTATGTAATTATACATCAGATTGTCTTGGAACTGCTTGAGTGGCATCCTGGGGTAGTGGACTGTCAATCTGAATTTAAATTGTTCTGTGGAAGCAGGGACTTTTATTTTTAGAGCCATTCAAAATCAAAGACAGATCAGGTATAATGTGAGCTTTGCTTTTATTATGTAATTCAACATCAGATTGTCTTGAAACTGCTTGAGTGTCATCCTGGGGTAGTGGACTGTCAATCTGAATTGAAATTTTTCTGTGGAAACAGGGAGTTTTCTTTTTAGTGCTATCAAAAATCAAAGACAGATCAGGTATAATGTAGTTTGAAGAGCTTCTATTATGTAATTAAACATCAGATTGTCTTGAAACTGCTCGAGTTTCATCTTGGGGTAGTGGACTGTCAATCTGAATTGAAATTGTTTTGTGGAAACAGGGATTTTTTGTTTAGAGCCATTCAAAATCAAAGACAGATGAGGTATAATGTGAGCTTTGGAGAGCTTTTATTATGTAATTAAACATCAGATTGTCTTGAAACTGCTCGAGTGTCATCTTGGGGTAGTGGACTGTAAATCTGAATTGAAATTGTTCTGTGGAATCATGGAGTTTTCTTTTTAGTGCTATCAAAAATCAGACAGATCAGGTATAATGTGAGATTTGAAGAGCTTTTATTATGTAATTAAACATCAGATTGTCTTGAAACTGCTCGAGTGTCACCTTGGGGTAGTGGACTGTCAATCTGAATATTAAATTGTACTGTGGAAGCAGGGACTTTTATTTTTAGAGCCATTCAAAATCAAAGACAGATCAGGTATAATGTGAGCTTTGCTTTTATTATGTAATTCAACATCAGATTGTCTTGAAACTGCTTGAGTGTCATCCTGGGGTAGTGGACTGTCAATCTGAATTGAAATTGTTCTGTGGAAACAGGTAGTTTTATTTTTAAAGCTATCCAAAATCACAGTCAGAAGATGTGGAATATGATATTTGGAGTGCTTTCATTTTGTAATTCAACATCAGACTGTCTTGAAACTGCTTGAGTGTCATCTTGGGGTAGTGGAATGTCAATCTGAATTGAAATTGTTCTGTGGAAACAGGGAGTTTTATTTTTAAAGCTATCCCAAATCACAGACAGAAGAGGTGGAAATATGAGATTTGGAGTGCTTTCATTTTGTAATTCAACATCAGATTGTCTTGAAACTGCTTGAGTGGCATCTTGGGTAGTGGACTGTCAATCTGAATTGAAATTGTTCTGTGGAAACAGGGTGTTTCCTTTTTAAAGCTATCAAAAATCACAGGAGGGTCAGGTAGAATGTGAGATTTGGAGAGCTTTTAATATGTAATTCAACATCAGATTGTCTTGAAACTGCTTGAGGGGCATCTTGGGTAGTGGACTGTCAATCTGAATTGAAATTGTTCTGTGGAAACAGGGTGTTTCCTTTTTAAAGCTATCAAAAATCACAGGAGGGTCAGGTAGAATGTGAGATTTGGAGAGCTTTTATTATGTAATTCAACATCAGATTATCTTGAAACTGCTTGAGTGTCATCCTTGGGTAGTGGACTGTCAATCTGAATTGAAATTGTTCTGTGGAAACGGGGAGTTTCCTTTTTAGAGCTATCAAAAATCACAGGCATGTCAGGTAGAGTGTGAGATTTGGAGAGCTTTTATTATATAATTAAACATTAGATTGTCTTGAAACTGCTCGAGTGTCATCTTGGGGTAGTGGACTGTCAATCTGAATTGAAATTGTTCTGTGAAAACAGGGAGTTTTATTTTTATAGCCATTCAAATTCAAAGACAGATCAGGTATAATGTGAGCTTTGGAGAGCTTTTATTATGTAATTCAACATCAGATTGTCTTGAAACTGCTTGAGTGTCATCCTGGGGTAGTGGACTGTCAATCTGAATTGAAATTGTTCTGTGGAAACAGGGAGTTTCCTTTTTAGAGCTATCAAAATTCACAGACAGGTCAGGTACAATGTGAGATTTGGAGAGCTTTTATTATGTAATTATACATCAGATTGTCTTGGAACTGCTTGAGTGGCATCCTGGGGTAGTGGACTGTCAATATGAATTTAAATTGTTCTGTGGAAGCAGGGACTTTTATTTTTAGAGCCATTCAAAATCAAAGACAGATCAGGTATAATGTGAGCTTTGCTTTTATTGTGTAATTCAACATCAGATTGTCTTGAAACTGCTTGAGTGGAATCTTGGGTAGTGGACTGTCAATCTGAATTGAAATTGTTCTGTGGAAACAGGGTATTTCCTTTTTAGAGCTATCAAAAATCACAGGCAGGTCAGGTAGAATGTGAGATTTGGAGAGCTTTTATTATGTAATTAAACATCAGATTGTCTTGAAACTGATCGAGTGTCATCTTGGGGTAGTGGACTGTCAATCTGAATTTAAATTGTTCTGTGGAAACAGGGAGTTTTCTTTTTAGTGCTATCAAAAATCAAAGACAGATCAGGTATAATGTAGTTCGAAGAGCTTCTATTATGTAATTAAACATCAGATTGTCTTGAAACTGCTCGAGTGTCATCTTGGGGTAGTGGACTGTCAATCTGAATTGAAATTGTTCTGTGGAAACAGGGAGTTTCCTTTTTAGAGCTATCAAAAATCACAGGCAGGTCAGGTACAATGTGAGATTTGGAGAGCTTTTATTATGTAATTCTACATCAGATTGTCTTGAAACTGCTTGAGTGGCATCTTGGGTAGTGGACTGTCAATCTGAATTGAAATTGTTCTGTGGAAACAGGGTGTTTCCTTTTTAGAGCTATCAAAAATCACAGGCAGGTCAGGTAGAATGTGAGATTTGAAGAGCTTTTATTATGTAATTATACATCAGATTGTCTTGGAACTGCTTGAGTGGCATCCTGGGGTAGTGGACTGTCAATCTGAATTTAAATTGTTCTGTGGAAGCAGGGACTTTTATTTTTAGAGCCATTCAAAATCAAAGACAGATCAGGTATAATGTGAGCTTTGCTTTTATTATGTAATTCAACATCAGATTGTCTTGAAACTGCTTGAGTGTCATCCTGGGGTAGTGGACTGTCAATCTGAATTGAAATTTTTCTGTGGAAACAGGGAGTTTTCTTTTTAGTGCTATCAAAAATCAAAGACAGATCAGGTATAATGTAGTTTGAAGAGCTTCTATTATGTAATAAAACATCAGATTGTCTTGAAACTGCTCGAGTTTCATCTTGGGGTAGTGGACTGTCAATCTGAATTGAAATTGTTTTGTGGAAACAGGGATTTTTTGTTTAGAGCCATTCAAAATCAAAGACAGATGAGGTATAATGTGAGCTTTGGAGAGCTTTTATTATGTAATTAAACATCAGATTGTCTTGAAACTGCTCGAGTGTCATCTTGGGGTAGTGGACTGTAAATCTGAATTGAAATTGTTCTGTGGAATCATGGAGTTTTCTTTTTAGTGCTATCAAAAATCAGACAGATCAGGTATAATGTGAGATTTGAAGAGCTTTTATTATGTAATTAAACATCAGATTGTCTTGAAACTGCTCGAGTGTCACCTTGGGGTAGTGGACTGTCAATCTGAATATTAAATTGTACTATGGAAGCAGGGACTTTTATTTTTAGAGCCATTCAAAATCAAAGACAGATCAGGTATAATGTGAGCTTTGCTTTTATTATGTAATTCAACATCAGATTGTCTTGAAACTGCTTGAGTGTCATCCTGGGGTAGTGGACTGTCAATCTGAATTGAAATTGTTCTGTGGAAACAGGTAGTTTTATTTTTAAAGCTATCCAAAATCACAGTCAGAAGATGTGGAATATGATATTTGGAGTGCTTTCATTTTGTAATTCAACATCAGACTGTCTTGAAACTGCTTGAGTGTCATCTTGGGGTAGTGGAATGTCAATCTGAATTGAAATTGTTCTGTGGAAACAGGGAGTTTTATTTTTAAAGCTATCCCAAATCACAGACAGAAGAGGTGGAAATATGAGATTTGGAGTGCTTTCATTTTGTAATTCAACATCAGATTGTCTTGAAACTGCTTGAGTGGCATCTTGGGTAGTGGACTGTCAATCTGAATTGAAATTGTTCTGTGGAAACAGGGTGTTTCCTTTTTAAAGCTATCAAAAATCACAGGAGGGTCAGGTAGAATGTGAGATTTGGAGAGCTTTTAATATGTAATTCAACATCAGATTGTCTTGAAACTGCTTGAGGGGCATCTTGGGTAGTGGACTGTCAATCTGAATTGAAATTGTTCTGTGGAAACAGGGTGTTTCCTTTTTAAAGCTATCAAAAATCACAGGAGGGTCAGGTAGAATGTGAGATTTGGAGAGCTTTTATTATGTAATTCAACATCAGATTATCTTGAAACTGCTTGAGTGTCATCCTTGGGTAGTGGACTGTCAATCTGAATTGAAATTGTTCTGTGGAAACGGGGAGTTTCCTTTTTAGAGCTATCAAAAATCACAGGCATGTCAGGTAGAGTGTGAGATTTGGAGAGCTTTTATTATATAATTAAACATTAGATTGTCTTGAAACTGCTCGAGTGTCATCTTGGGGTAGTGGACTGTCAATCTGAATTGAAATTGTTCTGTGAAAACAGGGAGTTTTATTTTTATAGCCATTCAAATTCAAAGACAGATCAGGTATAATGTGAGCTTTGGAGAGCTTTTATTATGTAATTCAACATCAGATTGTCTTGAAACTGCTTGAGTGTCATCCTGGGGTAGTGGACTGTCAATCTGAATTGAAATTGTTCTGTGGAAACAGGGAGTTTCCTTTTTAAAGCTATCAAAATTCACAGACAGGTCAGGTACAATGTGAGATTTGGAGAGCTTTTATTATGTAATTATACATCAGATTGTCTTGGAACTGCTTGAGTGGCATCCTGGGGTAGTGGACTGTCAATATGAATTTAAATTGTTCTGTGGAAGCAGGGACTTTTATTTTTAGAGCCATTCAAAATCAAAGACAGATCAGGTATAATGTGAGCTTTGCTTTTATTATGTAATTCAACATCAGATTGTCTTGAAACTGCTTGAGTGGAATCTTGGGTAGTGGACTGTCAATCTGAATTGAAATTGTTCTGTGGAAACAGGGTATTTCCTTTTTAGAGCTATCAAAAATCACAGGCAGGTCAGGTAGAATGTGAGATTTGGAGAGCTTTTATTATGTAATTAAACATCAGATTGTCTTGAAACTGCTCGAGTGTCATCTTGGGGTAGTGGACTGTCAATCTGAATTTAAATTGTTCTGTGGAAACAGGGAGTTTTCTTTTTAGTGCTATCAAAAATCAAAGACAGATCAGGTATAATGTAGTTCGAAGAGCTTCTATTATGTAATTAAACATCAGATTGTCTTGAAACTGCTCGAGTGTCATCTTGGGGTAGTGGACTGTCAATCTGAATTGAAATTGTTCTGTGGAAACAGGGAGTTTCCTTTTTAGAGCTATCAAAAATCACAGGCAGGTCAGGTACAATGTGAGATTTGGAGAGCTTTTATTATGTAATTCTACATCAGATTGTCTTGAAACTGCTTGAGTGGCATCTTGGGTAGTGGACTGTCAATCTGAATTGAAATTGTTCTGTGGAAACAGGGTGTTTCCTTTTTAGAGCTATCAAAAATCACAGGCATGTCAGGTAGAGTGTGAGATTTGGAGAGCTTTTATTATATAATTAAACATTAGATTGTCTTGAAACTGCTCGAGTGTCATCTTGGGGTAGTGGACTGTCAATCTGAATTGAAATTGTTCTGTGAAAACAGGGAGTTTTATTTTTATAGCCATTCAAATTCAAAGACAGATCAGGTATAATGTGAGCTTTGGAGAGCTTTTATTATGTAATTCAACATCAGATTGTCTTGAAACTGCTTGAGTGTCATCCTGGGGTAGTGGACTGTCAATCTGAATTGAAATTGTTCTGTGGAAACAGGGAGTTTCCTTTTTAGAGCTATCAAAATTCACAGACAGGTCAGGTACAATGTGAGATTTGGAGAGCTTTTATTATGTAATTATACATCAGATTGTCTTGGAACTGCTTGAGTGGCATCCTGGGGTAGTGGACTGTCAATATGAATTTAAATTGTTCTGTGGAAGCAGGGACTTTTATTTTTAGAGCCATTCAAAATCAAAGACAGATCAGGTATAATGTGAGCTTTGCTTTTATTATGTAATTCAACATCAGATTGTCTTGAAACTGCTTGAGTGGAATCTTGGGTAGTGGACTGTCAATCTGAATTGAAATTGTTCTGTGGAAACAGGGTATTTCCTTTTTAGAGCTATCAAAAATCACAGGCAGGTCAGGTAGAATGTGAGATTTGGAGAGCTTTTATTATGTAATTAAACATCAGATTGTCTTGAAACTGCTCGAGTGTCATCTTGGGGTAGTGGACTGTCAATCTGAATTTAAATTGTTCTGTGGAAACAGGGAGTTTTCTTTTTAGTGCTATCAAAAATCAAAGACAGATCAGGTATAATGTAGTTCGAAGAGCTTCTATTATGTAATTAAACATCAGATTGTCTTGAAACTGCTCGAGTGTCATCTTGGGGTGGTGGACTGTCAATCTGAATTGAAATTGTTCTGTGGAAACAGGGAGTTTCCTTTTTAGAGCTATCAAAAATCACAGGCAGGTCAGGTACAATGTGAGATTTGGAGAGCTTTTATTATGTAATTCTACATCAGATTGTCTTGAAACTGCTTGAGTGGCATCTTGGGTAGTGGACTGTCAATCTGAATTGAAATTGTTCTGTGGAAACAGGGTGTTTCCTTTTTAGAGCTATCAAAAATCACAGGCATGTCAGGTAGAGTGTGAGATTTGGAGAGCTTTTATTATATAATTAAACATTAGATTGTCTTGAAACTGCTCGAGTGTCATCTTGGGGTAGTGGACTGTCAATCTGAATTGAAATTGTTCTGTGAAAACAGGGAGTTTTATTTTTATAGCCATTCAAATTCAAAGACAGATCAGGTATAATGTGAGATTTGGAGAGCTTTTATTATGTAATTCAACATCAGATTGTCTTGAAACTGCTTGAGTGTCATCCTGGGGTAGTGGACTGTCAATCTGAATTGAAATTGTTCTGTGGAAACAGGGAGTTTCCTTTTTAGAGCTATCAAAATTCACAGACAGGTCAGGTACAATGTGAGATTTGGAGAGCTTTTATTATGTAATTATACATCAGATTGTCTTGGAACTGCTTGAGTGGCATCCTGGGGTAGTGGACTGTCAATATGAATTTAAATTGTTCTGTGGAAGCAGGGACTTTTATTTTTAGAGCCATTCAAAATCAAAGACAGATCAGGTATAATGTGAGCTTTGCTTTTATTATGTAATTCAACATCAGATTGTCTTGAAACTGCTTGAGTGGAATCTTGGGTAGTGGACTGTCAATCTGAATTGAAATTGTTCTGTGGAAACAGGGTATTTCCTTTTTAGAGCTATCAAAAATCACAGGCAGGTCAGGTAGAATGTGAGATTTGGAGAGCTTTTATTATGTAATTAAACATCAGATTGTCTTGAAACTGCTCGAGTGTCATCTTGGGGTAGTGGACTGTCAATCTGAATTGAAATTGTTCTGTGGAAACAGGGAGTTTTCTTTTTAGTGCTATCAAAAATCAAAGACAGATCAGGTATAATGTAGTTCGAAGAGCTTCTATTATGTAATTAAACATCAGATTGTCTTGAAACTGCTCGAGTGTCATCTTGGGGTAGTGGACTGTCAATCTGAATTGAAATTGTTCTGTGGAAACAGGGAGTTTCCTTTTTAGAGCTATCAAAAATCACAGGCAGGTCAGGTACAATGTGAGATTTGGAGAGCTTTTATTATGTAATTCTACATCAGATTGTCTTGAAACTGCTTGAGTGGCATCTTGGGTAGTGGACTGTCAATCTGAATTGAAATTGTTCTGTGGAAACAGGGTGTTTCCTTTTTAGAGCTATCAAAAATCACAGGCAGGTCAGGTAGAATGAGATTTGGAGTGCTTTCATTTTGTAATTCAACATCAGATTGTCTTGAAACTGCTTGAGTGGAATCTTGGGTAGTGGACTGTCAATCTGAATTGAAATTGTTCTGTGAAAACAGGGTATTTCCTTTTTAGAGCTATCAAAAATCACAGGCAGGTCAGGTAGAATGTGAGATTTGGAGAGCTTTTATTATGTAATTAAACATCAGATTGTCTTGAAACTGCTTTAGTGTCATCTTGGGGTAGTGGACTGTCAATCTGAATTTAAATTGTTCTGTGGAAACAGGGAGTTTTCTTTTTAGTGCTATCAAAAATCAAAGACAGATCAGGTATAATGTAGTTTGAAGAGCTTCTATTATGTAATTAAACATCAGATTGTCTTGAAACTGCTCGAGTGTCATCTTGGGGTAGTGGACTGTCAATCTGAATTGAAATTGTTCTGTGGAAACAGGGAGTTTCCTTTTTAGAGCTATCAAAAATCACAGGCAGGTCAGGTACAATGTGAGATTTGGAGAGCTTTTATTATGTAATTCTACATCAGATTGTCTTGAAACTGCTTGAGTGGCATCCTGGCGTAGTGGACTGTCAATCTGAATTGAAATTGTTCTGTGGAAGCAGGGACTTTTATTTTTAGAGCCATTCAAAATCAAAGAATGATCAGGTATAATATGAGCTTTGGAGAGCTTTTATTATGTAATTCAACATCAGATTGTCTTGAAACTGCTTGAGTGTCATCCTGGGGTAGTGGACTGTCAATCTGAATTGAAATTGTTCTGTGGAAACAGGGAGTTTCCTTTTTAGAGCTATCAAAAATCACAGACAGAAGAGGTGGAATATGAGATTTGGAGTGCTTTCATTTTGTAATTCAACATCAGATTGTCTTGAAACTGCTTGAGTGGCATCTTGGGTAGTGGACTGTCAATCTGAATTGAAATTGTTCTGTGGAAACAGGGTGTTTCCTTTTTAGAGCTATCAAAAATCACAGGCAGGTCAGGTAGAATGTGAGATTTGGAGAGCTTTTATTATGTAATTCAAAATCAGATTATCTTGAAACTGCTTGAGTGTCATCCTTGGGTACTGGACTGTCAATCTGAATTGAAATTGTTCTGTGGAAACAGGAAGTTTCCTTTTTAGAGCTATCAAAATCACAGGCATGTCAGGTAGAGTGTGAGATTTGGAGAGCTTTTATTATGTAATTCTACATCAGATTGTCTTGAAACTGCTTGAGTGGCATCCTGGGGTAGTGGACTGTCAATCTGAATTGAAATTGTTCTGTGGAAGCAGGGACTTTTATTTTTAGAGCCATTCAAATTCAAAGAATGATCAGGTATAATATGAGCTTTGGAGAGCTTTTATTATGTAATTCAACATCAGATTGTCTTGAAACTGCTTGAGTGTCATCCTGGGGTAGTGGACTGTCAATCTGAATTGAAATTGTTCTGTGGAAACAGGGAGTTTCCTTTTTAGAGCTATCAAAAATCACAGGCAGGTCAGGTACAATGTGAGATTTGGAGAGCTTTTATTATGTAATTATACATCAGATTGTCTTGGATCTGCTTGAGTGGCATCCTGGGGTAGTGGACTGTCAATCTGAATTGAAATTTTTCTGTGGAAACAGAGTTTTATTTTTAGAGCTATCAAAATTCAAAGGCAGGTCACGTAGAATGTCAGATTTGGAGAGCTTTTATTATGTAATACAACATCAGATCGTCTTGAAACTGCTAGAATGTCATCCTGGGGTAGTGGACTGTCAATCTGAATTGAAAATGTTCTGTGGAAGCAGGGACTTTTATTTTTAGAGCCATTCAAATTCAAAGACAGATCAGGTATAATGTGAGCTTTGGAGAGCTTTTATTATGTAATTCAACATCTGATTTTCTTTAAACTGCTTGAGTGTCATCCTGGGGTAGTGAACTGTCAATCTGAATTGAAATTGTTCTGTGGAAACAGTTAGTTTTATTTTTAAAGCTATCCAAAATCACAGACAGAAGAGGTGGAATATGATATTTGGAGTGCTTTCATTTTGTTATTCAACATCAGATTGTCTTGAAACTGCTTGAGTGTCATCTTGGGGTAGTGGAATGTCAATCTGAATTGAAATTGTTCTGTGGAAACAGGGAGTTTTATTTTTAAAGCTATCCAAAATCACAGACAGAAGAGGTGGAATATGAGATTTGGAGTGCTTTCATTTTGTAATTCAACATCAGATTATCTTGAAACTGCTTGAGTGTCATCCTTGGGTACTGGACTGTCAATCTGAATTGAAATTGTTCTGTGGAAACAGGGAGTTTCCTTTTGAGAGCTATCAAAATCACAGGCATGTCAGGTAGAGTGTGAGATTTTGAGAGCTTTTATTATGTAATTCTACATCAGATTGTCTTGAAACTGCTTGAGTGGTATTCTGGGGTAGTGGACTGTCAATCTGAATTGAAATTGTTCTGTGGAAGCAGGGACTTTTATTTTTAGAGCCATACAAAATCAAAGAACGATCAGGTATAATATGAGCTTTGGAGAGCTTTTATTATGTAATTCAACATCAAATTGTCTTGAAACTGCTTGAGTGTCATCCTGGGGTAGTGGACTGTCAATCTGAATTGAAATTGTTCTGTGGAAACAGGGAGTTTCCTTTTTAGAGCTATCAAAAATCAAAAACAGATCAGGTATAATGTAGCTTTGAAGAGCTTCTATTATGTAATTAAACATCAGATTGTCTTGAAACTGCTAGAATGTCATCCTGGGGTAGTGGACTGTCAATCTGAATTGAAAATGTTCTGTTGAAGCAGGGACTTTTATTTTTAGAGCCATTCAAATTCAAAGACAGATCAGGTATAATGTGAGCTTTGGAGAGCTTTTATTATGTAATTCAACATCTGATTTTCTTTAAACTGCTTGAGTGTCATCCTGGGGTAGTGAACTGTCAATCTGAATTGAAATTGTTCTGTGGAAACAGTTAGTTTTATTTTTAAAGCTATCCAAAATCACAGACAGAAGAGGTGGAATATGATATTTGGAGTGCTTTCATTTTGTTATTCAACATCAGATTGTCTTGAAACTGCTTGAGTGTCATTTTGGGGTAGTGTAATGTCAATCTGAATTGAAATTGTTCTGTGGAAACAGGGAGTTTTATTTTTAAAGCTATCCCAAATCACAGACAGAAGAGGTGGAAATATGAGATTTGGAGTGCTTTCATTTTGTAATTCAACATCAGATTGTCTTGAAACTGCTTGAGTGGCATCTTGGGTAGTGGACTGTCAATCTGAATTGAAATTGTTCTGTGGAAACAGGGTGTTTCCTTTTTAAAGCTATCAAAAATCACAGGAGGGTCAGGTAGAATGTGAGATTTGGAGAGCTTTTATTATGTAATTCAACATCTGATTTTCTTTAAACTGCTTGAGTGTCATCCTGGGGTAGTGAACTGTCAATCTGAATTGAAATTGTTCTGTGGAAACAGTTAGTTTTATTTGTAAAGCTATCCAAAATCACAGACAGAAGAGGTGGAATATGATATTTGGAGTGCTTTCATTTTGTTATTCAACATCATATTGTCTTGAAACTGCTTGAGTGTTATTTTGGGGTAGTGGAATGTCAATCTGAATTGAAATTGTTCTGTGGAAACAGGGAGTTTTATTTTTAAAGCTATCCCAAATCACAGACAGAAGAGGTGGAATTATGAGATTTGGAGTGCTTTCATTTTGTAATTCAACATCAGATTGTCTTGAAACTGCTTGAGTGGCATCTTGGGTAGTGGACTGTCAATCTGAATTGAAATTGTTCTGTGGAGACAGGGTGTTTCCTTTTTAAAGCTATCAAAAATCACAGGAGGGTCAGGTAGAATGTGAGATTTGGAGAGCTTTTATTATGTAATTCAACATCAGATTATCTTGAAACTGCTTGAGTGTCATCCTTGGGTAGTGGACTGTCAATCTGAATTGAAATTGTTCTTTGGAAACGGGGAGTTTCCTTTTTAGAGCTATCAAAAATCACAGGCATGTCAGGTAGAGTGTGAGATTTGGAGAGCTTTTATTATATAATTAAACATTAGATTGTCTTGAAACTGCTCTAGTGTCATCTTGGGGTAGTGGACTGTCAATCTGAATTGAAATTGTTCTGTGAAAACAGGGAGTTTTATTTTTAGAGCTATCAAAAATCACAGGCAGGTCAGGTACAATGTGAGATTTGGAGAGCTTTTATTATGTAATTCTACATCAGATTGTCTTGAAACTGCTTGCGTGGCATCCTGGGGTAGTGGACTGTCAATCTGAATTGAAATTGTTCTGTGGAAGCAGGGACTTTTATTTTTAGAGCCATTCAAATTCAAAGAATGATCAGGTATAATATGAGATTTGGAGAGCTTTTATTATGTAATTCAACATCAGATTGTCTTGAAACTGCTTGAGTGTCATCCTGGGGTAGTGGACTGTCAATCTGAATTGAAATTGTTCTGTGGAAACAGGGAGTTTCCTTTTTAGAGCTATCAAAATTCACAGACAGAAGAGGTGGAATATGAGATTTGGAGTGCTTTCATTTTGTTATTCAACATCAGATTGTCTTGAAACTGCTTGAGTGTCATTTTGGGGTAGTGGAATGTCAATCTGAATTGAAATTGTTCTGTGGAAACAGGGAGTTTTATTTTTAAAGCTATCCCAAATCACAGACAGAAGAGCTGGAAATATGAGATTTGGAGTGCTTTCATTTTGTAATTCAACATCAGATTGTCTTGAAACTGCTTGAGTGGCATCTTGGGTAGTGGACTGTCAATCTGAATTGAAATTGTTCTGTGGAGACAGGGTGTTTCCTTTTTAAAGCTATCAAAAATCACAGGAGGGTCAGGTAGAATGTGAGATTTGGAGAGCTTTTATTATGTAATTCAAAATCAGATTATCTTGAAACTGCTTGAGTGTCATCCTTGGGTAGTGGACTGTTAATCTGAATTGAAATTGTTCTGTGGAAACGGGGAGTTTCCTTTTTAGAGCTATCAAAAATCACAGGCATGTCAGGTAGAGTGTGAGATTTGGAGAGCTTTTATTATATAATTAAAAATTAGATTGTCTTGAAACTGCTCGAGTGTCATCTTGGGGTAGTGGACTGTCAATCTGAATTGAAATTGTTCTGTGAAAACAGGGAGTTTTATTTTTAGAGCCATTCAAAATCAAAGACAGATCAGGTATAATGTGAGCTTTGGAGAGCTTTTATTATGTAATTCAACATCAGATTGTCTTGAAACTGCTTGAGTGTCATCCTGGGGTAGTGGACTGTCAATCTGAATTGAAATTGTTCTGTGGAAACAGGGAGTTTCCTTTTTAGAGCTATCAAAAATCACAGGCAGGTCAGGTACAATGTGAGATTTGGAGAGCTTTTATTATGTAATTATACATCAGATTGTCTTGAAACTGCTTGAGTGTCATCCTGGGGTAGTGGACTGTCAATCTAAATTGAAATTTTTCTGTGGAAACAGAGAGTTTTATTTTTAGAGCTATCAAAAATCAAAGGCAGGTCACGTAGAATGTCAGTTTTGGAGAGCTTTTATTATGTAATTCAACATCAGATTGTCTTGAAACTGCTTGAGTGTCATCTTGGGGTAGTGGAATGTCAATCTGAATTGAAATTGTTCTGTGGAAACAGGGAGTTTTATTTTTAAAGCTATCCAAAATCACAGACAGAAGAGGTGGAATATGAGATTTGGAGTGCTTTCATTTTGTAATTCAACATCAGATTGTCTTGAAACTGCTTGAGTGGCATCTTGGGTAGTGGACTGTCAATCTGAATTGAAATTGTTCTGTGGAAACAGGGTATTTCCTTTTTAGAGCTATCAAAAATCACAGGCAGGTCAGGTAGAATGTGAGATTTGGAGAGCTTTTATTATGTAATTCAACATCAGATTATCTTGAAACTGCTTGAGTGTCATCCTTGGGTACTGGACTGTCAATCTGAATTGAAATTGTTCTGTGGAAACAGGGAGTTTCCTTTTTAGAGCTATCAAAAATCACAGGCATGTCAGGTAGAGTGTGAGATTTGGAGAGCTTTTATTATGTAATTAAACATCAGATTGTCTTGAAACTGCTCGAGTGTCATCTTGGGGTAGTGGACTGTCAATCTGAATTTAAATTGTTCTGTGAAAACAGGGAGTTTTATTTTTAGAGCCATTCAAAATCAAAGACAGATCAGGTTTAATGTGAGCTTTGGAGAGCTTTTATTATGTAATTCAACATCAGATTGTCTTGAAACTGCTTGAGTGTCATCCTGGGGTAGTGGACTGTCAATCTGAATTGAAATTGTTCTGTGGAAACAGGGAGTTTCCTTTTTAGAGCTATCAAAAATCACAGGCAGGTCAGGTACAATGTGAGATTTGGAGAGCTTTTATTATGTAATTATACATCAGATTGTCTTGGAACTGCTTGAGTGGCATCCTGGGGTAGTGGACTGTCAATCTGAATTTAAATTGTTCTGTGGAAGCAGGGACTTTTATTTTTAGAGCCATTCAAAATCAAAGACAGATCAGGTATAATGTGAGCTTTGCTTTTATTATGTAATTCAACATCAGATTGTCTTGAAACTGCTTGAGTGTCATCCTGGGGTAGTGGACTGTCAATCTAAATTGAAATTTTTCTGTGGAAACAGAGAGTTTTATTTTTAGAGCTATCAAAAATCAAAGGCAGGTCACGTAGAATGTCAGTTTTGGAGAGCTTTTATTATGTAATTCAACATCAGATTGTCTTGAAACTGCTTGAGTGTCATCTTGGGGTAGTGGAATGTCAATCTGAATTGAAATTGTTCTGTGGAAACAGGGAGTTTTATTTTTAAAGCTATCCAAAATCACAGACAGAAGAGGTGGAATATGAGATTTGGAGTGCTTTCATTTTGTAATTCAACATCAGATTGTCTTGAAACTGCTTGAGTGGCATCTTGGGTAGTGGACTGTCAATCTGAATTGAAATTGTTCTGTGGAAACAGGGTATTTCCTTTTTAGAGCTATCAAAAATCACAGGCAGGTCAGGTAGAATGTGAGATTTGGAGAGCTTTTATTATGTAATTCAACATCAGATTATCTTGAAACTGCTTGAGTGTCATCCTTGGGTACTGGACTGTCAATCTGAATTGAAATTGTTCTGTGGAAACAGGGAGTTTCCTTTTTAGAGCTATCAAAAATCACAGGCATGTCAGGTAGAGTGTGAGATTTGGAGAGCTTTTATTATGTAATTAAACATCAGATTGTCTTGAAACTGCTCGAGTGTCATCTTGGGGTAGTGGACTGTCAATCTGAATTTAAATTGTTCTGTGGAAACAGGGAGTTTTCTTTTTAGTGCTATCAAAAATCACAGGCAGGTCAGGTACAATGTGAGATTTGGAGAGCTTTTATTATGTAATTCTACATCAGATTGTCTTGAAACTGCTTGAGTGGCATCCTGGGGTAGTGGACTGTCAATCTGAATTGAAATTGTTCTGTGGAAACAGAGAGTTTTCTTTTTAGTGCTATCAAAAATCAAAGACAGATCAGGTATAATGTAGTTTGAAGAGCTTCTATTATGTAATTAAACATCAGATTGTCTTGAAACTGCTCGAGTGTCATCCTGGGGTAGTGGACTGTCAATCTAAATTGAAATTTTTCTGTGGAAACAGAGAGTTTTATTTTTAGAGCTATCAAAAATCAAAGGCAGGTCACGTAGAATGTCAGTTTTGGAGAGCTTTTATTATGTAATTCAACATCAGATTGTCTTGGAACTGCTTGAGTGGCATCCTGGGGTAGTGGACTGTCAATCTGAATTGAAATTGTTCTGTGGAAACAGGGATTTTTTTTTTAGAGCCATTCAAAATCAAAGACAGATCAGGTACAATGTGAGAGTTGGAGAGCTTTTATTATGTAATTCAACATCAGATTGTCTTGAAACTGCTTGAGTGTCATCTTGGGGTAGTGGAATGTCAATCTGAATTGAAATTGTTCTGTGGAAACAGGGAGTTTTATTTTTAAAGCTATCCAAAATCACAGACAGAAGAGGTGGAATATGAGATTTGGAGTGCTTTCATTTTGTAATTCAACATCAGATTGTCTTGAAACTGCTTGAGTGGCATCTTGGGTAGTGGACTGTCAATCTGAATTGAAATTGTTCTGTGGAAACAGGGTATTTCCTTTTTAGAGCTATCAAAAATCACAGGCAGGTCAGGTAGAATGTGAGATTTGGAGAGCTTTTATTATGTAATTCAACATCAGATTATCTTGAAACTGCTTGAGTGTCATCCTTGGGTACTGGACTGTCAATCTGAATTGAAATTGTTCTGTGGAAACAGGGAGTTTCCTTTTTAGAGCTATCAAAAATCACAGGCATGTCAGGTAGAGTGTGAGATTTGGAGAGCTTTTATTATGTAATTAAACATCAGATTGTCTTGAAACTGCTCGAGTGTCATCTTGGGGTAGTGGACTGTCAATCTGAATTTAAATTGTTCTGTGGAAACAGGGAGTTTTCTTTTTAGTGCTATCAAAAATCACAGGCAGGTCAGGTACAATGTGAGATTTGGAGAGCTTTTATTATGTAATTCTACATCAGATTGTCTTGAAACTGCTTGAGTGGCATCCTGGGGTAGTGGACTGTCAATCTGAATTGAAATTGTTCTGTGGAAACAGAGAGTTTTCTTTTTAGTGCTATCAAAAATCAAAGACAGATCAGGTATAATGTAGTTTGAAGAGCTTCTATTATGTAATTAAACATCAGATTGTCTTGAAACTGCTCGAGTGTCATCCTGGGGTAGTGGACTGTCAATCTAAATTGAAATTTTTCTGTGGAAACAGAGAGTTTTATTTTTAGAGCTATCAAAAATCAAAGGCAGGTCACGTAGAATGTCAGTTTTGGAGAGCTTTTATTATGTAATTCAACATCAGATTGTCTTGGAACTGCTTGAGTGGCATCCTGGGGTAGTGGACTGTCAATCTGAATTGAAATTGTTCTGTGGAAACAGGGAGTTTCCTTTTTAGAGCCATTCAAAATCAAAGAATGATCAGGTATAATATGAGCTTTGGAGAGCTTTTATTATGTAATTCAACATCAGATTGTCTTGAAACTGCTAGAGTGTCATCCTGGGGTAGTGGACTGTCAATCTGAATTGAAATTGTTCTGTGGAAACAGGGAGTTTCCTTTTTAGAGCTATCAAAAATCACAGGCAGGTCAGGTACAATGTGAGATTTGGAGAGCTTTTATTATGTAATTCTACATCAGATTGTCTTGGAACTGCTTGAGTGGCATCCTGGGGTAGTGGACTGTCAATCTGAATTTAAATTGTTCTGTGGAAGCAGGGACTTTTATTTTTAGAGCCATTCAAAATCAAAGACAGATCAGGTATAATGTGAGCTTTGCTTTTATTATGTAATTCAACATCAGATTGTCTTGAAACTGCTTGAGTGTCATCCTGGGGTAGTGGACTGTCAATCTAAATTGAAATTTTTCTGTGGAAACAGAGAGTTTTATTTTTAGAGCTATCAAAAATCAAAGGCAGGTCACGTAGAATGTCAGTTTTGGAGAGCTTTTATTATGTAATTCAACATCAGATTGTCTTGAAACTGCTTGAGTGTCATCTTGGGGTAGTGGAATGTCAATCTGAATTGAAATTGTTCTGTGGAAACAGGGAGTTTTATTTTTAAAGCTATCCAAAATCACAGACAGAAGAGGTGGAATATGAGATTTGGAGTGCTTTCATTTTGTAATTCAACATCAGATTGTCTTGAAACTGCTTGAGTGGCATCTTGGGTAGTGGACTGTCAATCTGAATTGAAATTGTTCTGTGGAAACAGGGTATTTCCTTTTTAGAGCTATCAAAAATCACAGGCAGGTCAGGTAGAATGTGAGATTTGGAGAGCTTTTATTATGTAATTCAACATCAGATTATCTTGAAACTGCTTGAGTGTCATCCTTGGGTACTGGACTGTCAATCTGAATTGAAATTGTTCTGTGGAAACAGGGAGTTTCCTTTTTAGAGCTATCAAAAATCACAGGCATGTCAGGTAGAGTGTGAGATTTGGAGAGCTTTTATTATGTAATTAAACATCAGATTGTCTTGAAACTGCTCGAGTGTCATCTTGGGGTAGTGGACTGTCAATCTGAATTTAAATTGTTCTGTGGAAACAGGGAGTTTTCTTTTTAGTGCTATCAAAAATCACAGGCAGGTCAGGTACAATGTGAGATTTGGAGAGCTTTTATTATGTAATTCTACATCAGATTGTCTTGAAACTGCTTGAGTGGCATCCTGGGGTAGTGGACTGTCAATCTGAATTGAAATTGTTCTGTGGAAACAGAGAGTTTTCTTTTTAGTGCTATCAAAAATCAAAGACAGATCAGGTATAATGTAGTTTGAAGAGCTTCTATTATGTAATTAAACATCAGATTGTCTTGAAACTGCTCGAGTGTCATCCTGGGGTAGTGGACTGTCAATCTAAATTGAAATTTTTCTGTGGAAACAGAGAGTTTTATTTTTAGAGCTATCAAAAATCAAAGGCAGGTCACGTAGAATGTCAGTTTTGGAGAGCTTTTATTATGTAATTCAACATCAGATTGTCTTGGAACTGCTTGAGTGGCATCCTGGGGTAGTGGACTGTCAATCTGAATTGAAATTGTTCTGTGGAAACAGGGAGTTTCCTTTTTAGAGCCATTCAAAATCAAAGAATGATCAGGTATAATATGAGCTTTGGAGAGCTTTTATTATGTAATTCAACATCAGATTGTCTTGAAACTGCTAGAGTGTCATCCTGGGGTAGTGGACTGTCAATCTGAATTGAAATTGTTCTGTGGAAACAGGGAGTTTCCTTTTTAGAGCTATCAAAAATCACAGGCAGGTCAGGTACAATGTGAGATTTGGAGAGCTTTTATTATGTAATTCTACATCAGATTGTCTTGGAACTGCTTGAGTGGCATCCTGGGGTAGTGGACTGTCAATCTGAATTTAAATTGTTCTGTGGAAGCAGGGACTTTTATTTTTAGAGCCATTCAAAATCAAAGACAGATCAGGTATAATGTGAGCTTTGCTTTTATTATGTAATTCAACATCAGATTGTCTTGAAACTGCTTGAGTGTCATCATGGGGTAGTGGACTGTCAATCTGAATTGAATTTGTTCTGTCGAAACAGGAAGTTTCCTTTTTAGAGCTATCAAAAATCACAGGCATGTCAGGTAGAGTGTGAGATTTGGAGAGCTTTTATTATATAATTCAACATCAGATTGTCTTGAAACTGTTTGAGTCTCATCTTGGGGTAGTGGACTGTCAATCTGAATTGAAATTGTTCTGTGGAAACAGGGAGTTTTCTTTTTAGTGCTATCAAAATTCAAAGACAGATCAGGTATAATGTGAGTTTTGAAGAGCTTCTATTATGTAATTAAACATTAGATTGTCTTGAAACTGCTCGAGTGTCATCTTGGGGTAGTGGACTGTCAATCTGAATTGAAATTGTTCTGTGGAAACAGGGAGTTTTCTTTTTAGCGCTATCAAAAATCACAGGCAGGTCAGGTAGAATGTGAGATTTGGAGAGCTTTTATTATGTAATTCTATATCAGATTGTCTTGAAACTGCTTGAGTGGCATCCTGGGGTAGTGGACTGTCAATCTGAATTGAAATTGTTCTGTGGAAACAGGGATTTTTTTTTTAGAGCCATTCAAAATCAAAGACAGATCAGGTACAATGTGAGAGTTGGAGAGCTTTTATTATGTAATTAAACATCAGATTGTCTTGAAACTGCTCGAGTGTCATCTTGGGGTAGTGGACTGTCAATCTGAATTGAAATTGTTCTGTGGAAACAGGGAGTTTTCTTTTTAGTGCTATCAAAAATCACAGGCAGGTCAGGTAGAATGTGAGATTTGGAGAGCTTTTATTATGTAATTCTACATCAGATTGTCTTGAAACTGCTTGAGTGTCATCTTGGGGTAGTGGACTGTCAATCTGAATTGAAATTGTTCTGTGGAAACAGGGAGTTTTCTTTTTAGCGCTATCAAAAATCACAGGCAGGTCAGGTAGAATGTGAGATTTGGAGAGCTTTTATTATGTAATTCTACATCAGATTGTCTTGAAACTGCTTGAGTGTCATCCTGGGGTAGTGGACTGTCAATCTGAATTGAAAATGTTCTGTGGAACAAGGGACTTTTATTTTTATAGCCATTCAAAATCAAAGACAGATCAGGTATAATGTGAGATTTGGAGAGCTTTTATTATGTCATTCTACATCAGATTGTCTTGAAACTGCTTGAGTGTCATCCTGGGGTAGTGGACTGTCAATCTGAATTGAAATTGTTCTGTGGAAACAGGGAGTTTCCTTTTTAGAGCTATCAAAATTCACAGGCAGGTCAGGTACAATGTGAGATTTGGAGAGCTTTTATTATGTAATTCTACATCAGATTGTCTTGAAACTGCTTGAGTGTCATCCTGGGGTAGTGGACTGTCAATCTAAATTGAAATTGTTCTGTGGAAGCAGGGACTTTTATTTTTAGAGCCATTCAAAATCAAAGACAGATCAGGTATAATGTGAGCTTTGGAGAGCTTTTATTATATAATTCAAAATCAGATTGTCTTGAAACTGCTTGAGTGTCATCCTGGGGTAGTGGACTGTCAACCTGAATTGAAATGTTTCTGTGGAAACAGAGAGTTTTATTTTTAGAGCTATCAAAATTCAAAGGCAGGTCACGTAGAATGTCTGTTTTTGAGAGCTTTTATTATGTAATACAACATCAGATCGTCTTGAAACTGCTTGAATGTCATCCTGGGGTAGTGGACTGTCAATCTGAATTGAAATTGTTCTGTGGAAACAGGGATTTTTATTTTTAAAGACATCCAAAATCACAGACAGAAGACGTGGAATATGACATTTGGAGAGCTTTTATTATGTAATTCAACATCAGATTGTCTTGAAACTGCTTGAGTGGCATCCTGGGGTAGTGGACTGTCAATCTGAATTGAAATTGTTCTGTGGAAACAGGGAGTTTCCTTTTTAGAGCTATCAAAATCACAGGCATGTCAGGTAGAGTGTGAGATTTGGAGAGCTTTTATTATGTAATACAACTTTAGATCGTCTGGAAACGGCTTGAGTGACACCCTGGGGTAGTGTAATGTATTAGTTAATTAGTTTATTAGTTATTGACAGAGAAACTGCCTCAATAAATGAATGCCAGAGATCGCTATTCCTGTGATCTGAGTTTTTACACACTATTACCGCAACGCATAGTATACGCGCGCACCAGAAAATAACGTGGCGGCTAGAATGACTGTGTTTTTCAATGTGGAGTCTGCAGTTTATTAACCCTAAAAACTCTAGTTAACTGTCGTACGAGAGAGAAAGAGAGAGATGTTCCTGTGGAACATTGAACGTAGGAGATTTTAATATAACACTGATTGTATTTGTCTGAGATTAGAAAGTTAAATACACCTAGGATGGCTTGAGGGGGGGTAAATCATGGCTGAACTATCTCTTTAAACCCATCTCTTACCTTGGTGCTCTGACTGGGTTGTTTCTTGGCCTCCTTGGCAGCCCTGAAACATCAGATCAAAGACAGCGTTAGAAAGCAAAGGTTTAGTTTGGTTTGCACTCGTCTCGATGTGTTAACAGTCCTGTGACACACAAAGCCAGGTTAAGATTTTAAGAACTGTACTTCTTCTAAAAGAAACATAAGTTTAAATGTCTTTAGAGCCCCAACCCCGTCACTTAATTATGCATGAACACACAATGACATCTTTTAATTAACTTAAAAATTGCAGCATCCATTTTTATTTTCCGCTGCATGTGACGTCACGTCGTCTTTTGTGCATACGGGTCACTTCAGGGCCATATACGGTTCACATGAGACTGATGCACTCGCATTTAAATGACAATATAAAGAAAAAATCTGATCTGAGCATAAAGAGCTAAGATAGCCCCATGCCCACAAAAACACACGTTTGAACATCTATGACTATAAAACCGTTGAAGGACAATACAACACGGTAATTCCACACAAGGGGAGATCCCACCTGATGGCCTGCTCTCTCTGTGCTTTACGCACTTCAGGCTTCTGGTTCCTCTAGGCCAGGATCTCCGCCACAGAAGCGCCGGTGATGGCCCGCTGGAACTTCACCGCACGACGGCTGTGCTTCTTACGCACATCTTCCTGAAACACACACATGAACGCTTCTGATTAACGGCTAGTTTACCAACAGTACACACACAACATGCTGAAGAAGCACTGCCTGCAGGGTTATCCAGAGCTCTCCTGCACATTAGGGATGCACGATATACTACGGTAGAATCAAACCTATTATCTAACCCTAACTCGTCCATACAGTAGTACCGTAAGATGTTGTATGCACGGCAGGAACACGGTTTAAAATGCTGGCATGCATGTTCATTACAAGTTAATTACCAAATGTCTTTTTGCTGTACTCTGTGTAGTATGGTCTGTGTATACGCTTCATTGCATCATATACATCCATATATATATAAACATTAGAATAAACATGTTTTAATATACATGCTGCTAACTTGGAAATGTCAAAATATGCGAGCACAAATGCTCCTGACAATATGACACGAGCAAGTGTGCTGTTTCGTTCTGTGTTCGAACCCGAATAGTTGTCTTGGGTGAATCACTGAGTCACTAAACCATTCAATTGATTCGCTCCAAAATGATTCAGTCGTTCTAAAAGAATCGTTTGAATGACTCAGTGATTCAATAACGAATTGCTGCCACCTGCTGGCCGTCTTTCCCAGTTTCTTATCTAAAAGTAGACATATATATTATTTCCCAACATATTTCTACATTTAGAATTTTGTATTTAAAACATTCATCTCATAAAAATACTTATACAGTATACAGTATATATACAGTAATATATATACAGTATTATAAATACAGTCTAAATGCCACTTAGATCAGTTTTGTTTACATCATTTCAGTCATTCATTCACATTCATTATTCAGATTTCTATTGATTTTGTAGAATTACATTTTAAATGAACATTACCGCATGGTATCGTGATACTTCAGCTGGTATCGTGATACTTATTTATGGTGTGGTGACAACCCTAGTGCATATACTATCCCATAATCCTTAACACGCGAGTGGCTGCTTGGTGTAAAAATCCTATTTATAGAGAGAGCAGCTAAAGAAAGGCGATCCTGTGTGCTGTTATTACTTAATCACGACCCAAAACTCATCAAATCTGAGCAATAAATATATATTATACATGTTCCTCTCAGTCAAATTCAGGCTAAGTCTCGATCTAATTATGAGATAAACATCAACGTTTAATTCTACCATTAATTCATTAGTCCATATTAAAGATATAAAGGTTAGGTTTCCACGCGGGCTCAATGCAGAAGACGCGGACGCAATCCAGTCATAAAAACTGAATTTACAGATTAATGCAGAATATAACTGAATTTGAACATTTAATAAAGCTACTGTAATAATAAATAAACATAGTTTGTGTGCATTCAAATAATCAGACGAGCTAAAACACAGGATTTGGTAACAATAAAACATAAGACGAGGAAATAAAACATTTCATACGACACTAAACATGTTACACCTTTAATAGATTAATGTTACTTTATATAAGTTTCAGGGTTTTAATTAGACCTGTTTTTGATTAATAAAATTTAATTTGATCATTAAAAAGGAGTCCAGAAAAAATAAAATGGAAAAAACTGAATTTAGAAAAAAATTTAAATGGAAAAAACTGAATTTAGAAAAAAAAATTAATGGAAAAAAATGAATTTAGAACAAATTAAAATGGAAGAAAACTGAATTTAGAAAAAATTGAAATGGAAAAAAATGAATTTAGAAAAAATTAAAACGGAAAAAAATGAATTTAGAAAAAAATAAAATGGAAAACATTGAATTTAGAAAAAAATAAAAATGGAAAAAAATGAATTATTGAAAACACTTTTAGAATGATTACAGTTTAATTTTTTAACAGCAAGTAAACTAGTAATGCTTTATATTAGAGGTGTAACGAGACACTTATCCCACGAGACCAGATTTAGACTTTTGTAATCCTCAGATGAAATATAGAAGGAAACATTTATTTTATTCAACTGACAAACACAAAATGCAAAAAGGGTGCATTTTTAAATGAACTTGTACTTTATGAAATTAAACTTCTATTTTAATGAATTACATGCATTAATAACAACATAAACTAAATAACACTAAACTAAATAATGTAATTTAATGTGAATTAATGTAAATATGTAAATAATGTGGTGCTGACAAAATGTTAATTGCTTAAGTCTTTTAAAATTATATATTCATTTGAACAAAATACAAATTCAATGGAGTCAGTGTCTCCGTTCATAAAGACTTCTTTCACTAATATTTATAGCCTAGTTTGCCATTTGTTGGCACCATTGCATAAATTAAATAGCCAAAAAGTGTTTTGTACTGCTTTTAAAATAAAATACATAAATTACAAAACAACTATTTACTGAACACAGAACACTTTTTATCATTCTATCAGACATTATACCAACAAAGCACAGTTTCTGGACCCCTTCTTGAATCAGTGTGTTTGTTTCTGTACAAATAAATGTATTCTTGCTGAGAAGAGACATTAGAATATATTACAGACCCCAATTTAACACTGTGTGAATGTTATAATAAATGTATTAATAGAGCTGTTGTAGGGTAATTATTATAGTTTAATTTTACAGAACAATACTAACATTAATGAATGTTGACGGGGCTTTTATTTTGTCAGAAGCCTGCAGGAAGACCTCAGCGCTTCTTTTTATTGACAGCAGATTAATAAATGATTCTGGGGAGTTTGGGAAGATGTTTGGCGCATTGGCACATGCCTTTAAAAACACTAATACAAATATTACTGAGCAGCTGACGAGTAACAGTGTTTTAGTGCTGATTTATCTCAGGCTTTAGACATTGAATCCTGGCGCCGTGAGCTCGTGAAGCGCTGTTTGAATAGCATTACATGCAATCCGTGCGTGTTTTAGAAAACATAACATTCTGTAGTTTATTTACAAATCGCTCGAGGCCATTTCGTGATTTCTTCATCAGCATCATCCACCCGTCCTCTTCTCATCGGACGCTTATTCGTCCGAACACTGAAAGAGCTTTTTGTTGTTGTTGTTATTTTCGGTTGGAGAGCATTCGGTGCATCACTAGTACTTCTGTTATTTAAGTGTCTGTGACACAGAAATACTGATGTGTGGTTGAACACACTGTGGCTCTTTCTGGACCAGTAGAATGTCGTTAACACCGGTTTCACATCATCATCGTCAGTGTGTTTCATCTCCGCTCATATCAGTGAAGGAACGCGTTCACACATGGACCGCTACGAAACATGCTCCTCGCGTGAAACGAGATGCCCCTCACTGCAGAACACAAGATCCAGGGGGCGGAGTTGGATCTAGATCCAACTCCTCCCACTTTATAAACTGTGTTCCACCGGAAGAACACGTTTGTTAAGTTGCAGCCCGTGTTCAGAGCGTTTGGAACATATGGAACGCTTGCTCTTATCAAAGTAAGTCTTCCTTTGATTAATAATATAGTTGAGATAGATTCAAAGTGTAGTGTAAGTTATGTCTGTAAGTAATAATCACAGTTAAATGCATGTCAAAGTTTTGATGGTGTCCATACTTTTAGTAACTTTAATAGCACTAACGTTAACTAGATAACGTTAGCGCGAACGTGTAACAGTTATAGCTCTGCAGAGGTGGCCTATCTAATTAAGTTGGCTTGCATAGTTAAACTAATTATGTAAATGTATATAATATTAAAATAAATGTCTTATGTTACAGTATGCACTATACATTACTTTTGCGAGGCCATTTGATTTCAGCCAGGTGAGAGCCTTGAATGTGTTACTGAAATTAGTTGATGACTCTTTCAGTTTGCCTCAGTTTTTGATGTTTTTTTGTTCTTCTTTCCTTAGACAGACATGCCTTACATTCGAGAGTGCTGGCTGAAACTAGTATTAGAGTGCATGAGCCATAAAAGGTGAGAACCAGATTTGCAAAACAATGCTGTATTTCCAAAGTTTTCACTTTCTTTGTTTTATTTCTGACACCATTTACTGTGTTATAGGGAAGCCTCAAGGAGCATCAAGTGAACTGCATGTATGGTTGTCCCAAGACCATGGGATTATTGCGGTATAATGTCCTAGTCACTAGCAATTGTACATGGGGGGGGGGGGGGGGGGGGGGGGGGGGGGGGGGCAATGGTATTTTACAATGGTAAATAAAGAACAGTTTTTTTTTCAATAAGTTTTGCATAGTATTTTCTTTACACTTTAACTTCAAAAGCTGTCTAAAAACTGTAATATGTTATGTATTTGAGTTCTGAGATGTGGGAAGAGAGAGAGGGAACATTTAGCATTTTAGCTCAGCATTGCCATCTAATCAGCCAATATTGTTTTAAATAGCCTGCAAAGTACATCATCTTTTATAACATGGAATTTTGACCAAATATATTAAATATTGATTTTACAGTTTTGGACATAAGGTTATAATATAAACCTTAAAGTAACTACAAATGAGCATGTAAAGCAAACATCTTTAAAATAAATTCCATGTCTATTTTAAGTTATATAATTAAGTTTTTTTTTTCTATTTCATTGTGTTGGTAATGCATTTTGCATGCATTTATTTAAGTGAGATTATTTAAAATGTCAGATGCCCTTGTGAAGTCATTTATAAAAATAAAATTACAGAAGACAACCTGACAGTGCTGCTATACTTTAGTCACATGCAGTTTTATATTAATGTGCATAATCAGTGGTGGAAAGCACACATTTTCTACTTCAAGTAGACAAATTAATATCACTCCAATAAAAGCAGATGTGCCTACTTATTAATTTGAAGTCAAAATGGACTACTGAGAGGGATAAAGATTCAGCTAATCACATAATACACTTGTTTTTTATTCTGACATCATGTAATAAGAAACTAGGGGCTTTTCATGGATGATGAAATGTAAGATTCTATTTTTATTTAGGCAGTTATGATGTTTTGAAATTAATACAAACGTTTCTCTAAATAAAAGTATTAAAATACTTGAGTGTTGCCCATTTCCGCATTGTGCAAACTACAGTGTTTGTAACTAAGCATTTAAAGCGTTATATTTATTTCTATAGTTTTTAGCAAGTTTGTTTTTTCGTCACAAGAATAACTTTATTTACGACTCAATGCGGAAACGCGAGTAAGTATGACTGGAATCTGTCATGTGTCCAATCAAACTGCAGTGGGAAGAGATCCAGCTCCGCCCCCTGGATCGAGTAGCTCCAGAGTGCACCCTGGACAATGGGGCGGGGCGACACATTAAGGTGGGGCGATGTGTCGCTCCGCCCACCCCCAATTTCATCGGTTTATATTATAAAACAGCAGAGTTTATTGGTGTAGACGTTTGTGCATAAGCATTCTTTTATATTCATTTTTATGAATGATCTACGCTGTTTTGCTGTACTACAGAAATATTAAGTGCTAACAACAGCAATTTTAGTTAGAATCAATTAGTAAATGTTTGTTTTTTAAACTTATGACGAATTAAGTTCCTATCAAACGCTTGGTGGCGACATCTCCGAGTACTTCGGCAGAACAGAGCTGTGTAATATGAGCAGTTCACGAATTAAGTCTGGGGAACAAATTCTTAATTTGTGGCCATGATATAGTCCTACCTATGCAAAATAGCCTCACCTATGAGAAATAGTAATTATGTTTCTGTGTGATGAACGTAAATAGAGGTCCTCAATCTCAACAGGTGGATTGCACGTTAAATGAAGTCAGATATTATTGCACTTTTCACTGTACACGAAGCAGACTGAGCAGTTTTAGCTGGCGATGTTGATCAAAATGATCCACTGTTTGAGATTTATTTGTTTTGTGTGATGTATATTTATATGTAGCCTATATTCTTTATTTTAGGATCGTGGATAAGCAAAAACGTAGGATATAATGATAATTCACTGTAGTTCAGTAAGACATAGGACAAACCCACAAATGGTTTTATTTAAAAAAACAACTGCGGTGACAAATAAGACAATAATACCAAATAGTCAATCAGCGTGAACTGGGGTTTTATGTGTGGATAATGGGAATAAAAACCTTGCTGAAACAATATATATATATATCCTATATATATATATATATATATGTGTTTATTTTTTATTTTATTTTTTTGCATAGAGGCCTATTTTAAATGTTTTTGTTTACTGAAACAGTTATTAAATCTGACCTACAGCAAATATTATTATTAATGTGCTTTAGTGCGTAATTAAGCAATAAATGTAAATTTTTTTATGTAGAATTTTTATTTATACTTTTATATAGCCTATATTATGCACAAATTAAATTACTGGTTTTGCGGCTCAATCTTTTGAAAAGAACCAGGAATCACTGTACTATCTTAGGCCTGGTGATTTTAGATTTTTAGTAGTTATTATAATCTTTAATAAATAAAGTATATATATTTTTAATTTGTATTAATAAAAAACTATTTTACTCATTAAAAGTGCTCACGTACCCATTGCACAGCATTACAGTGATTTAACATTCGATAGTTATGCAGGTCTATATGGCTACAATGATCGAGTGTTAATAACTGAATCTAAATTCATCCCGTACACAGATCAGAACACACACACACAATGAGAGTGTGGCTACATAAATCATTGGATTTTTTATATCGGATGTCACGGACAGGTATTTACTATAAGATAGGAGCCTTTGAAAACTAAGAGAATCAATATAGGCTCAAAAAAAGTGGTATTTTTATGACCCTCATAAATCAAAGGTGCCCTGCGATCTCTCTTCTG
Source organism: Schizopygopsis malacanthus (assembly GCA_027474115.1). Lineage (NCBI taxonomy): Eukaryota > Metazoa > Chordata > Actinopteri > Cypriniformes > Cyprinidae > Schizopygopsis > Schizopygopsis malacanthus. The sequence continues at coordinate 42,312,262 of CM049871.1, forward strand.
AGTCTCAGGTGAAAATGGCCATTTTGACCCCCTGTACAAAATAGTGGATTACTCCGTAAATATTCATCCATGATATTTCATCATAAATATTTCATCACTATACATGTTTATCTTTCTTTAGAAAAAAATATGAGTAAAATAAAACAATTAAGCCGGGGAAGTTTCTGAAATTCGGTTGAATTGATACGGATTGACCCTCGTGCATGTTACTGGTCTTTATTGTGAGGGATTTGTTCATGCAAATACTTTGGACCTCATAATCTTGAAACAAAATGTCATAATTTGCTCTTCCTGTGATATGAATCACTTCTCTCTGCTGACGTATGCAAATCCGTGCTGTAGTCACAATGTATTTCAATCCAAATGTACTTTTTCACAAAATTTAAACCAGTTTTTCCTCCTCAATAAGACACTTCATGTCACAATATGGAAGTAACATTCATTTACAAATATCATATCATATCATCAGATATACAAGTGCCCTATACTGATTAACAACTACACATAATATATAATGACGTCTGTTTTCAGTACAGCGCGTGAGTGCGTGAGTGTGTGTGTGCGTGTGTGTACTAGGGCTGCACAATATATTGCATGCGATGCATCTGCGATTCTGAGCGCGAATTGCGTAGCTTGTCCGTGAACTACGGCTCTGTGTATTAAATGCAGCTCCATTTGAAAACAGCTGAAGGAGATTTACGGCTAATCACAGAACCGTCTTTACTGATGAGATACGCATGACTATCGCATGCAGTATATCATGCAGCCCTAGTGTGTACTACTCACTGGTGAGTGAGTGAGTGAGTGTGTTCACTACTCACTGCTGTGTGTGAGAGTGTGTGAGTGTGAGTGCCATAATTGCCTTTAACCAATGGTTGAAGTGGATGTATCAATGTGCAGATGATGTCCTGATGGTCTCCAGAGAAGAGTGTGTAGTTAAGAACATGCTGGCCAGAACCGATGCTTTTCTGGAATGGTCAGGTCTGGAGATTAAGGACACAAAATGTGCTGTTCTGTATGAGAGGAGGAGTGGAGGGAACAGGTGGTACCGTTCAAAATCTGATAAAGGTCCAGTGTTTACAGTAGCAACAAAACCCATACAGGTATATTCTCTTCATGAGACATATGCTTCTCTTGGACATAAAATGAATATAGCAGGAGATTGGAAAGAGCAAGTAAACATCATCTTGTCAGAGTTTACATCTAAGCTGGACTTGATTGATAAATGTCCACTGCCACTGACTATGAATCTGAAGGCTATTAGACAGATGGCACTGTCTAAAGTACATAACAAAACTAGAAATATAAATGAGAACTTCTCGTTCCAGTCCAGCAGGTGTCGCTATTAATCTGTTCATCTGTTCATCAGAAAACCAGAAGAAGATGAAAACGAAACCTAAACACAAAATCGTCCGTCATGACAAACAACAGCAGTAAAGGACAGAACAAATAGTGCTTCAAATATTTATAAATTGTCTTCCTAGTGCTCAAGACTGCAGGTACATTTCAGTTTTTCTCGATTATTAGGGATAAAATATGGATTTCACAGTGTCTATGTAATGTTAAGCGTGATTTAAATGTGAAGTTACAGGCCTATTCTTATTCCGTAAGTTTATCACAGGCTACTAACATTACACTGATAAATAATTAACTTCAATACAACAAGGAAGAAACCATGTTAGTTTTAAGTGCATTATATCTATGTCCTGAACATATAAGTAGAGCCATGTGTCATTAGAGGATCTGAAATGATTCAGAACTGTTTATGTTAACGTTAATCCGTGAATCATCATACCGACCAGTAAACACAGGAGGCGGCGCAGGGAACGTAAGCAAGAGCGGGGCTTCAGGGCTGGCCTGCTAACAAGGCTAAAGAGATCACCCCCATAATCCTGCTCTGCTCAGTATCTTCCTCACAAACGCTGTCACTCTGCAACAAAACAGATGAATTGGATTTGATCGTATCGACGCAAAAAAAAACAATAAAAGACTGCTCGGTTATAATTATATCTGAGAGCTGGCTCCACTCGGGGATTTGGGAGGAAGCTATCGCGCTAGCAGGCCGCACAGCGCACTGGGACAGAAACAGCATCTCCTGTAAGAGCAAAGGATGATTATTTACTCGAATGAGGATAAGTGGTGAACTGACGCCACCGTCACAGACAAACACTGCTCGCAGCACTTAGAGTATATAACGCTAAGATATATAACGCTCTTTTACTTGCTGCGGGAGTTCACTGTTGTTATTGTTAGGCATTCCACCAAGCGCCAACACCAAACAAGCGCTGGATGTTCTGCTGTCAACAATCTGCAGACTGCTTACCCTGATGGCATTTTTATAATAGCAGGGGACTTTAATCAAGCCAATCTAAAAACTGTTCTTCCTAAATTTAGGGTTGCAAAATAAGGGACACCCATGCTCAAAAACATGCTCAAGTATATGCAAACTTCCGACAAAACATATTCATATTGTTATTTTATTATTTACAATTATTAATTATTATTAGTCTTTTTAATTCCAAAGCTCCGTTTGTCCTCTGAACACAATTTAAGATATTTTGGATGAAAACCGAGAGGCTTGTGACTGTCCCATTGACTGCCGGGTAAATTACACTGTCGCTGTGTAATACACTGTTCTCATATTTATATATTTAATCCTTAATTCTCTTGCATTATTAATATTTTATTCACTACTGTACATATTTGCTACATTTGCACTATACCTATTTTGTAAATTTGGTGCATATAACTGTTTACATTTGCACTGTTTACTTTCTGTGTCATTGTTTACATTTTGTATATGTGTGCTTTCAATGTGAGAGCGAAACATGCTTTTGTTGTACAGTTGTACAATTATAATAAAACACTATTCTCTTCTACATGGTAATATCTGGCTGTAACTCAGTTGGTTTTCTGAAGTGATTTAGTATGACTCGGCGTTCTTGTTTATGTTCTTGAATAAGTGTGATGTTGTTCATCTGCAGGTCACACTGAACAGCTGATTGTTTTCACAGCCAGTGCTGATCAGTTCATCTTCAGTATGTCCAAGGACTCTCCGTCTGAGATCAGTCTCTCACAGAAACACAGGTAACACTGAGTCTGCTTCACACAATCATATTAAACACTGCTGGAGCTTCAGATATTACCTGTGTACAACAAAACCTTAACAAACTCTCCGTCTGAGATCAGTCTCTCACAGAAACACAGGTAACACTGAGTCTGTTTCACACAATCATATTAAACTTCTGTGTCATTAGTGTTGGATCAGGATCAGATGTGTCCAGCTCTGTGTCTGTGAAGAGTGACTGGTCAAAAGGCAATCCACCAAACTTCAGAGAGAAAACACCATCTACCAAAAGGTATTTCGTGTGCGACACTAATTTTTTAAATGAATATTAAAAATGGCTGCATTTAACATTATTAGTGTGCATATTCCACAGTCACAGTCAGTGTTTTTCCCTCATGTCTTCTGTGTCATTAGTGTTAGATCAGCATCACATGTGTCCAGCTCTGTGTCTGTGAAGAGTGACTGGTCAAAAGGCAATCCACCAAACTTCAGAGAGAAAACACCATCATCTGCCAAAAGGTATTTCATGGATTTCTGTTTTAGAAAATATATCAGTAAATGTTTATCATGTAGTTAAATATTTACCAACGTCTTCACATTGTATTTTTTGTTTGACATAAAACTATACTTTTATTCTCATAAAAAGGATTTACAAAGAGCAATGCTTTAATAACTTAAAAGCACCATGCTAAGCATCAGAAGAAACGATTCAGTCACTAAGATTATTTGATGTGAATTATATTTTTTGTGATAGTCATTTAATTGTGTGCTTGTCAGCACAGTATGTACTATTATTCACTAGCCACTGTTTTATTTGCTTATAGGACAGAAAATGTAATAAGAAACCTAGTTTTCATTTAAAGTTAAGTCTGTATCACAATGCAACACATATTACATTTACATTTAGTCATTTTGCAGACTATAATTATAATTGTGGAATACATAAAGCCGCTGCCCGCCTTGATGGCAGAGACTATTTACACTAACAACAACGTGTGATTGGGCTGGTCAAAATCACAAAAGACCGTCAGCTATCATCAGCTCTAGTGGCGCAGATGGTCGTACTCATTTTGACGCGATCGACCCGGGTTTGAATCCGCCTGTTGACAAACTTTTTTTTTCTCCCTTTTCAGATTTCAAATCACATCAGAAAAGCATTTTTTCAATAAAAATGAAGGAAATAACAAAAAGTTGAAGATAAAGTATCGGGTAGGGTTAGGGTAGGTGTAGAGAATGCTTTATTCTCCCAATAAGGTGGCATCCATTTAATAATTTGAATTCAAATTTACACTCAATAAGTTATTATTGCATACTGTTTTATAATGTATTAAAATACTGAGGTGCAGATACTTGCCACTATTTGCAATGACTAGTATAACTAACAGAAAATCCTGCTATTTGCACATAGTGTACATAGCTTCTATTGCTATTTACATTTACATTGTCATTTTGCAGATGCTTTTATCCAAAGCGACTTACAATTGGGGAATACAAAAAGCAATTCGTCTTGAATAAGCAAACAGACAGAGCAAGTGCTCGTAGCACGAAGTCTCAGGCGTTGTTCAAATAAGTACAAGCTAGTAAGGGAAGGAGAGAAAGAGAAAGAGAAAGATGAAGGTTTTTTTTGGGGAAGAAGTGAAGTGCTTAGTGCAAATAGATGCTGCCAATATTTAAACACTATCTCCATACTATCTACACATGCTGTGTACACAAATATCCTTACAAGTACAATTTTGGCTCTACTATTGGTCCCTTTCAAAAATTGCTCCCCTAAATTGATGTTTATTGTCCCCCCCCCTACTGTTAGATTAAAAGTACTCCCCTGTGAACAACATCTCCAGAACTGCTCTGAAAGTCACTTCATGAGCATTTTACCGTTTGATTTGTGTAAAACTAACGTCATATCATTGTAACACTACTAAATATTATAGTGGTGGTACACTAAATCAAAGGGGACATCTGTAGCCAACAGTGTATTTACTAGGCAATTTTTCAAGATTTAAGCCAAACAAGATAAACAAACATTCAGATGAAAACGTAACATACAACAGGATTAGAGATTGTAATAGTGTGTGGAATAGCCGGAAGATTTTTTCCCCATAAAACAATTCACGACCGCCAGTCCAACCACGAGCGCATCTCTCCTCATCATCCCGTCATCTCTCTATATATCCACGTGTAGCAGCGCTTACTTCCGGGCTGCCAGGTATCAACTGACGTAATGAGTATAAGCACATCTCACGATAACAGATTTAGGCTCAAACACAGTAATACATAGGGGAGAAATAAAAGCATTAGGGGATATTAAAGCGTTCTCAATTTTATAGAACAACAATTTACATATATAAACCCCATTATGTGGTCACGCTACATCATATACACACAGAACTGTGAAGGTTTTCACGGCAACCCGTCAAAATAAAAGTTTGGTTAAACTTGGAAGACACTGCGGCAGAAATATATTAATATTGTTCAGCAGAATGTACATACTGCTACTACTAGGCTATTATTAAACAATAATTAACACTTTTTCTTTTTAAATAATGATCACAACATTTCTTCCATGTTTTATTTTTAATAGTAAACCCCCTTTGTTTGCCAAAATAAATAAATATAATTTTATTTTCAATAATTGATCATTTAAATAATAATAATAATTTAAAGATAAATTAAATTAATGTTTCATGCCTTCATTTGATAACCAGAAACTGAACACAGAATTTTTAGAGAGAAAAGTAAAAATTTCATAAGGCTATTTCAAGGATACATTTGAATAAATAAGTTGATTGTATGCATTCAAATAATTAGACATGCTACAACACATAATTTGGTAACAATAAAACACAGCGAAAGAAAATAAAACACCCACTTATGAAAGTAGATAAAGATTTTCAATTTTTTGAAGTTTTTAACAACCTAATGTTATGTTTATTCTCAGCTATAGCCTGCTACAAAAGGGCCCTCTATTATCTAAATGTTGTATTTAATTTAATGTTCAACGGCAGTTTTTTTTTGGTAAAATGTACCTTTATAGTTGTCATTTTCTTCATTCATATAATTACTATAACACTTATCATGCTGTGTGATATTTTTGTTTTGTTTCAGCCAGTTAAAGGATAGGTACATTGTGTGCACATGATCAGGATAGTACCACCTCCACCTCGTTTTGAGTGAGGAAAAACCCTGCACCTCGTCCATCACCGATGCCTGATAGACGTCACGATGTTGAGCCTATGAGCCGGCATCGTGATCTCCCCCCATATCCCCCGCAATCCGTCGCGTGCCGACGTGTTTTCTGAGAGTGCTTAAACTCATGCTAGACTTAAGTCAGTCATAATGTTCTTTGAAAATGTAAGTTCTGTGCTCACATTCTCTGTATTCACTGTTTATAAATAACTGTGGAAGGTACAGATAATAAAAAAATGAATCATTACATCTTCCGTGAAAATCCTCCTTAATAGCGTCATCAAGCTTTGCTTTTGTTATTGTTTTGAAAATGTGACCTCTAGTGGCGAAAACGTACATATTGTCCCTGTAATTTTGAACAATTTCTTTGTCATCTGCAGATTGATTTTAAGTAGGAGAAAAATCGATTTAAATCGTAAATCAGATTTTTTTTGTGAAAAAATCAGGAATTTTATTCTTAGGCCATATCGCCCAGCCCTAATGGTACCTAATGGAGGCGTCGCTCACTATCAGATCTCAGATTTCTGGAGGGGATGTAGATTCGTAATAGTGAGTGGAAGTAGGCGGGGCTTCTGGAGGGGATGTAGATTCGTGATAGTGAGTGGAAGTAGGCAGGGCTTCTGGAGGGGATGTAGATTCGTAATAGTGAGTGGAAGTAGGCGGGGCTTCTGGAGGGGATGTAGATTCGTAATAGTGAGTGGAAGTAGGTGGGGCTTCTGGAGGGGATGTAGATTCGTAATAGTGAGTGGAAGTAGGCGGGGCTTCTGGAGGGGATGTAGATTCGTAATAGTGAGTGGAAGTAGGCGGGGCTTCTGGAGGGGATGTAGATTTGTGATAGTGAGTGGAAGTAGGCGGGGCTTCTGGAGGAGATGTAGATTCGTAATAGTTAGTGGAAGTAGGCAGGGCTTCTGGAGGAGATGTATATTCGTAATAGTGAGTGGAAGTAGGCAGGGCTTCTGGAGGAGATGTAGATTCGTAATAGTGAGTAGAAGTAGGCGGGGCTTCTGGAGGGGATGTAGAGTCGTAATAGTGAGTGGAAGTAGGCGGGGCTTCTGGAGGGGATGTAGATTCGTAATAGTGAGTGGAAGTAGGCGGTGCTTCTGGAGGGGATGTAGATTCGTAATAGTGAGTGGAACTAGGCGGGGCTTCTGGAGGGGCTGTAGATTCGTAATAGTGAGTGGAAGTAGGCGGGGCTTCTGGAGGGGATGTAGATTCGTAATAGTGAGTGGAAGTAGGCGGGGCTTCTGGAGGGGATGTAGATTCGTAATAGTGAGTGGAAGTAGGCGGGGCTTCTAGAGGGGATGTAGATTCGTGATAGTGAGTGGAAGTAGGCGGGGCTTCTGGAGGGGATGTAGATTTGTAATAGTGAGTTGAAGTAGGCGGGGCTTCTGGAGGGGATGTAGATTCGTAATAGTGAGTGGAAGTAGGCGGGGCTTCTGGAGGAGATGTAGATTCGTAATAGTGAGTGGAAGAAGGCGGGGCTTCTGGAGGGGATGTAGATTCGTAATAGTGAGTGGAAGTAGTCGGGGATTCTGGAGGGATGTAGATTCGTAATAGTGAGTGGAAGTAGGCGGGGCTTCTGGAGGGGATGTAGATTCGTAATAGTGAGTGGAAGTAGGCGGGGCTTCTGGAGGGGATGTAGATTCGTAATAGTGAGTGGAAGTAGGCGGGGCTTCTGGAGGGGATGTAGATTCGTAATAGTGAGTGGAAGTAGGCGGGGCTTCTGGAGGGGATGTAGATTCGTAATAGTGAGTGGAAGTAGGCGGGGCTTCTGGAGGGGATGTGGAAGTAGGCGGGGCTTCTGGAGGGGATGTAGATTCGTAATAGTGAGTTGAAGTAGGCGGGGCTTCTGGAGGGGATGTAGATTCGTAATAGTGAGTGGAAGAAGGCGGGGCTTCTGGAGGGGATGTAAATTCGTAATAGTGAGTGGAAGTAGGCGGGGCTTCTGGAGGAGATGTAGATCTGTAATAGTGAGTGGAAGTAGGCGGGGCTTCTGGAGGGGATGTAGATTCGTAATAGTGAGTTGAAGTAGGCGGGGCTTCTGGAGGGGATGTAGATTCGTAATAGTGAATGGAAGTAGGCGGGGCTTCTGGAGGGGATGTAGATTCGTAATAGTGAGTGGAAGAAGGCGGGGCTTCTGGAGGGGATGTAGATCCGTAATAGTGAGTGGAAGTAGGCGGGGCTTCTGGAGGGGATGTAGATTCGTAATAGTGAGTGGAAGTAGGCGGGGCTTCTGGAGGAGATGTAGATTCGTAATAGTGAGTGGAAGTAGGTGGGTGCTGAGCCTGTGGTTGTTCTGTATGCAAGCATCAGTGTCTTGAACTGGATGCGAGCTGCAACTGGTAGCCAGTGCAAGGAGACAAAGAGAGGTGTGACATGGGTTCTTTTGGGCTCGTTGAAGACCAGTCGTGCCGCTGCATTCTGAATCATTTGTAGAGGTTTGATTGTGTTTGATGGAAGTCCAGCTAGAAGAGCATTGCAGTAGTCCAGCCTAGAAATGACAAGGGCCTGGACAAGAAGTTGTGCAGCATGCTCTGTCAGAAAGGGCCTGATCTTTCTGATGTTGTGAAATGCAAACCTGCAAGATCGAGCAGTCTTTGCAATGTGCTCTTTGAAAGTCAGCTGATCATCACAGATTACACCAAGATTTCTGACCGAAGCTGATGGGGTAATTGTTGATGAACCTAACTGAATCGTGAAATCATGCTGTAGAGATGGAGTGGCAGGGAATACAAGAAGCTCAGTCTTTGCCAGGTTGAGCTGTAGGTGATATCTCTTCATCCATGCCGAGATGTCTGCTAGGCAGCCTGAGATCCGTGCAGCTACCGTTGGATCATCTGGTTGAAAAGAGAGATAGAGCTGTGTGTCATCAGCTTTTTACACTTTAAGATGACCTTAAGCAGCTAATGCTTTCTTTTTCTCTTTTTTAAAAATATATTTTTTCATTATTATTATAAGAAATGTCTTCAATATTGTTGCCTATAAATGCAGTATTTTATTTTATTTCTAACAGAATTCAATATGAGGCATTAGATTCAGGCATCCAGAACAAAAAGAGTTTCAGAAACAATCTTGAGAAGATCTTCAAGGTAAGAAAAGCACTGTCATAAATGTTTAACATTCATATAATGGAAAACAAGTACATTGAATAAAAGCTTGTTATAATGTAATAGAAATAGATTAGAAATATATTTTCTAATTTCTCTTGACCAATGAATCTTCCTTTTAAGAGAACAATAGAGAATCTAAAAAATACGTATTTTCTTTTCTTAAAGGATTAGTTCACTTTCAAATTAAAATGTCTTGATAATTTACTCACCCCCATGTCATCCAATATGTTTGTGTATTTCTTTCTTCAGTCGAAAATAAATTAAGGTTTTTGATGAAAACATTCCAGGATTTGTATCCATATAGTTTCAATGGACTCCAAACGGTTGAAGGTCAAAATTACAGTTTCAGTGCAGCTTCAAAGGGCTATAAACGATACCAGACATTGAATAAGGGTCTCTTATCTAGCCAAACGATCTGTCATTTTAAACAATACAATAAATTGATATACTTTATAAACACACAAATGCTCGCCTGTTCTGCGATGCGCGTCCCAGACTTCACATAATGACGTTGAAAAGGTCACGCTTGACGTAGGTGGAGGTACTGGAGTCAGTTGAACGTGCTAATACTAAGTCAAACACGGTTTACTAAAAAGGGAGTTACAATGAGTTTACAAGGCAAAACAACGATGTCGGACGATTTTGAACTTGGAGAAAATGAGATGGATCCTATGGCAAGCGTGACCTTTTCAGCGTCATTACGTATTACGTGAAGCCTGGGATGCACATCACAGAACAGGCGAGCATTTGTGTGTTTATAAAGCATTTACATTTTTTTATTGTTTTAAATGACCGTTCGTTTGGCTAGATAAGTGACCCTTATTCATCGTCTGGTATCGTTTATAGCCCTTTGAAGCTGCACCGAAACTGTAATTTTGACCTTCAACCGTTTGGAGTCCATTGAAACTAACTATATGGATACAAATCCTGGAATGTTTTCATCAAAAACCTTAATTTATTTTTGACTGAAGAAAGAAATACACAAACATATTGGATGACATGGGGGTGAGTAAATTATCAAGACATTTTAATTTGAAAGTGAACTAATCCTTTAAAATAACAGCTAATCAAAACTTTTGTTTCTCTTTTTACTGGATTTTTTGTTTCTAAATGTGATTGAATAAATGGTTTTGACCAAACATGGATGTAAGGTACATTTTGTGGTTCTTTTTCTTGCTTTCCTTGTAGGATCTTGAGAGCAAAGTGATAACTTTTTTGAAGAATGAGCTGGAAAAGTTTAAGAAAATATTGCAAAAAGAGAACACACAATACTTTGTGAATGACTTTAATGAGAATAGAAGCGGTATCAAAGAAGCAGCTCTTGATCTCTCGCTCTGCTTCCTGAGAGAGATGAAGCAAGATGAAGCTGCTGATACTCTAGAACGTAAGAGACCACCGTCTGTCAGATTGTCACTTATAGATGTCAAAGAGAATATTAACATTAAAAACATTTGTATTGTTGTCTTTTCTGTGTTTAGAGCTGTTTTTTATTCATCAGCTGAAATGTAGCTTAAAGAAGAAGTATCAATGTGTGTTTGAAGGACTCACAAAGCAAGGTGACTCCACACTTCTGAAGAACATCTACACAGATCTCTATATCACTCAGGGCTGTAGTGAACAGGTCAATACTGAACATGAGGTCAGACAGATTGAAGTTACTTCCAGACATCATGAATCACAAGAAATACAGATTAAATGCACAAATTTGTTTGAAGCACCTGATCAAGACAAGCAGATCAAAACTGTGCTGACCAAAGGAGTTGCTGGCATCGGAAAATCTGTCTCTGTGCAAAAGTTTGTTCTGGATTGGGCCGAAGGAAAACAAAATCAGGATATCAGCTTCATATTTCCTCTTCCATTCAGAGAAATGAACTTAAAGGAGAAAGATAACCAAAGTTTGATGGACCTTATAACTCAGTTTTTCCCAGAGACAAGAGGACTGAACCTTACAAGAAGGAATAATTTCAAAGTCTTGTTCATTCTTGATGGATTGGATGAATGTCGTCTTCCTCTAGACTTTGCTGGTAATGAGATGTGTTCTGATGTATCGTCACCGGCGTCTCTGGATGTTCTCCTGACGAACCTCATCAAGGGAAATCTGCTTCGTTCTGCTCTCATCTGGATCACCTCCAGACCAGCCGCTGCCAGTAAGATTCCTCCTGACTGTATCGACCGGCTGACAGAGATACGAGGATTCAGTGACGCACAAAAGGGAGAGTACTTCAGAAAAAGATTCACAGATGCTGATTTGACCAGAGAAATCATTGATCATGTTAAACAATCAAAGAGTCTCTTTATCATGTGCCACATCCCAGTCTTCTGCTGGATTTCAGCCACTGTTCTCCAGAACATTTTAGAAGAGAAACGAAATAATGTTGTGATAAACAATCAGGCTGATGATGCCTCCAAAACACTTCAGGAATCAAACACTGAAGACACTCCCAAGACTCTGACACAAATGTACACACACTTTCTCCGCTTTCAGATCCAGCAGAGCAGACGAAAGTATGATGGAGAATACAGACCAGATGTTTCCTGGGATAAAGATGCCATCCTTTCACTGGGGAAACTGGCATTTCAACAGCTGCAAATAAACAATGTGATCTTCTATGACACAGACCTGGAAGCCTGTGGTATTGATGTCCATAAGGCATCAGTGTATTCAGGCATGTGTACCCAGATCTTTAAGGAGGAAACAGGGATCAATGTTGGTACCATGTACTGCTTTGTTCACTTGAGCATTCAAGAGTTTATTGCAGCCCTTTATGCACATCTGTGTCTAGACATCAACAAGAAAAGTGTGTTTGTTCAAGACTCAACAGAACAGAAAAACAAAAGTGAAACCATGATTGATTTGCTCAAGATTGCAGTGGACAAGGCACTTGAGAGTAACAATGGACACCTGGATCTTTTCCTTCGATTCCTCCTCGGTTTGTCTCTTCAGTCCAATCGTCGACTCTTAAGAGGTCTGTTGACACAGCGAGACCGCAATGACCAGAGCAACGAGGAAATAGTTCAGTACATCAAGCAGAAATTAGAAGCTGATCTGTCTCCAGAGAGATCCATCAATCTGTTCTACTGTCTGAATGAACTGAACGATCAAACGCTGGTGAAAGAGATTCAGACCCACCTCAGCAAAGGAAGTCTCTCATCTTCTGACCTTTCACCTGCCCAGTGGTCTGCTTTGACCTTTGTGTTGTTGACATCAGAGGAGGAGCTGGAGGAGTTTGAGCTTCAGAAATTCAAGAAATCAGACGAGTGTCTCATCAGACTATCAGCAGTCATCAAAACCTCCAAAAGAGCTCTGTAAGTCAAAGTAAACAAAACGTTTCATTGTCCCTGTGTTGGCCCTTGCCACAGTTAGCTAATATTATCAACTGTCCAAACGTTTGGAGTGAATATCAACTGGTAAACTGATACCTAACCCAATATTATCTCAGTAACTTGCTAGCCTATTATTTAGGACTGTCGCGATTATTCGATTTAATTCGACTATTCGATTTAAAAAAATCATCGACTTAATATTGCTTGCGTCAACTAACCAGCAAAATACCGTAAGTAGCGCATTTCACGGACGAGAATCCATTAGACACATTATTAGACTGTTTTCAAACGCTGAATGATATAATAATTGCTAATCATAATTAAGCAAAATTGTGAAGTCACAAATGCTACGATTTAATTGAATAATTATATGCGATGCAGTTCAAACACAGTATATGCCTTTAATTATGCACATGCATGTTGATTAAGTACAAGCGTCACACAGCGCCTCCGTTCTCAGTAGCTCCACAGAAACTGATCATTTACATGTGTGGAGCGTCTCAAACTCCATCTCTGCATGTTGTTGTGAGTTTGGGTTTATTATAACGTTCATCTAGGAACGCAACATGCGCCATTTCATCAGATTTATAAGGTAAATCATAAATCTACACAAACACAGGAGAATGCATCACGGTTTCAGAATAAAAGCTCAAACCCTCACTCTGAGTTTACACATTTTGATGTCCACTTTTTCATTTAATTACAGTGACTATAGCATTTCTATATTGCCAAATATTAAAGATTAAGTGGACAATTGAATTAAATGGTGCTTGGTCAATATTAAACAGGGATTAGATCATGCAGTAATGTATAAAAACAACCACCGTTGGTGCCTCCTGCAGGCCTTTGTTGTAATGCAGGGCTTAAAGCTCTCCGGCACTGTGCCGGATCTCCGGCGTGTGGCATTCGGCTGTGTGAAATAAAAAAGATCATTTTTTTCATGTTCATTTACCATCAGAAAAAAAATGGTTGATATAATGTTCGAATACCCCGCTTTCACTCTCAACCAAACTAACATTAATAGCCAATCAGAAGTTGTTGCTCTTATAAACACGAGACGCGAAATAGTATCCAGAGCCGGAGCTCTGATGAAGGCCACCCCTTGTGCCCTCTTGGGACCTCTCTATCATCCTGGCTGGACTTCAGAGGGGCCCCTTTTAGCCGCTGGACTCAGTCGAGCTGAAATTCCTGTCTGCTAAGACAGCGCTCCTGACCGTGCTCACTTGAACACGTGGATATGTTGTCACTCTTACACTATAATACTGAACTTTGATTTCAGTGATTTAGACTATGAGATTGACACTTGCTGCTTGCACTCTATGTTGCACTTTACTTTTGTTTTAAAAAAAGGATTTCATGGAATATGTTTAATAAAATATTCTTAAGTAAAATTGTTGATTTTTGTGGGAAATTAATCGTTTAGATGAATCGATAAATTACTTGATGGATTAATCGAAATAAAAATAGTTGTTAGTGGCAGCCCTACTATTGAATATAAACTATAAACCAGGGGTCCAATGCAGGTCATGCAGCCTACAAAATTCACAACAGCATGTTTCATTTAGATTTGATTGTTGTCAAAAGTACCAGTTCTTTGCTATCAAGTTGAAACTAAGAATTAAAAAATGTAACCAATTCATCCTTTCTGCATTAGCAGTAGTACCAAGTACTGGGTCAATGTTATACCTGCTCATAGGTGACTGCTTTCAAATGCTCACATGCATATTCTGTGTGAGCACTCTGTAAAAAGCATCAAAGGTTTCTATTTACATTGATTTTATAGCATTGAGCATTCTTGCCAATGTTGAGTACTTAAATGAAATAACAATGATTTGGTCAGAATTGATTAAGTACCGCTTCTCAAGACTATGGCACTTTGCACTTTAAAATGTATAATTCATTGTCATTAAAGCTATAGGTAGCTATATTTTAGCTTAAGGCTTAAAATAGATGTAATAGATGTAATATTTGCAAATGCATTAAATGTGATTATTCTGTAATCGTATTTCTCTTGTAGACTAAATGACTGTGGCTTGACAGACAAAAGCTGTTCAGCTCTGGCTACAGTTCTTGGATCAGATACCAATCTGAAAGAGCTGAACATGAGCAATAATAATCTGCAGGATTCAGGAGTGAAGCTGCTCTGCGCTGGACTGAAGAATATAAAGTGTCATTTGGAGATACTGAGGTAAGTTATGTGACGATAGACAAACATTAAATTGAACTCAGATAAAAACATAAGCTGAAGTCCAGACTTGTATAATGAACAAGTCAAGTCATCTTTATTTATATAGCGCTTAGCAATACAGATTGTGTCAGGGGCAGTCGTGGCCTAATGGTTAGAGTCGGACTTGTAACCCGAATGCCGTGGGTTTTAGTCTCCTGTCTGGCAAGGATTGTTGGTGGTGTGTGTGTGTGTGTGTGTGTGTGTGTGTGTGTGCGTGCGTGCGTGCGTGCGTGCGTGCGTGCGTGCAATTGGATATTAAAAGATAAGATCAGATGTTTTATCAGGCTATTGATATTTTTTACATTTAATTTACTGATAAAAGATGCTGTATGGGGTTCAGAGTTAGCAGTAGGCTGCGGTGCCGGGGATCAGTTGGGGGTCCGGTGTCTTGCTCAAGGGTCTCACCTCAGTCGTGGTATTGAGGGTGGAGAGAGCGCTGGTTATTCACTCCCCCCCCCGACTACAATCCCTGCCGGACCTGAGACTCAAACCCATGACCTTCCGGTTACAAGACCGACTCTCTAACCATTAGGCCACGACTGCCCCTAGAAGTTAAATTAGATTTAATTTTTATTTAATTTATCTTGAGATGTTTTAACTTTAAGCACTTTAAGCACCAACACTTTGTATATGAATGAAACAGCTTCACAGTCTTTGTTCATTTCGATATCAGAATTAATATGATATTAATATATTTCTTAATATTTCCGAAAATAAGAAATATATTGTGATATGAATTCTGGTCATATCGTTTATTGTCCTAACGTTTGACTCGTGTTTGATTTAGTCTCTTGTTTGGATACTCAATATCTCATGATGAACTCACATTATATTTGTGCTCTACAAACATTTTAATAAACATAATGATATCGATGATGATATTTTTTCTTGTTTTGAACTCTTTCTGTTAATGTAGGTTAGGATGGTGTGATATGACAGATGAAGGTTGTTCTGCTGTGACTTCAGCTCTGAAATCAAACCCATCACACCTGAGAGAACTGAACCTGAGCGGTAATAAACTAGGAGACTCTGGAGTGAAAAACCTCAGCGATCTACTGATGAACACACAATTCAAGCTGGAGAAACTACAGTTAGTATCATTATACTGTACAGCAGATACAGTCTGATTAAACTTTACTGTTTAAACACAACTGGACCTAAGTTACATCGTTTATACTGTAGTACTGCATCTTCCAGCCTTTGCTGTCGTTGGTCATAATTATCTAACTAGTAAATAACTGCATTTAAAATATTAGAAACAATGTACTGATTGTCTACATGTTATTCTGTAGAAATATCATGAGATTTGCATCTGCTGCTACGAAAGAAAAAAAATAAACATAAGAAATAGTTAAAAATAAACTAAAGAGAATAAACAACAGTTTCCAGCACACAGAACTAGTGACACGATTACAAGCAGATTATGTGAACTACAGACTATATGACTGCTGCTGTATGATTCATAATGTAAGACAGTAACTCATCTCATGTGAAACTGATGATACTCATAAACACATCACATCAACAATAACTGCTGTGTGTTCACAGCAAACTACACTAGTGTGTTTTACAATGAAAACGGTCCTCGTCTACACTGGTGTTTCAGAAACCATCTCTGTCTACACTACACAACCAAACACGCATGTCACGTGACCCTTCATACAGGTACAGCCATAGATATGTACAGGTAGATCCCTATTATTTAGATGGAGGACACTTCTGCGTGCTTGGAGCGGTCGAATGAGGAATCTACACATTCATATCTATGGGTACAATAATGAGCATGATGTTATGGTTTATACGGTCGTCAAGGATACACAGAGAGATTGTGGTCATCCACGCCATCGTTTCCAAACGCTCTGGTCCGTTTACACTGAAACACAACCCTGGAGTTATCAGACTAAAACAGGTCTGCAGTGCTTTCAAACGTCTCTGTTTCTTGCACACGCTGGAGTCGTGTAAACGATAGACGTAACCGTAGCACAAGTTCTGTGTTTCAAACGAAAATACACTCGTGTAAACGGCCTTAGACTGTTAGAAAGAACAAATCATATTGTATTTCTGTGCAGATCATTTATCACAATGATCTACTGGAGCTCCTCAAGAAGATGATCGTTATACATCTATATTTACATTTATTCATTTAGCAGATGCGTTTATCCAAAGAGACTTACAATTGAGGAATACAAGAAGCGGTTCATCATTAAGAGGCAAATAAACGCAGGAGGTGCTCGAAATACAAAGTTTCAGACATCGTTCAGATTAGTACAAGATAGAAAAGAGAGGAATTAAGAAAAGTGAAATCATAGATTTTTTAAATCTGATTGATTGTGTTTTCTCTTTCTGTCTTCAGTCTGTGGAGATGCAGTATTACAGAGGAACAGAGTCTGATCCTGACTTCAGCTCTGAAATCAAACCCATCACACCTGAGAGAACTGAACCTGAGCGAGAATCAAATAAGAGACACAGGAGTGAATCACTTATGTGACGTACTGAAGGATTCAGACTGTAAACTGGAGAGATTGAGGTCAGGAACATTCACAAGAATCACAATCATTCAAATCACCACAAAACACTTTATACTCAATATCTCATGATGAACTCACATTATATTTGTGCTCTACAAAAATTTTAATAAACATAATGATATCGATGATGATATTTTTTCTTGAACTCTTTTGAACTCTTTTCTTTGAACTCTTTCTGTTAATGTAGGTTAGGATGGTGTCATATGACAGATGAAGGTTGTTCTGCTGTGACTTCAGCTCTGAAATCAAACCCATCACACCTGAGAGAACTGAACCTGAGCGATAATAAACTAGGAGACTCTGGAGTGAAAAACCTCAGCGATCTACTGATGAACACACAATGCAAGCTGGAGAAACTACAGTTAGTATCATTATACTGTACAGCAGATACAGTCTGATTAAACTTTACTGTGTAGTTTAATATCGCTGGACTCATGTTCATCATTTCTAGCGCTGCTTCTTCTGAAGAAAGATTCAGAAACACTATTAGTTCATGGGTTTATATCTGTAGAAACAGCATCAAACTCACTGAAATCTGACAAATCTTTGCTGTGAAACAAGACAGAAGTGAAAACAGAATAAAAACAGATGATAGTAGATTATTCTGAGTCACATTTATTCTGAACTAATGATACTCTTCAATAAATAATGTATTCCAAACGTTTAGAGATTTAACATTAAAGTAAGTAAGTAAGTAAGTAAAGTTTTATTGTCAATTCTTCCACATGTACAGTACATACAGAGAATTGAAATTGCGTTACTCTCAGACCCTTGGTGCATACAGTTAACATTAAACACTGACAGTAGACATTCAAATACAGATAAATACAGTTTAACCATATGTACATACAAACAATGTGGACATTGTAGAACAATAAAAAAAATAAAAAAGAGATAAAGTGACATAAGGCACATGGCAGATAGAGTGCAAACCAGTTAAATAAAACAAAACTGTGCAGATGCGAGTAGTGCAAGAAAAAGAACAGTCTTATGAACAGTCTTATGTAAAATATCTTAAATTAATTCATTATTGTATATTGTTTTCTTGCATTACAAATATGAATTTAGACCTTTTAAGTGTTATTTTTCTATTGTGTCTACATCAGTCCTATATATGAATCTACATTAATAAAATGCACTTGTTGATTGAGGACAAATCCAGACTTGGATTATAATAACTATAATGTCCTCAATCACTCCTGTCTTCATGTGTTTCATATCATTGTTCTGGTTTATTAGTGGCTGTATAGCATTTACTCATGATCATCATAAATCTGATTGATTGTGTTTTCTCTTTCTGTCTTCAGTCTGTATGATTGCAGTATTACAGAGATACAGAGTCTGATCCTGACTTCAGCTCTGAAATCAAACCCATCACACCTGAGAGAACTGAACCTGAGCGGTAATAAACTAGGAGACTCTGGAGTGAAAAACCTCAGCGATCTACTGATGAACACACAATGCAAGCTGGAGAAACTACAGTTAGTATCATTATACTGTACAGCAGATACAGTCTGATTAAACTTTACTGTTATAACACAACTGGACCTAAGTTACATCGTTTATACTGTAGTTAGGCCTGTCGCGATAGTCGATATATCGACTTATCGCAGGATATATGGATATGAGCGCGATCATTT
The DNA here is from genome assembly GCA_027474115.1 of Schizopygopsis malacanthus. Classification (NCBI taxonomy): domain Eukaryota; kingdom Metazoa; phylum Chordata; class Actinopteri; order Cypriniformes; family Cyprinidae; genus Schizopygopsis; species Schizopygopsis malacanthus. The sequence goes on from CM049871.1 coordinate 42,331,344, forward strand.
TTGGTGCCGCGATATATTGCGACTGTTCATTTTTTTATAATTAAAAATAATGATTATATTAATTTTTACTTAAAAATGAATATCACCAACATTTTAGTCGATCGCGCTACCTCTGTCATCTCGTCTGCTCTCTGTGGCGGAGGCGGGGCTTAGGCAGCGTCTCCCCCACACACACACGCACACAGAGCGGACAGCGACAGGTGAAGAGAAGGCGTGAACCCACTGCGTTATAAAGTGTTTCGTGACAACTACAGCCAGTTAGGAAGAACAAGTCCCAATGGACTTGGTTTCAAAGCCGCAATCTTCAGCTCCGGTGTGGGAACATTTTGGCTTTAAGCCGAATGAGAGAGGAGAGCCAATTAACGTGAATGAGCCGGTATGTCGACAGTGGCAACGAAAAGAGGCAACACAACTAACCTAAAATCTCACTTAAAACATAACCATCCCACCCAGTTTTTCAATCTGGGAACAACAACCGCAGCTGGAGCTGGAGAGGGGTCTTCCAGACAGTTATCTGTTACAGATGCCTTTTCCCGACAGTGTAAATATAAACGTGACAGCGCGAAATGGCGCACACTCACAGATAGCGTAACTCACTATATAGCCAAAGAGATGCAGCTATTAAACACGGTCGAAAAAACAGCTTTTAAAAATATGCTGCAAACTTTTTTATTCTTAAGAATAAAATGTTCTTTGTTCTTTGAAAGAGTGCACTTGCATTATTATGCTATTATATTGTCATACTGTAATTATATAATCAGTGAAATAAAATTGTCTTAAAATGGCAATAATATCGTTTATCGCAATTAATTTTGGTGCAATATATCGCACAACAAAAAGTAGTTATCGTGACAGCCCTAACTGTAGTACTGCATCTTCCAGCCTTTGCTGTCATTGGTCATAATTATCTAACTAGTAAATAACTGCATTTAAAATATTAGAAACATTGTACTGAT
>CM049871.1:42337299-42579799 GCA_027474115.1 Schizopygopsis malacanthus
CATATCGCTGAGAACAAAAAAAAATAGTTTTTTTTTCTTCCAGTACATCCAGTACATTTCCATGTTCCGCTTTTAAGCCACAACCTACAGATCCCACAACACAAACATAACATTCACAAACATAAAAGCAAACATTGGCAGTGCTGCGTGCGTGATTTGGCAGGATGTGCGCAACGCGTGCATCAAATAGCCCTGCATCAGTTTAATAACTTTGATAACATTAATTCTTACAACTGTTAAATTATTGGGCAAATGGTAAATATGTCGATCACATAGAAATAGATAGCAAAATAGCCAATGTAAACCAAATGTTATAAACATCGGAGCAACCTTATAGCCTATATATTTTTTTTATTCACAACAGTTTACAGTTGCCCACAGAAAAAACAGAGGGTGCTGCAGCACCCTCAGCACCCCCTGTTCCCGCGCCCCTGACTCATGGACGAAATGTATTGCGATTGCCTTCATTACATGCTCAACAACAAACAGCTCTGAGGACATGTTTTAACATCCAAAGTATTTGTGTTCTGTATCTTTATAAATATAATAGTTTATTTTATGCAAAGCATCAGACTCTTTATCAAGCAATAAGACCGACGCGAGCGACGTTCGTTTAGTGATTCACACCGCGAATGTTGCTCTGCATAGATTTAAACAATATACTGACAGAAACAATTTTATAAATAAAATAAAATGTACACAAACTACCCAAACACTGAACAAATAACCCCAAAAAATGACCCAAAAGGCTCAACCCAGCATCTAGGTGAATTAAGTTTTTCTCCGCTTGCAGAAGTGCTGCAGGTGTGTGATGTGATATGATATGATCAGGTGAATCCTCGTTCTGTTGTTTGCTGCTTTTTGCACATGTGAAATTAATCCCCGAAAAACAGATGCTAGTATTTTTAACGGGTCACAGACACTTATTCTTTTTAATTTAATTCAGTTCTATTTGTCGGTTAACGGTTAGGAAAAATTACCGAAATGAACATCCCTAATTTAAATGTATAACATTTAAAATCTTAATTTAAAAACGTGTCTTGTTTTGAAGCCACTTGGAACACTTGCGTAAAAAAATAAATAACTGAAAAAGTATACGTTTCCATTAAAACAAGGCTTCATATTCAAAACACGCACACAAGATGAAAAGCAGATATAGAATTTCACAAAATACTTATCAGGCCCATGAAAGCACACACAAGATGAAATGCACTTGACAAATAATTATTTCGTGGCGTAAATAAAATAAACACTTTCTAAAATAAAAAATAGACCAAAACTGCGGGGAAATGCGGTCTATTAAAACGTGTCAATCTTCACAGGATTTTAGAATTTGCTTTTAGAAACATTAGCTTAGACAAACATTGCTTAGCCTATTCCACAGATTCTGGAATTAACAAATTACCAAAGGGGCATTTTGCGTTTAGCAAGTGGCGCTGAGGTATGAGCGAGCGGAGCGGGATCTTCAGAAAGACGCTCTCCGCTCTGAAGGAAATATGATCGCTACGCTCCCCGCTGTGTGCTCTGCATGCAACATGCATTTTTTTGGCCACCAAGTCCTTATCCTGTTCTGAACTCATCTTCCCTGTTTCTTTAGCATACTATCTGTCTGTATGCCGGTCTGTTCTGTTCTGCTGCATTCTGATTGGTTCTGATAGCATACTGCGGGAGTTTGGGGCGGGGCGCAGAAAAAAATCGAGCTATAAAGCGATTTAGAAATCGCGCAATCTCAAATCGCGATTTTATTTCGATTTCGATTAATCGCACAGCCCTACTTCTCACCGTGCATTAGGACGATATAGACACACGTCCTCTTCCAGGCAGTTTCATAACATTTTATGTTGACTAGAAATTCTTAATTATAGTCCTGATGGTGGAAATGGGAATTTTCACTGCTTTAGCTCTTTTCTTAAAGCCACTTCACTAATTTGTGAAGCTAAATTATATTTTGCTGCACTTCAGAAATATATTCTTTAGTTTTTCTCATTGTTATGGATGATTAAAGCCCCGTTCAAATCAAATCAAATCACTTTTATTGTCACATCACCACAGCACAAGTGCCTTGGTGAGTGAAATTCTTATGAGCGTGCTCCAGACAGTGCAGAAAAACAACAGACAATTTACATATGGACAGACAGTGCAAAAAAACAACAAACAATTTACATATGGACAGACAGTGCAAAAAAAAAAAAACTGCACTGGAGCATTTACAGTGCTCCAGACAGTGCAAAAAAACAACAGCAATTTACATATGGACAGACAGTGCAAAAAAACAACAAACAATTTACATATGGACAGTACATATTTACAGACTGTACAGAAGACAATGTGCAAAATACACATACATATACTCAGTACTTAGTGTACTATAAAGACATACTCAATTATCAACGACACATTATACACCGTATGGGCACATCTACATTATGTACAGTATCTATACATAATGTAGTCTATACATAGTAATAATGTGAGGTGCAACAGATTATAAATTAACAGCAGATTGGTTGAGCAGCAGATAGATGTGCAAAGGTGCAACAGATTATTCATATGCAGTATCGTGGATGTGCATTGTATGGTGTCCAGTGATAGCAGATAGGTTGTGATTAGTGCAGTGTGTGCGTGTAGTCCAGTTGAACTGTGTTAAAGTGCAGTGCATGGCATGTTGTGTGAGTGGGAGTGTGATGTAGGTGAGTTATTTGTGACTGTTCATTAGCCTGATAGCCTGAGGGAAAAAGCTGTCCCTCAGTCGGCTAGTGCGGGATCGGATGCTGCGGAAACGTCGCCCTGAGGGCAGCAGAGAGAGCAGTCTGTGGGACGGTTGGCTGGAGTCTTTGATAATCCTCCGGGCTTTCCTTGTACACCGCCTGGTGTAGATATCCTGGAGGGAGGGAAGCTCACCTCCAACAATGTGGCGGGCAGTTCGCACGACCCTTTGCAAAGCCCTGCGGTTGCCAGCGGTGCTGTTTCCAAACCAGGCGGTGATACAGCCGGTCAGGATGCTCTCCACAGTGCAGGTGTAGAAGGACCTGAGGATTCTGGGGCTTGATCCAAACTTCCTCAGCCGTCTCAGGAAGAAGAGACGCTGATGTGCCTTCTTCAGCACTGCATCTGTGTGAGCAGACCATGTGAGATCCTCGGTGATGTGAACGCCGAGGAACTTAAAGCTGCTCACCCGCTCCACAGGTGTCTTGTCGATGGTGATGGGTGTGTGTTCTCTGCTCTGTCTCCTGTAATCCACCACCAGCTCCTTGGTCTTGTCGATGTTGAGTGAGAGGTGGTTCTCCTGACACCATTTAGTCAGGGTACTCACCTCCTCTCTGTAGGTCGTCTCATCGTTGTCGGTGATCAGGCCTATCACCGCTGTGTCATCAGCAAATTTGACGATGACATTGGAGCTGTGTGTAGCTGTACAGTCGTGTGTGTACAGGGAGTACAGGAGTGGGCTGAGGACGCAACCCTGCGGTGCACCAGTGTTGAGGATCAGGGGGGATGATGTGTTGTTGCCCATTCTGACCACCTGACTTCTGCCTGTCAGGAAGTCCAGGATCCAGCTGCACAGAGATCTGTTCAGTCCTAGAGTCTGGAGCTTCGCAACCAGTGTGGCAGGCACTATAGTGTTAAATGCTGAACTATAATCCACGAACAGCATCCTCACATAGGTGTTTTTATTTTCCAGGTGGGAGAGAGCAGTGTGCAGGGTGAAGGCAATAGCATCGTCTGTGGAACGGTTACTGCGGTATGCAAATTGTAGTGGGTCCAGTGAAGCAGGCAGCACAGAGCAGATGTAGTCTCTGACAAGCTTCTCAAAACACTTGCTGAAGATGGGGGTCAGAGCAACGGGCCTCCAGTCATTCAAGCATGTGATTTTGTTTTTCTTTGGTATGGGCACAATGATGGATTTTTTGAAGCATGAGGGAACCACAGACAGAGAGAGGGACAGATTGAAAATATCTGTAAAAACCCCGGCTAGCTGGAAAGCGCATGCTTTGAGCACACGGCCTGGTATACCATCTGGGCCTACGGCTTTACGGATGTTCACCCGTCTGAAGGATCGGGTTACATCTGCGACAGAAAGCGTGAGTGGACTGACCTCTTCTGCGGCAGCCGTGGGAGCGCTCTCTGTGTGGGCAGTGTAATCAGCCTCGAACCGAGCATAAAAGGTGTTGAGCTCGTCCGGTAGAGAGGCGGCAATGTTCACAGTAGCTGGTTTATTTCCTTTAAAGCCTGTGATGTTGTTGATGCCCTGCCACATGCTTCTTGGGTTATTGTTGTTGAAGTGTTCTTCAACTTTGTTTTTATAAGTTCGTTTGGCTGCTTTGATGGATCTCCTGAGATCGTAACTGGCTTGTTTCCGATCGTCAGTGTTTCCGGATTTAAAGGCAGATGTCCGCGCTGACAAGGCTGATCGAACATCGCTGTTAATCCACGGTTTTTGGTTGGGGTAGATACGGATTGTTTTGGTCGGAACTACATCGTCTATACACTTCCTGATGAAACACGTGACCGTATCTGAATACGCCTCTATGTCGTCGTCAGACGCTGCCCGGAACATGTCCCAGTCCACGTGATCAAAACAGTCCTGTAGTATAGCGTCCGATTGGTCCGACCAACAATGGACTGTCCTGAGAGCGGGTGCTTCACGTTTCAGTTTCTGCCTATAAGCAGGCAGGAGCAGAACGGAAGAGTGATCCGATTTGCCAAAAGGTGGGCGGGGGAGGGACTTGTATGCGTCCCGGAAGGGGGAGTAACAATGGTCGAGTGTACGATCTCCACGCGTGTTGATGGTGACGTGTTGAAAGTATTTTGGAGCTATTGTTCTGAAGTTGGCTTTATTAAAGTCCCCTGTGACAACAAAAGCTGCATCTGGGTGCGCGGTTTCCTGCTCACTTATATTCCTGTACAGTTCCTTGAGTGCCTGGTCTGTGTTGGCTTGGGGGGGGGGGGTATAAACAGCCGTGATTATGATGGCTGTAAATTCCCTCGGTAGCCAGAACGGTCGACACAGAAGCGTATGAAATTCCAGATCAGGGGAACAGAAGGATTTAATAGAGTGTATGTTCCTTTCATTACACCATGAGTTGTTGATGTAGAAGCAAACACCCCCGCCTCTGCTTTTCCCTGTGAGCTCTTCCGTTCTGTCCGAGCGGTGCACGGAGAAGCCCGTGAGCTCGATGGCTGAGTCTGGAACCATCGCAGACATCCAGGTTTCTGTGAGGCAAATAACACAGCAGTCCCTTGTTTCTCGTTGGTATGAGATCCGCGCCCGCAGTTCACAGAGTTTGTTATCCAGTGACTGAACGTTGGCCAGTAAAATGGTTGGAAGAGGAGGTCGGAAAGCACGACGTCTCAGTCTGACGAGAACGCCAGCTCTTTTTCCTCGTTTTCGGCGTCGGCGGCGTCTCCTCGATTTCGCAACCCACACAAAGGGCTCAGATGCCGTGTCTGTGAACAGTCCACTGGCATTCAAAAACTCAAAGTCCGGTTTGCGTTGCGCGACGGAGGAACCAATGTTCAAAAGCGTGTCTCTATCGTAGACAGTTATACTAACAACATCTAACACGTAAAACAACAAAAAAACAAATAAAACATACGAAAAACTGCAAAGTTTTCCCGGAGCTCGCAACACGGCTGCCATCCTCGGCGCCATTTTGATCCGCTTGATCCTTGATCCGTTCACACTACAAGCGACACAATCCCATTCATTTCAATTGAGAGCTGGCGATTTCCGGCGACACGAGGGACAGCGAGCGATAGCGACTGTTGGCGAACGGATGGGGCGTGTCCAGCGACGCGACAAAGTTCAGAATCCTTCAACTTTATGCAAATGAAGAGCGACATTCTGGAGCAACCGCCAATACGAAAGAAGATGGTTGAGCTTACGTGATCGTTCTCCTCTCAGCGGTAGATAAACTTACTCAATGGAAAAAAAGTAGGCTCTGTTTCTCATTAATTGTTGTTTGTATGTACTTAATTCATATTTATATTTTTAGTATTTTGCCTCCAAAATGATTGTATGTAGTGGTAAGAAACCTAATTTGCTGTCAAGGCAACCAGTAGCGAGAACGCTCACTAGCGTCCTCATCACCAGGTAGTGTGAACGCACTCTTTAGCTGGTAGTGTTTTCCCTCCTATTTATATTTATGTGAAACAGGAAGCCATAGCTGGATAATTTCATGTTCATAATCATCCTGGACTGCTCAAAATTGTGAATATTATAAATGGGAATATACTATATTTTACTCAGAAGAATTTCTAGCGGTGCCAATAATTGTGTCCAACGTGTATTGATAATAAACATTTATTTTATAATGATAATTCCCCCCATTTAAAATGTTTATTATCCAATGAAAGGTTAGATTTTTGTGATTAAAAAAAGATCAAAAGGATTAACAAAGTAGATTTATTTTCACAGCATTCTTTGATCATATTTACCAAGGATGCCGATATTTTTGGCCATGACTGTACATTTATTCTCTTTTACAGATGAAGGCAGATGCCGTTACTGAAATGTAAAGACTCTTTCCAGAAGTTCAGAACAGGTATTGTGTCATTTTCAATGAGTTTGCTTACTATATATCTGCAAAATATAAAATTAACGTAGAGACTTGTGGTAGAGTTACACTGTCAGACTCTGTCTCTCCGTGTCTTGTGTTCCCCTCCTCTCGTGCCCATATTTGGCTGTTCCTGTCCTCGTTTCCTCTTTATTAGTTAATTAGTTCCCAGCCCTGTGTCCTTAGTTAATTAGTCCCCAGCCCTGTGTGTTCAATTACCTACTTTAATCCCCCCTTTAAGAGCCCTGTGTTTCCCTGCATCTGTGTCCAGTCTTAAAGTCCTTTTGGTGTGTGTACCTGTGCTCCAGCGACCTCTGTGTTTCCAATAAAGTGTTTGAAGGAAGTTCTACGCCTCCTCGTTCCTGGTACCCCCGTACACCGTGACAGAAGACTGGACCCAAACAACTCATCCTCCTTCACGGCGATGGAGTTCGCCGCCTGCGTCCTCGCATTTAGCCGCCGGAATCTGTTCTTTGTGGAGTTCGCCGGGGAATTCTGCGGGCTCGCCACAGTGACGGAGTTGCAGGACGCGGCCATCCTCCACCTTGTTCGGCTCGGGGCCTCTTACCATCACCCCATGGATCTCCCAGACACCACGGGATTGTGTTGGAGAGAGGGTATCTACCGGTGTCTGGGAAGTTTCCGGTCCCGAGTCGGAACCAGCCCTCTGGTGTCTCCGCTGGCCCCACCCAGCTTATCTTCATCTCCGCTGGTACCATCCAGCTCAGCTTCATCTCCGCTGGTCCCATCCAGCTCGTCTTCGTCTCCGCTGGTCCCATTCAGCTCACCTTCATCTTCACTGGTCCCTTCCAGCTCGTCTTCGTCTCCGCTGGTCCCGCCCAGCTTGCCATCGTCTCCGCTGGCTCGGTCCAGCTCAGCGCTTCCCGAGCGCCCTCCAGTGCCCGCTCCTCGCCAGCACCCTCCAGTGCCCACACCTCGCCAGTGCCTGCACCTCGCCAGTGCCCTCCAGTGCCTGCTCCTCACCAGCGCCCTCCAGTGCCGGCTCCTTGTAAGTGCTCTCAAATTTCCCCGCTGGTTCCGTCCAGCTCTTCAGAGCGCCCCCGAGAGTCAGCGGCACCCGAGCGCCCCCGAGAGTCAGCGGCACCCGAGCGCCCACGAGAGTCAGCGGCACCCGAGCGCCCACGAGAGTCAGCGGCACCCGAGCGCCCACGTGAGCCGACAGGGTCCGCTCCGGTCCGGGAGCCCACGGATTCCGCTCCGTTCCGGGAGCCCACGGATTCTGCTACGTTCCGGGAGCCCACGCATTCCGCTCCGTTCCGGGAGCCCACGCATTCCGCTCCGTTCCGGGAGTCCACGCATTCCGCTCCGTTCCGGGAGCCCACGCATTCCGCTCCGTTCCGGGAGCCCACGCACTCCACGCACTCCGCTCCGTTCCGGGAGCCCCTGCCGGTTCCGTCCGGCTCCCCAGAGCCCCGAGCGACCACGCCTCCAGAGAGCCACCCGGAGATGAAGAGTCTCCCCAATAAAATTTTGGGGGGGGGGCTACCCCCCATGGAGGCCTCCCAAGCTCCCCGCTCCGCCATGGCCTCCTGAGTCCCCGGATCCACCCTGGCCTCCCAAGCTCCCCGCTCTGCCATGGCCTCCTGAGTCCCCGGATCCACCCTGGCCACCCAAGCTCCCTGCTCCGCCATGGCCTCCTGAGTCCCCGGATCCACCCTGGCCACCCAAGCTCCCTGCTCCGCCATGGCCTCCCGAGTCCCCGGATCCACCATGGCCACCCAAGCTCCCCGATCCGCCATGGCCTCCTGAGTCCCCCGATCCGCCATGGCCTCCTGAGTCCCCGGATCCACCATGGTCACCCAAGCTCCCCGATCCGCCATGGCCTCCCGAGTCCCCTGACCCGCCATGGCTCCCAGTACGGGCGCCGCCCTGGAGGCCTCCTGTCCTGTCTCCGTGTCCCTTAAGGCCTCCAGAGCGCACACCCCCCTCCCCATTGGATGGTGTACGGTGCGGTACTACCGTTCGGGAGGGGGGAGTAATGTCAGACTCTGTCTCTCCGTGTCTTGTGTTCCCCTCCTCTCGTGCCCATATTTGGCTGTTCCTGTCCTCGTTTCCTCTTTATTAGTTAATTAGTTCCCAGCCCTGTGTCCTTAGTTAATTAGTCCCCAGCCCTGTGTGTTCAATTACCTAGTTTAGTCCCCCCTTTAAGAGCCCTGTGTTTCCCTGCATCTGTGTCCAGTCTTAAAGTCCTTTTGGTGTGTGTACCTGTGCTCCAGCGACCTCTGTGTTTCCAATAAAGTGTTTGAAGGAAGTTCTACGCCTCCTCGTTCCCGGTACCCCCGTACACCGTGACATACACGCTGTTAATCTGAAAACACACTGCATTGCAAGGACAGAATGATTTGCCAGGACACTGTATTGAAATCATAGTCATTGTAGTTACACCATATGTGAACCTGAAAACACACTGCATTGCAAGGACAGAATGGTTTGCCAGGACACTGTAGTGTGTTAATGATTAGTGAATAGTAGACATATAACTGTCATAAAGTCCTGTTAAACCACTCTGTCCTTCCAATACAGTCACAGTGTGTTGTCAGTGACATCAATAAGGTTTGGTCATTGTAGCTTTGCATGGTTCAATTCTGTACCAGAAAAGGCAGAACCAGATGTCAGGCATAAAACAACACTTTAATGCAGTACCTCATATTTTAACTGATGTTATAAAGGTTAGTGCTGGGTGGTATAACCAACAATCTGTGTCACAGTGCTTTCTAAGATTCTGCTGCTTTCACAGCATATCACAGGATTATTTCCCTTATTTAGCTTCAGCAAATATTCTACACCAGTATTTACGTACATTTATTGTCTCTTTTACTACGGAAGTTCTAAGCGGCCATGCATTATTATAATTTTTCTGTCTTGTTTTCTCGTGATCACGACATAATTTTCTCGTGATCTCGACATAACGAAAGTTGTTTTGTCGTTATCACGACTTAATTTTCTCTGTGTGTTCGGCATGAGAAAATGCTATAGAAGCAGCATCATGGATGATCGTATTCGCTTTTACTTTGATCAGGGACTCACTCAAACTGAAATAGCTCTGTGTCTGTCAGTGATTGACGACTTACACATAAGTGTTCGACACTTGAGAAGGAGGCTGTCGGGTCTGCAACTGTATCGTCGAAGACAATATAGCGACCCTGAACGTGTAGTCAATTTCATTGCCAGTCAACTACGTCATATGAATTCACAAATCATGGAGAATGTCATTCAGTATTATTTGCATGTCTATGACAGCGCACTGCGTATTTATAGCCAAAAGAAATCTGAATATCGAACTGCAAACTATCTTTACTGCGGTGAGATAAAGTCCATATTTGCTGCAGGAAATTAGTAACTTTATGATGAGATATCAGCCGCTAGCGCGTACACCATAATATTCGCCAGAAACATTCTCAAGGTGCGGGATTTTCTCGCGATAGCTAAGAAACGTCATGAGAAAACGTTTTTTACGTTGAGATCCACAACTGTCGTTATGTCGAGATAACGACAAAACAACTTTTGTTATGTCGTGATCACGAGAAAATTAAGTCGTGATAACGACAAAACAACTTTCGTTATGTCGAGATCACGAGAAAATTATGTCGTGATCACGAGAAAACAAGACAGAAAAATTATAATAATGCATGGCCGCTTAGAACTTCCGTACTTTTACAGATGAAGGCAGATGCCGTTACTGAGATGTCAAGACACTTACCAGAAGTTCAGAACAGGTATTGTGTCATTTTCAATGAGCCAGCCTGTGGGATCTAACTTTTTGGTGTTTTAAATTGCACGTACGTGAGAGAGAGAGCCTATGGAAGCACCAATAATCAAAATAATATACTTTCAAACATAATAATATACTTATTATACATAATAATAATATACTTTCAAACATAATGATAAACTAATATGTTAAATATAAAAATATTTAAAACATCTAGTTCTTATATATTCGCATACAACAGTCATACATCGCTATTAGTACTGCGCCTCCTGACAAGTTTGCCGCATCGACGCACGGAAGTTATATCAGTCTAAAAGGTCTGCAAAATCAGTCAACGGTGAAAATCAAAAGTATATTTATTTTAAAAACCAACAGTGTAACACTAAATATTGGACATAAACGAAGACGTTAAATAAAAGTATTTAAAACAGGTAAGTTCATATATTTGGAGTAAAGTTAAATTAAACAGACACATCAGTCATACAGCGCTCTGGACCGTGCTCCCCATGACGAGCCCTGTATTAGACTGATTTATTATCTGCAATTTTTTATGATGATGATGTAGAATATGCATTAATATTTTTTAACGATGCAGTATCAGCATGTTTATTCATACAGCTGTTCAAGAAAAGATGTCTCTTACTCTTGACAGAATTTGTAAATATAGATTTATCACCTTGCAGTTCAATTTTGTTGTGGGCTTAGTTTTATAGTCTGTTTTTTAAAACATTTCCAATGAGGAGAAGAAGCCTAATCCTCATTTGCGCCTGTGTGTTGAGCGGTGAAATAGTGGGGCAATTTGATACTAAAAGCTGAATAATAACAGGCCTAATAATTAGGGCTGCACTCGACTAAGAATTTATCTGGTCGACTAGTAGTCGTTCATTTGAAGCATTAGTCGACTATTCACACGTTTATTATTAAACCATTTAAATAATAATAATGAGCCTTTAATTGCCTACGTAGCTTAATAAGTGCTCAAGCACACGCACAAAGCTTGCCACAGCACCAGCAGAAGTAATGAATGTGTCAGGGAAAAACAGTAAGGAGGCTGTGTTAACATTTTAATAATTTGATAAACTAGTGCTTTTTTTGTTTTCGGTTTAAGAGATGAACTCGGCAACACTGACTCATCATCTCCATGGTATTGATGCACCTATATGCATGTTTCATACGGATTACATAATCTGAGAATATTTGTATTTCATTTGAATTAGTTTATTTGAAAGTAGACACTTCACTCTCTATATATATATTTATTGATGTCTTTAAGGCAAAGATATACATGCAGTTTCATGTTCAAGTTCACAGAGGCCGAGACGGCTGTAAGCGCATCCTGTTTGCTTTATTTTACAAAAGCACAATGTTTCGTTGTTATTGTGAGTGCACACAAATAAACTTAGAGTCTTTACATATTTGAAATATGTATTACTTTTATCTGTATGAGCAGAAATTACGAATGTTTAAAGAGCAAGTGAGCGCACCGGCGCCTCAATCTGTCCTGCAGTGAGCGCTGCTGTCCACTTCACACAAACACTTCATAGCGCACATTTCTCTGGGTTAACATTAGATTGAGCGGCCATGTAAAGTTGCTAATACGTACATATTTCAGATGATAAGCCATATTTGTGGTGTAATTATGATAATTATTGTAGTGAAACCAATGGATACACCATATGTGTAGCATATGTATGACAAATGCACTTCATTATGTAAGTGAATGCTGCTTTATATAAAGCTTTAAAAAAGTCCTTAAAATTATTTGAATATGGTGAACAAACTGGTGATCTGCAGTTTGGTTTTGTTTTAAAGGGGTCATGAACTGCCTTTTGTTTTTTTTGTTTTTTTTCTGTTCTCTGAGCTCCACTTAAAATGTTAAGAAGATTTTTACATTAAAAAAACATAATTTTGAAGTAACAGGCTGTTTTCTGTCCTGTTTCTGACCCCCGTCATCAAACCGCTCTGTTTGAACAGGCGTGGTGAATTGTAGACTCCGAAGTAAACACCCACTGCTATGATTGGCCAATAGTTGTGTATGTTCGACAGTCTACATCCTTCATTGATGGACGCTGCTGTGATTTTAGGGCAAAAACACATAAATATTTAGTACATATCAAACGATCTGTAATAACAGACAAAGCAATAGTAATAAAAGCAGTTACTCACTCTTGTGTGACATTACTGTCAGATCCAATATAGTTGTACAGCGTCGTCTTTAAGTTTCAGGTTTTCCGAAAAATCCTGTCAAATTGTAAATTAATCCACGGAAAAATGAAGATTAATTTCAGAAAAAATGTGCGATTTAATTAGTTTTTTTTATTGACAACACTCATTGATAAGTGATTTTATGCACTTTCTGATACAGTCTCAAAGTATTGTATCAAACTAAGGTTATTCAAATAAAGGAATATTTCCAACTCCGTGTAAATATTCAAAAATGCCTGTTTTTTTTCTTATTGAATCATATACTCGAGGTTTGAATGCAGTGATTGGATAGCATAGCATAGACGAAAATGGGAGATTAATCAAAATGAACATGCTGCAGAAATAACTTAAAAGACTTGTAAAACTTGAGCAGTGTGCAGATCCCTGTTTGTCTTATGACTGTAATGACACCAGCAGCGCTTATTAAATTAGGAGCTAAGAGCACTGTTTAAAGAAACCGTGACAGATAGTTGATCAAAATAAACTTAATTAGATAAAGTCAACATGTTCATGGTTATTTCGAAGACAAACACCGATGTTATGTCAAAGTCCTTTCTGAAATTTAGCTGTTAGGGCTGCACAGTATTTAAGAAAACAACTACAACAAAAAAACTGACATGCAATATATATTTTTCTGCCGTATGAGAAATGGCAATGGTAAACCATCTTTTTTAAGGCTGAACGGTTTGGGAAAACTTGAGAAATGTGGGTGTTTACGCTTGTGTTAACTCTTTATAAGAACCAACTCAAACCTCTTTCAGTAGCTCTTTTCATTGACCACAATCCTACTATTTTTTGACCAATTAATAAATAAAATAAAAAAACTAAAAACAAATATTATTTTACTGTAAATTAAAATATAATAATAAAAATGGTATAGTAAGACCGTAAAATTGCAATACTAATTTCTACTATTTACGTCTTCATTTCTTAATTTTTACCACAAGCTTTTATTTTGACGGTTTTCAGAGTGAGGCACAACAGTTTTTCCGTATAAGCAGACAACTCATAATCCTTTGTTTCTCTGTGTGACTTTTATTGTAAGGCCTTTTTAAAACCTCTAAACTATCAGACTTTCAGATTTCTTATAGGCAATGACATTATCTAAAACAGTTTGCTTTATACAATGCTACTGAATGCATGTAGAGCAGTTCACAGTATTTTGCTTTCTTGTTTATAGTGACTGGACGTGTTGAACATCGTGAGGAGAGAAGAATGATGAAACATTTCTACACAGCCAAAGGACATATGGCCACTAAATCAGTGTCTTCAGAGCGAAAAAGCTGAAGAGCCTGTGCTAAAAACATTCAGTGAAAACACAAGGGGTTAACACTTTACAATACTGTTCCATCATTAATGAATAACTACACGAGAAAACATGAGTAACGCAAGATTAGCACTCTAGTAACTACTAGTAACTAACAAGAAACTCTGATTAATGAATTAGTAAGTGATAGTGCTTAGTCAAATGTTTTGCATACCTCCCCAAGAACTACTGCATAAATATAATTAATATGAAAACATAGTGTATAATTAATTCTAAAGTGAAGGTCATGGCAATCCACTAGTAATGACTCAAGTATTACCAAATTCTTCAGAAAGAATTATTAATTATTTGGATCAGTATTCTAAAGTGAAGATCGTGATAACTCCCAAGTAATTACTGACGTTTCTGGTTAGACTATAACAGCTATGACTGTTGTACGTCAGTGTTTACTGAATGCAGCTATAAAAATGTGTTTTTCCAGCTTAGTTCTCAAAGATTGTTGCAATTTATAATGATGATATTTCAACTCTTGTTGTAAATATTTTTGTAATACTTTTTACTGGATTTAAAAGTTGAAAATGAATTGATCCTTGCTGCTGTTGTAGCTAACATACACTTCTTCACTGAACTAGGTTTGAATGAAATGTTCATTTTCTGTAGTTGACGAAGCTGCTTTCTACGAGCAGTCAGTAATTTTTGTAAAGGCCGGGACACACCAAACTGACTTCAAAGAACTATCAGCGATGAAAGCCGACAGTGTTGTCGCCTCGCGGTGTCGGATCAAAAATCTGTGCTTGAACACCGCACAGTCTACAGCCCTCTGCAAACTAACACGTATAATCTGTGCTTGAACACCACACAGACTACAGCCCTCTGCAAACTAACACGTGTGTTCTGTGCCTGCGTGAGAGGAGTTAGCTGTCTATATCAGCAGCTATCAATAGTATATATTCTTTATTCAAAATGAGATACCGATACACGGATATACGAGATAAACGGATATACCAAATGTAAATAAAACAGTGCTTGCTTACTATTTTGAATATCAGTTGTATTGATAACTTAATTTTAAGCGACTCATGTTGTTATGAAAATATTCACATATTAAAATGCTTGGGTAAGATCACGTATGATCAGAACAGTCTTCTGTCTGTGCTGCCTTCATTTACTTACTCGTTTCCATCTATTTCGCTGTAATTCTGGAGCACTGACTCGTTTGCTGAACTGAGCACCGATCAGAGTTCTCACTCGCACCGACGTGAGGAACACGCCAAAGATGCTCACCGACCGGTGGCTTGGTGTGTCCCGGCTTAAGGTATGAAATAAAAAACAGGGTTTTTAATTATTATTGTTTTAATCTGGTATGAAGTTACAAAATGCAAAATGTATGCTCACATGGACTGTTTTAAAGCTGTTGTAGTAAATCCAAAATAGATGTTTCCATCACTCAGGTGCCTCTTTAATCACGAGGAATTGTTTCTTCCCTGTAATCAGTGTTTGAGTGAGTCTGTTCATTAAAATCTGTCTTCAGCAAGATTCATTGTGAATGTGTTGTTTTATACTGCACTCGAGTGTAACTAAAAGAGACATACATTGTTTTTCTTCTATAGGCATTCAGTAGGTAGTCCTTAAGGCCCTTTCACACTGAGTTTGATTAAGCAGCACAACTATATGATGAGATGACACTCTTGAATTAAAAGAACACGGGTCCCAATGGAGCTATTCACACTGTGTGCGATCATTCGCAGCATGACAAAGCAATTTTTGACAATGTCAAACTTATCTGCAGTATAAACTGCAAATAAAAGTTTTTGCTATGGCATTAAATGCATATAAATATACAGTTTGGACTTCAGATATAAATTTAAAATAGTTTAATTATATAAAACAATTGTATTATTGTTTATATAATATAGAAGTATACGTAGTTTATTATTATGATTTCACAGTCCTAGTAAACCCTTATGTCTTTGTAGTGCAGGGTGTTGTCATGTTTGTGTGTATTGGTTATATTCTAATGAGCTGTGATGTCATTGTGACATCACACTGTCCTTGTAAACCGTTTTGTCCTCATAATTCAGGTTTCTGTCTTCTAGGACATATGTCCTTGTAAATCAGCAAAAACTCAGGATGTCGTGTATCTTGTTTTATAAATGATAAATAACAAATAAATGTTGTGTTTTGATGCCCTGATTTTTTTAATGCATTTATTTTTTTATTTGAAAGCTCTACTATAAAAGGAAAGCATAGTCCCTATAAACCACGTTTTTTTTCTGGTTTGAAGAAACTGTCCTTATAATGCAGGCTTACCTGTATATGTGTGTGTGTGTGTGTGTCTCTTTGTGTGCCTGTGTCTCTGTGTGTGCGTGTGTCTCTGGGTGTGTGCGTGTGTCTCTGTGTGTGTGTGTCCGTTTGTGTGTGTGAGTATGTGTGTGTCTGTGTGTGTGTGTGAGCGAGAGAGTGTGTGTGTCTGTCTGTGTGTGTGTGTGTGTGTGTGTGTGTGTGTGTGCGTGCGTGCGTGTGTTTATGTGTGTGTGTGTGTGTGTCTGTGTGTGTGAGAGAGAGAGAGTGTGTGTGTGTGTGTGTGTGTGTGTGTGTGTGTGTGTGTGTGTGTGTGAGAGAGAGAGAGAGAGAGAGAGAGAGAGTGTGTGTCTGTGTGTGTTTGTGAGAGTGTGTGTCTGTGTCTGTGTGTGTGAGAGAGAGAGAGAGAGAGTGTTTGTGTGTGTGTCTGTGTGTGTGTGTGTGTGTTTTCTCACTCTAAATATTGAGAATCATCTTTAAAGTTGTTCTTAGCAATGCATATTTCTAATCAATAATTAAGTTTTGATATATTTACTGTACAAAATATCTTCTTGGAACATGATCTTAATATCTAATGTATAATTTTGACCCATACAATGTATTGTTGGCTATTTCTACAAATATAGCTGTGCTGCTTATGACTGCTTTTGTGCTCCAGGGACACAGATATACTCTGTATTTGATTTATAATATCGTTACACACATCCCTGTTCATTATAGATTATTATCTGATATATTTCAGACTATGAAGCAGTATTTTGTGTGTTTCACAGACAGACCGAAGCTGACAGACTCGTACACTGAAGACACGTGGATGAAGCTCAGAGATGCTGTCAGCGCCATTCAGAACAGCACCTCCATCAGATATAACCTGGAGGAGCTTTACCAGGTGAGACGGTAAACCGGATCAGATTCCAGCACCGGAGATCCAGAGTCACACCGGCTCAGCGCTGTACAGACTAACACAGGCTCTTCTGCTCAGAGGCTGTGCTTATTTGACCAAACATACAGTACAAATCTGAAATATTATTATGATTTAAAACAGCAGTTTTATATGTGAAACTGTACAAACACACACTCACATCACATACTACACACACTACACATACTCTCATCCAACACTACACATACACATCACACACTACACATACACATACTCACATCACACACTACACATCACATACTACACACACTACACATCACATACTCACATCACACACTACACATACACATTACATACTCTCATCCAACACTACACATACACATCACACACTACACACTACACATCACATACTACACACACTACACATCACACACTACACATACACACTACACACACTACACATCACACACTACATATCACACACTACACATCACATACTACACATCACATACTACACACACTACACATCACATACTCACATCACACACTACACATACACATCACATACTCTCATCCAACACTACACATACACATCACACACTACACACTACACATACACACTACACACACTACACACCACACACTACATATCACACACTACACATCACATACTACACATCACATACTCACATCACACACTACACATCACATACTCACATCACACACTACACATACACATCACACACTACACATCACACACTACACATCACATACTCACATCACATACTACACATCACATACTCACATCACATACTACACATCACATACTACACACACTACACATCACATACTCACATCACACACTACACATCACATACTACAAACACAACACACACTACACATGACATACTCACATCACACACTACACATCACATACTACAAACACAACACACACTACACATCACATACTCACATCACATACTACACATCATATACTCATATTACACACTACACATCACATACTACAAACACAACACACACTACACATCACATACTCGCATCACATACTACACATCATATACTCACATCACACACTACACATCACACACTACAAACACAACACACACTACACATCACATACTACATTTACATTTTACATTTACATTTAGTCATTTAGCAGACGCTTTTATCCAAAGCGACTTACAATTGGGGAGTACATAAAGCGATTAATCTTGAAGAGGCAAACATACAGAGGTGTCTCAGGCATTGTTCAAATAAGTACAAGCTAGCAAGGGAAGGAGAGAAAGATAAAGAGAAAGATGAAGATTTTGAAAAAGTGAGAGATTTTTTTTATTTTTTTTTTTTTATATAGTGAAGTAGAGTTGAAAGAGAGCCCTCACATACTACAAACTCAACACACACACTACACATCACATACTACAAACACAACACACACTACACATCACATACTCTCATCACACACTACACATCACATACTCTCATCACACACTACACATCACATACTACACACACATACTACACACACACACTACACATCACATACTCACATCACATACTACAAACACATACTCGCATCATATACTGTTGAGCAGCTCTTCAGTTGCAGGTGTGCTGATATTTGAGAAGGTTTCAGAGCGGTTACCCGTGATTCCTCTTCCACGCTCGTGTGTGTTTATGATCTGTTTTGTCTCCCGCAGGCCGTGGAGAATCTGTGCTCCTATAAAGTGTCGCCCGTGTTATACAAGCAGCTGCGTTCATATCCTTCATCAGCGTGTGTGTGTGTGTGTGTGTGTGTGTGTGTCTCTGTGTGTGGGGGAGAGAGAGTGTGTATTTGTGTTTGTGTGAGAGAGTGTGTGTTTGTTTGTGTGAGAGAGAGAGAGAGAGTGTGTGTGTGTGTGTGTGTGTGAGAGAGAGAGAGAGTGTGTGTGTGTGTGTGTGTGTGTGTGTGTGTGTGTGTGTGTGTGTGTCTGTGTGTGTGTGTGTGTGTGTGTGTGTGTGTGTGTGTGTGTGTGTGTGTGTGAGAGAGAGAGAGATTGTGTGTTGTTACGACCCTGTGTTCTACTTGCTCGCCTGCTGGTGGCGGTGTTCTTTCAGGAGAGCGTGGGAGATCGCACACCCCTGTTACCTGTTCATCACTTAATTATGGAGAGGATAAAACATTGGACTCAAACACTCCTCTTCACTTCGTCCAGGGGATCGACAGCCTCTGAAGGAGTCACTTCTTTTGCGAACCTTTATTTGTTTACAGCCCATACCAACCTTTCTGCTCCCCATTTGGATTTGGATTTCTCCCCTTTGATTTTGAACCCTAGACTTCGTTATATTAAGTTATTTGTATTTTTGAAGACTAATAAAATCTTGCAAGTCATTATTTTGGTGTACTTGTACTTTATGTACGGTCGAAACGAGCTGGCCGTAACATAAATTGAGGGCTCGTCCGAGATCATATGGGGGTAGGAGACGTTGGTAAGTATGGGTTGTATGTGGGTATGTTTTTGTGAATGGTTACCTTTATAAATGAGAACTCTGGTGAGTTGGTGTGTTTCCAGCTGGATTGTGAATGCAATCCTTCCGACGGAGCACTGTTTGTTGTTTTGTTTTGTTATTTTGCCTTTCTTGTTTTTGGCGGTTATCCTGGGTGGAGATTAACTCTCTGTAGGGGGTACGCTTCCGGACTTTCAGTTTGACTGATTGTTGCGGAGCTCAGCGTTTAATGCCGCCCCGAGCCCGGTACATCGCTGAAGATCAGGTAGGATTTAGTTAGTGTTTTCTGAGTTAGGAGCTGGAGTTTTCTCATATTGTAAACGGAAAATCCATTCTACAAAAATAAATAAAGGTAAATCGTTTGTGTGTATAGTGCGGTTTATTTTTCGCGCTTACACTGTGTTTTGACTTGTGGGAAGTCTTTGGAAGTTTTGGGAATGAGCATAGGTTGCGTAATACGGTGACGTAGTTCCTTTTTGAAGCAGTGGCTTATGGGAGTTGTATTTCGGGTAAACAGCGTCTCACGTGTGTTAGCTAGTAGTTTCGTTTGTGTTATTGTGCGTATACAGATACGAATAAAATGTCTTCGGTGATCGAAGATTTCTTTGTGTGTCCATCAGAAGCTTTGCTTGAGAGTTGTACAAAGGAGCAGTTGGTGCAAATCGCCGAACGCTTCAGTGTCGATCTTACTTCTCAAGAAAAGAGGCTGAAGGTAACTATTGTGACTACTTTGAAGCAGTCACTTGTTGATAGAGGAGTTATAGAAGTAAGCACTGAGTTAATTACTCCTAGTGAATCGTTTGTGTCTACTCCTGCTGAGGTTTATAGTGAAAGTGAGACAAAATTTCCAGAATTGTCTTTGCAAGAGAAGCAATTGTGTTTAGATGCCGCGAAAATTCGTGCTGAACGTGATGATCGCGCTATGAAAGAGCGAGCGGTAGAAAGAGAACATCAGTTAGGTATGCGAAGAATGGAGCTTGAGTTCGAGAAGGAACGAGAAGAGAGAGCGTTTCAGATAAAAAAATTGGAGTTAGAATTAGCAGCAAAGACAGCTGAAGTTTCACAAGCGAATGTGCCTCCTGTTCCACAACAGCATGCGAATGCAGTTGAACCTGTGTTTGATGTTCACAGAAATATGAGATTAGTGCCGCCATTTTCTGAAAAGGAAGTGGATAAATATTTCTATCACTTTGAACGTGTTGCTTTATCCATGAAATGGCCAAAAAGCTTTTGGACTTTATTGTTACAGTGTGTGTTCACAGGTAAAGCTCGGGAAGTTTATTCTGCACTCTCACTGGAACAGAGTGGTGAGTATGATGTTGTGAAATCTGCTGTGTTACATGCATATGAACTCGTGCCTGAGGCATATCGTCACAAATTTAGGAATTTGACTAAAGTTGATGAATGTACTCATGTTGAATTTGCAAGAGAAAAAGAGAACTTATTTGATCGCTGGTGTATTTCAATGAAAGTTACATCTAAAGAGCAGTTAAGAGAATTAGTGCTCTTAGAGGAGTTTAAACATTGTGTTCCTCATGCTGTGGCTACGCATCTTACTGAACACAAGGTGAATACACTTTCTGAAGCTGCTATCATGGCTGATGAATTTGTGTTAAACCATCGTCGGTCATTTAGTTCAGTTGGTCTTAAAACCAACGATATGAGTAAGTCCAAGTTTTGCTTTCAACCTAAGACAAAGTCTCCTGTGATGAGTGGGAATATTAGGGCGACAGTTGCTGAACATTCCAGTAAACCGGCCCTCTCACAAGACATGGTTTGCTTTTATTGTAAAAAGCCTGGTCATAAAATATCTGACTGTCTTATTCTTAAGAAAGAGAGATTGTCGAAACCTGTTGCTTTAGTTTCTACCTTACCATTCACTATTGACACTCGTGATGAGAAAGATCGTCATTTATCTAGTTCTAGTGATAAATCTGTTGATCAGTGTATAACTTCATCTGTTGATTATACACCCTTTATCACTGGGGGAACTGTGTCATTGCCTGGTTCAAACGAAACGGTGCCAGTACGTCTTCTTCGAGATACGGGAGCCGCGCAGTCGTTTCTTTTAGAAGGAATTTTGCCTTTAACTTCTGAAACTGCTACTGGAACTCATGTATTAGTGCGAGGTTTTGAGATGGGGTTTGTTCAAGTCAAGTCAAGTCACCTTTATTTATATAGCGCCTTTAACAATACAAATTGTAACAAAGCACTGCACAATATCAAAATAGGCAAAATGTGTCAATAATGTAAAATGACAGGATTTAACACTCAATTATCTGCTGAATGCATTTCATTATTGAATTTAGTAATGGCATTGTCCAGCTTAGTTCAGTTTAAATAATATCTGTGCAATCAAGTTGATGATTGTGCTGCAAGTGAAGTGTCCCCAACTGAGCAAGCCAGAGGCGACAGCGGCAAGGAACGAAAACTCCATCGGTGACAGAATGGAGAAAAAACCTTGGGAGAAACCAGGCTCAGTCGGGGGCCAGTTCCCCTCCGGCCAGACAAATCAGTAGTTTGTTCCAACTGCAGCAAAGTCAGAGTGTAAGTGGTCCACTGGTTCCAGGGGTCTTTCCCCGATGGATGTCTAGGTGACGAGGTCCTCACTGGAGATCTATCTCTGGGGCTCATCTCGGAGGTCCTCGGAGGGGTTGTCATCGTCTCTTCTCAGGTGTTCGGTCATCTCTATCGTTTAAGGGTAGGATCCAGACTGAAGCTTGTGTAATTCCTAACTACCACGGGATGTTAATCCCGTGGCAGTAACATAGAAACAGTAAGACAATTAGCGTAGCAGCTGCTCCATCCAGGAATAACCCTGGATGAAATTATCAGTATAACCCAAGCTAAAGCATAATAATGTGCATTTGTTCAGATAGACTGGCAGTACAAGATTATGAGATGCATTATATGAATGCTTGGCTAAAGAGATGCGTCTTTAATCTAGATTTAAACAGAGAGAGTGTGTCTGAACCCCGAACGTTATCAGGAAGGCTATTCCATAGTTTAGGAGCCAGATATGAAAAAGTTCTACCTCCTTTTGTGGACTTTGCTATCCTAGGTACTACCAAGAGTCCAGAGTTTTGCGACCTAAGGGAGCGGGTTGGATTGTAGCGTGATAGAAGATTAGTTAGGTACGCAGGAGCTAAATCATTTAGGGCCTTATAGGCAAGTAATAATATTTTGTAACTGATACGAAACTTAATAGGTAGCCAGTGCAGAGACTGTAAAATTGGAGTAATATGGTCATATTTTCTTGACCTGGTAAGGACTCTAGCCGCAGCATTTTGTACTATCTGTAGCTTGTTTATTGAAGATGCAGGACAACCACCTAGCAGTGCATTACAATAGTCCAGTCTAGAGGTCATGAATGCATGAAGTACAATGCATGAAGTACCTTTGCATCGAATCCATCTTTCCTCTGCCATTGTATCTGGTGATGTAATAGTTGGTGTTCGTTCTTCACTTCCAGTCCCTGGGATTACATTTATTCTGGGAAATGATTTAGCTGGTGGGAATGTTTGGGGACGGAGTGGTGTGGCAGCTCCGCCCATAGTAGCATGTATACCTAGGAAATCTGATGTTAAAAATTGTAGAGAATTTCCAGATTTGTTTCCAGCTTGTGCAGTTACTCGATCAATGGCTAAACCATTATCTGAAAATCAAGTTGAAGTTCCACTGCATGACACTTTCTTTTATACTGTTAATACAGGTGAGCTAGGATCTGATGTGTCTAAATGTCCTGAGCAAAGAGACCTGAAGTCCTTCCCTTCGTTGTCTTCTGACCAGAAAGATTCAACAGTGCTGCAAAGTGAATCTGCTGATACATCTGAGGTTCTATCCACTCTTGAGAAAACTAATGTTGATCTCTCTGATGTTGATGACTGTTCTCTGACTTCTTTGTTACAGATCTCTCGAGAGGATTTAATTAGAGCTCAACTGAGCGATGACACTCTTAAACCTTTATTTTTTGCAGCAGGGTCTAAGAAGTGTTCTGATGCTCCATCCTCTTCGTACTTTCTTGATGATGGTCTGCTTTGTCGGACAGTGGTCCTGCATAAAGATGTTTCTCTAGAACCTAAAACTCAGATTGTGGTTCCTATTCCAGTGAGAGACTCTGTGTTGCATTTGGCTCATCAAGGACTTGCTGGTCATACCGGAGTTCGTAAAACGTATGATCGGGTCTTGCGTCAGTTCTATTGGCCTAAGGTAAAACGAGATGTGGCAAAACATATTCGATCTTGTCATACATGCCAGATCACCGGTAAACAGAATCAAAAAGTGCCTGTTGCTCGGTTGCAGCCTATTTCCGTCGTTTCCGCTCCTTTCGAGCATTTGATAATTGACTGTGTTGGTCCTTTGCCCCGGTCTAAGACTGTTCACCAATACCTTCTAACTGTTATGTGCCAGACTACTCGTTATCCTGCTGCTTATCCGTTAAGGTCCATCACTACAAAATCTGTCTTGAAGGCCCTCACTAATTTTATGTCGACCTTTGGAATTCCCAAAGTTATTCAATCCGATCAGGGTTCGAACTTCATGTCAAAACAGTTCTCAAAAGCCCTGCGTCAACTTCGAGTAGACCACAATATTTCTAGTGCCTATCATCGCAGAGTCAAGGAGTTCTTGAGAGGTTTCATCAAACCCTGAAGTCCCTTTTGAGGTCATATTGTGTGGAACTCGATGCGGATTGGGAAGAAGGTCTGCCGTGGATGTTATTAGCGATACGTGAGGTAATCCAAGAAAGCCTTGGGTTTAGCCCAAATGAATTGGTGTTCGGACATGTAGTGCGAGGACCTACAGCTGTGTTAGCTGAGGGGTGGCGAATGTCTAAACCTTCTGAAAACATTGCAGATTATGTGAATGGATTTCGACGTAGATTGTATGAGGCACGAGCTCTCGCTAAAAAGAAGTTGAGTAAGTCTCAGATAAAAATGCAACAACATTTTGACAGAAAAGCTAAGTTAAGAGAGTTTCAGGTGGGTGATCAAGTACTGGCTTTGCTGCCTCTACCTGCCAACCCATTTCAGGCTAAATGTACAGGCCCCTACAGTGTAGTTAAACGTCTTTCTAATAATATTATGTGTCTGTTGAATACTCGATGTAAACTAAATGTCCTTGCACCTCTGATCTGGAAAAATCTAGTAATTGTAATGTCAGTTCATATAATGCAATGTGAATTACTGTTGACAAAGTAAATTCATGTAACGTACTGTCAGAGACCTGTTGAAATTGTATATAGAAGCTCCTGTTCGTTCTGTTACTGTTAATGTGGTAAACTCTTTACGTGGTAACCTTTTCCAGAATCGTCTCCTCTCTTCGCAGCACGAGTGGGGATTCTTTAGAGAATGCTGATGAAGATGAGAGTTTTCTTTCTCGAGAAAAGGTCGACGGGCGACTTAAAAACTCTGAGATTCTTCTTAACTTACTGTCCTCTTATCTATCTTATTTGACAGAGAAAGAGAGGAGTGATGTCACTGAATTGGTGGTGTCATTACCCTCTCTTTTCCTTGATGTTCCTGGTCGCACTTCTATCATAGAACATAACATCGACGTGGGAACCTCATGTCCAGTTAAACAGAACGCCTATCGAGTCAATCCTTTTAAAAGAGATTTGCTGAAACAAGAGGTGAACTATCTGCTTACTCATAATCTGGCTGAATCTAGTTTCAGTTCATGGAGTTCTCCTTGTGTTCTAGTAAATAAACCTGATGGCTCATATCGATTCTGCACAGATTATCGAAAACTTAACTCTGTGACAAAGCCGGACTGTTTCCCTTTACCTCGAGTTGATGACTGCGTCGATCATATTGGCTCTGCCCGTTACGTTAGTAAATTCGACCTCTTAAAGGGGTATTGGCAAGTGCCTTTGACTAATCGTGCGAAGGAATTATCTGCCTTCGTTACACCTGATGCTTTCCTGCAGTATACGGTAATGCCTTTCGGAATTCGAAATGCACCTGCGACTTTCCAGCGACTCGTAAACCGTATACTGTATGGAATGTCAGGATGTGAGGCATATCTTGATGACGTCGTGTTGTATAGTTCCTCCTGGTCTGAGCATCTTAACCAGATTAAGGAACTTTTTTCTCGTTTAGCAAAGGCTAATCTTACAGTTAATCTCGCTAAGTCTGAATTCGCGAAGGCAACCGTTACCTATTTGAGTAAGGTAGTGGGAAATGGTTGTGTAAAGCCTATTGAGACTAAAGTTGAAGCCATTTGTAACTTTCCAGCTCCCACCACTCGTCGTGAATTGCGACGATTTCTCGGCATGGTGGGATATTATCGGAGTTTTTGCGAAAATTTTGCCAGTGTAGTCTCACCTCTTACCGATTTATTGAGTCCGAAGTTATCTTTTCAGTGGACTGAGTCCTATCAGCAGGCTTTCGAAAATTGTAAGGCTTTGCTGGCATGTGCCCCTGTTTTGGCAGCTCCGAATTTTGAAAAGTCTTTTAGTCTTGCAATTGATGCGAGTGCTTGTGGTGCGGGCGCTGTTCTCTTGCAGGAGGATTCGAACCAGGTTCAACATCCTGTAAGTTACTTTTCTAAGAAATTTAATCGACATCAACAGGTATATTCCACCATTGAGAAAGAGGCTCTTGCCCTAGTGTTGGCCGTACAACATTTTGAGATCTATCTAGGGTCAATTGCTGCACCGATTATAATTTATACGGATCATAATCCTTTGGTCTTCCTGAATCGAATGAGGAATCGAAATCAGCGCCTTATGCGATGGAGTCTCATTTTACAACCTTTCCATCTCGAGATTAAACATATTCGAGGAAAAGATAATGTTATAGCTGACACACTTTCTAGAGCGTAACATCATTTCGACGTTGTTTGTTCCTTTTCTTTGCATCTCTAGGGCCCAGAGGTGTTAAAGAATGAAGAGAAAACGATGTTCCTTTGGACCTCTGGAACTTATTGTGTTCGTTCTGGAACACAATAAGTGTTCCAGAACGTGTTTAACTGTCTTTTCTTTGTTTCTGTTTTTAGATTCGTTGCCAAATCTTTTTTTTTAGGAGGGAGGTGTTACGACCCTGTGTTCTACTTGCTCGCCTGCTGGTGGCGGTGTTCTTCCAGGAGAGCGTGGGAGATCGCACACCCCTGTTACCTGTTCATCACTTAATTATGGAGAGGATAAAACATTGGACTCAAACACTCCTCTTCACTTCGTCCAGGGGATCGACAGCCTCTGAAGGAGTCACTTCTTTTGCGAACCTTTATTTGTTTACAGCCCATACCAACCTTTCTGCTCCCCATTTGGATTTGGATTTCTCCCCTTTGATTTTGAACCCTAGACTTCGTTATATTAAGTTATTTGTATTTTTGAAGACTAATAAAATCTTGCAAGTCATTATTTTGGTGTACTTGTACTTTATGTACAGTCGAAACGAGCTGGCCGTAACAGTGTGTGTGAGAGAGAGAGAGAGTGTGTGTGTGTGTGAGAGAAAGAGAGTGTGTGAGAGAGAGAGAGAGAGAGTGTGTGTGTGTGTGTGTGTGAGAGAGAGAGAGTGTGTGTGTCTCTGTGTGTGTGGGGGGGGGAGAGAGAGTGTGTGTTTGTTTGTGTGTGTGAGAGAGTGTGTGAGTGTTTGTTTGTTTGTGTGTGTGTGTGTGTGTGTGTGTGAGAGAGAGAGAGAGTGTGTGTTTGTGTGTGTGTGTGTGAGAGAGAGAGAGAGTGTGTGTGTGTCTCTGTGTGTGTGTGGGGGGGGGAGAGAGAGTGTGTGTTTGTTTGTGTGTGTGTGTGTTTGTATGAGAGAGTGTGTGTCTGTGTGTGTGAGAGAGAGTTAGAGTGTGTGAGAGTGTGTTTGTTTGTTTGTTTGTATGTGTGTGTGTGAGAGAGAGAGAGAGAGTGTGAGCATGTGTTTGTTTATTTGTTTGTGTGTGAGACAGGTAACGCTTGTTTTGCTGGTGTTTGGTCAGTAGATGGTCACTAGAGGGCGCTGTAACCCTTAACAGAGTCACAGAGTCTCTGGACAACCTGTCCTTCCTGAAGAGAATGAATCGCTGCTGGCAGGACCACTGCAGACAAACGGTACTGTGTGTGTGAGAGAGAGAGAGAGAGAGAGAGAGAGTGTGTGTGTGTGTCTGTCTGTGTGTGTGTGTGTGTGTGTGTGTGTGTGTGTGAGAGAGAGAGTGTGTGTGTCTGTCTGTCTGTCTGTCTGTCTGTCTGTCTGTCTGTCTGTCTGTCTGTCTGTCTGTCTGTCTGTCTGTCTGTCTGTCTGTCTGTCTGTCTGTGTCTCTTCACACACGTCTGGGATGACATGAACATGAGTGTTGCGTCTCGTCTCCTTTAGATCATGATCCGCAGTATTTTCCTGTTCTTGGACCGGACATATGTCCTCCAGAACTCACTGCTGCCGTCCATCTGGTGAGTCCCAGATATTATTATAGCTCTTAATAATATTAATTATATTAATTGTGCTGTCAAACTTTTAATCGCATCAAAGAAAAACAAATTTGTTTACATAATATATGTGTGCACTATGTATATTTATACATGTATGTAATCTATATTATATACAACCCGAATTCCGGAAATGTTGGGATGTTTTTTAAAGTTGATTAAAATGAAAACTAAAATACTTTCAAATCACATGAGCCAGTATTTTATTCTCAATAGAACATAGATAATATAACAAATAAAATAAATGTTACACTTTTATCCACTAAATGAGCTCGTTTTAAATTTGATGCCTGCTACAGGTCTCAAAAAAGTTGGCATTTGGGCAACAAAGAGCTGAAAAAGCAAGACATTTTGGAAATATTCAGCTGGGAGAACATCTAGCAACTAATTAAGTTAACTGACATCAGGTCTGTAACATTATTAGCTATAAAAGGGATGTCTCTCAGAAGTAAAGATGGACAGAGGCTCTCCAATTTGTGAAAGAGTGCGTAAAAAGATTGTGGAATACTTTAAAAACAACATTCCTCAACATTAAATAGCAAAAGCTTTGCAAATCTCATCATCTACAGTTTATAACATCATCAAAGGATTCAGAGAAACTGGAGAAGTCTCTGTGCGTAAGGGACAAGGCCGAAGACCTTTGTTGGATGCTCGTGGTCTTCAGACGACACTGCATCACTCATCAGCATTGATTCTGTCATTGACATTACTAAATGGGCTCAGGAATACTTCCAGAAACCACTGTCGGTAAACACAATCTGCAGATGCCAACTAAAGCTCTATCATGCAGAAATAAAGCCATATGTGGACACGATCCAGAAGCGTCGTCGTGTCCTGTGGGCCAAGGCTCATTTAAAATGGACCGTTTCAAAGTGGACAAGGGGTCAGACGAGTTTGGACGCCGCGTCCTCCGGGCTAAAGAGGAGGGAGACCTTCCAGCCTGTTATCAGCCAGAAATGTTGGGACGTTTATGCCCATACCATATGCACCCCCATACCATCAGAGATGCATAAGTGCATACGGTATGTGCAGCTTGCATGTTTTGTAAGGCACTATGATTGCTGAAAGGTATATAATGGTTTTAAAGCAACATATGCACCCCTCCAGAGGACGTGTATTTCAGCAGGACAATGCAAAACCACATACTGCAGCTATTACAACAGCATGGCTTTGTAGTAGAAGAGTCCGGTGCTGAATTGTCTAGCCAGCAGTCCAGATTTTCACATATAGAGAACATTTTATGCATCATTAAACGAAAAATACGTCAAATATGACCACGACCTCTTCAGCAGCTGGAAACCTATATCAGGCAAGAATGGGACCAAATTCTAACACAACACTCCAGAAACTCATAACCTCGATGCTCAGACGTCTTCACACTGTTTTGAATAGAAGAGGAGATGCTACACCATGGTAAACCTACCCCGCCATCCCCCCCGTCCCAATGATTATGAGACCTGTAGCAGGCATCTAATTTCAAATGAGCTCATTTTGTGCATAAAACGGTAAAATTTCTCAGTTTAAACATTTGTTATGTTCTCTATGTTCTATGATCATATTTCATATGATTTGAAATTCTTTTAGTTTTCATTTTATTCAATTTAAAAAAAAAAAAACATCACAACATTTCCGGAATTTGGGTTGTATAATATATAACCACAATATATTTTCCTTAAAAGTATATATATGAATGAATGAGTGTATTTACACATACATAATACATATTTATAATACACGCATATATATTATGTAAACAAAAACTTATTTTGGATGCGATTAATCGTTTGAGAGTACTAATTATTTTTCTAACATTATTATACAAATTTATTAATATTGTAAACTTGTTTTTATTTTTATATTTTCTGTTTTCATTTTAATTGTACCTTTTGTCAATTTTATTAGTTTTGTTGGTGTAAGAAAGGACCCGGCTGGAACGATCCAATGACGGCAGTCGTTCCGCGGGTGAAGGGCTTTGCGTGTTACGATCTTTCCTTTTCACGACACAACAAGAACATTAAAATGGAACACTTCTTCTTATATATTTTATCTCGTTATTTCATCTGACTCCATAAAATGAAAGGGGTTTTAATGATATCTGTGCATCATTAAAACAGGAACGAATGATCGGTTATTCTTATCAGCTCTTTTCCAATACTTTACCTGTCCAGACATAGGGAAACTATATCGCTCAGAGGTCCTGTTTTCCACAGGTCTCACGGACACAATCTCGTCAGGCCCGGTCATCAGTCAGAGGTAAATTATGGTTACGTATCTGAGATTTGCCGTAAATTCACACGTACACAATCAGAGATATCAATAACCCTCATGGGGCACCCTCAGAACTCGAACTCAATCGTTTACTTCAGTAAAGGGTTTTGGCCACTATCAGATATGTTAGCAGATCAATATACTACACTCGTAATAGCTTTGGATTGGCCAAATCTTTGTTTAAAGTAACATTAAATCAAAGTCAGAGGTGTGGACGTACCCGAATTCAGTCTGATCAGACGGCGTTCACCGTCACTGAACGGAATTAGCCCGTCCCTACACCCAAGCACACTTAAAAGATGCCGGATATTAGCCGTCGCTAAAGCTGACGCAGGCTTGCGGAAATATACGAATCCACTAATCTAGTAGAGAGAAAGCACTCTTCAGAGGCAGTTAGAATAGAATCAAACGTTACAATTTATTGACCAGGTAATCAAAACAATAATTCAAATCTCCAATGTTACAAGAATAGAATCAACGGTTAACCATAACATAACAATAATTCAGGAATTGAAGAACTTGTAGAAATTACTACCTGGCAATGAAAAACTACACACAAGTGACATGTGCGGGCAATCAGCTTACTGACTCCCAGAACGTTCTGTCCCTTTCCCTTATATACCCAGCTAATTCAATAGACCCACCAAGGTGGTATCTTGTCATTATAATTAGTCTTTAGAATTGGCAACCAAAGGCTTCTGGAGATCCTGTGGCCGGGATTACTTATTTACATACAGGAGGTGTTTTGAGTAGGAAATCAGGGGGAGGGCACGTCCCCCTGCTGTACACTATTCTTCTCAGATTTTAGAACTTCTTTTAGCTTTTCATTATGATTGGGAGGATGAGACCATTTTACCAGGCGCACTGAGACATTTCAAAAGATATCAAACATGTATGGTTACCTATTTGTACATATTACATTGCATGGATTTTAGGTGATGAGGGGAGGGGGGAGAATGGCGACTGCAGCCGGTCCGTCGTGCGGACCGTCAGCACCGGGTGTGAAACCCCCCAGTGTGCTGCGTCCTGGATGTTGCTGCTATATGCAAGAGATAGCTCCCGTTGATTACTGACACCAAGCCCACAGTTCCTCTCTAGGGGGGCCCAGACATTTTGGCACCGGGCCCGGGCTTACAGTTTCCTCTCTTTGGCACTGTTTGGGCCACTCACGGTGTTTCCTGCAGTGTCACTTTCGTCGTTGTAAGGTGGGCAGCTTTAAGGGGAAAAGGTGTCATCCCGGGGAGACCTCTGCGTCCTTTGGCATCCTTCTGAGGATGTCGATCTGGCCCATAGAAAGGTCCTCTGTCACTTCCAAGCAAAATGAGTGATCAGCAGGACAGGTCAGTCCTCCATATGTGAACGAATTCATCTCACTGATGACACACCACTGTGTATGAGACACCTGAATCGCATTTGAATGGTCATGCAAAGATTCAACACTTATGAGTTTGCTATCATTGGGAGAGAAAGGTTGTAATGCGTTACATGTACAGACAACATAATTGTGAGTTTCATGACAACAAGTGCGACTGGTAAATACGGTCTCAGTACCCTTCAGCGTCATATATCCGGTGAGGTGATCCCATTTAATTACCTGATCTTTAACTACCATGCCAATGGATCGAATATTAGTGGAATTTGGATAAACTTGATCTGGGTGGATTAAAGGAAAAGTGGCAAAAAATCCAATACAACCAATACATTCGTTTCCAGTATACATCATAATTGTGGATATTAATTCTGAATACTTTACATTTTTCATTTTTTCTGAAGAGAACCATCTATGTAAATCTAAAACCTCAATTAAATCGTTCAAAACATGTCTCGGGGTCTTGTGAAGACGAAGATCTAAAATTTCTTGTCTTGTTGCAGTGAATAAATCTTGTGCATATGATCTGCAGGCTAAGTCACGTTCGATGGTACGGGTCTGATTGAACAATGTGTGGCTGATCGTTAGAAGCGCCTGCGCCTCGGAACGAACCGCTTTGATAATATTATCATTGCTATTGGTGATGTGTTGGAAACCAGTGGCCATTTGATCTGTCAACCATGTGGAGAATTGAGATTGTTTGGTTATTTTTTAAGTGTTGGCTGCTGAATTAATTGATCCGAACAGGCCGGCTATACTGCTGAGCAGGTCTCGTTTTGAGCGAGCAGGTGGAATTTGGGCGGCAAGTCTGTCTTTGTAATCAGAAATTAAATCATCGATTCGTGACTGTAGCCATGCATATGACTCATCATTAGTATTACAATGTTTTGTATAGGCAGAGAGTATATTGGAAATGTTATAAGTTACATGTGTCATTACCAAATTTACATCATGTAATAAAGTCTTGTTGATGTTTCCTCTAATCAGTCCACCAGGAGGAATTGAGTGCAATTCTGGACACTTTTTGGGTTTAGTGTATCCACAGGTGGTCAAATTAAAACAGTACTTAACAGTCCATGAACAGTTGTGTGGATTGGTGAAATTGTCTATGCTATGCGAACATTCCCCGACACAATACATTCCTTCCTTTCGGTTGGTCCAGACAAAAGTTTTCGGTTTTGGCTCGTTAGGTGTGTACGACGTGAGATCGTACATTAGTTCGGTGAATCTCATATGTGTGTCATTATGTGTTTCTGTATGTGTGCACCTATATGTTGCAGGTTCCAAATTTTTAACATAGTAGCACAATTTTGGGTCTATGCCATTGTTTTTGTTTTCGTGTAGTGTGTACATGTTACCTATTGTGTCACCTGGATCTATTTTAAGTTGATACCAGGCGGTGAGGTTGTGCATGAATTTTGGTGCTCTAGTGTGTCCTGACATGTTTCTTGTAGGTGGGTGGGTGTTACCTGAACTACAACAAATTTGTGGTGTGCAATTTGGATCCGGTGCTAATCCGGGAGGCCATGTAATTGTCTCTTTTGGTGCGACTGTGATTTTTTGTGTGGATGGCCCCTTGGAGTATTTCCACACCCACCTCTCACATTTCAGGTTGTGTGTGAGTGAAATCCTTTGGCCCAGTCTGATGCACGTGGGCCCAGACACTTTCCTTTCATCTGGTCTCCATGGGATCGCTGCAGTCGACCTGGGAGGCAAGAGGAGAAGACAGTGACATTTATTTATTGTATTTTTGTACTTTTGAATGATTTGCACTGAGACATGTGGTACCATCGCAGTTTCCCTTTTACAGTTGTGGCCACACAGCTGTTGCATATAGCTTTAACTTCATATGGGCCATGCCATCGGGGTGTGAATGCACCTTGCTTCACAAAAACGCGTACCATTACCATGTCTCCTTCTGAGAATTTCACCTCAGAGGTTGGGTTGAATTGTGTATCATTCGTTAAATCTGATTGCTGTTGTTTCAGGGCAGCGTGTGCATGTAGCACTTCCAACCTCTCTCGTAATTGCTTGAGCACAGACTGTTGAGTTGCAACCACGAGGGGCCCCAGGTCTGCTGGGGCAATTTCTGGGTCTATGGGCAGCTTCATGACTCTTCCAGTCATGAGTTCAAATGGACTGATACCTGTGGCTTTTGAGGGAGTTGCCCGCAGTATTGTTAGGACTGTGGGTAGGGCATCAATCCATTGGTTTTTGTGTTGTGCTACCTGTTTCGATATGCTTTCTTTTATTGTGCGGTTGGCACGTTCCACCATGCCTGAGCTTTGCGGTCGATACGGTATGTGAAACCTTTGTTTGATGTTCAGCATCTGGCATATTTGTTTCATCACCTGACCTGTGAAGTGTGTGCCCTGGTCAGATTCAATTTGGATTGGTGCTCCCCAGAGTGGGAGGATTTGGTTCGCTACTACTCGTGCCACTGTGTTTGCACTGTTATTGCGGGTGGGGATTGCTTCGACCCATTTGGAAAATTTGTCAATTATCACAAGGCAATAACGATACCCCCCTTTGGCACTAGGTAGTGGGCCTATGAAATCCAATTGGAGTAACTCCCAAGGTCCCTTGGGTGGCTCTGGTCTACACAGTTTTGTACGGCCAGGCTTGCCTTGGTTAATGGTGGCACATACGATGCATGTGTCACACCATCTTTGAATGTCTGATGCCATTTGTGGCCACCAGAAGTTCTTTTGGATCAGCTGTTGTGTTTTGGGAGCTGATACGTGTGCATAATCGTGGTACAACTTTATCACTGGTTTCTGGAGGGCTTCTGGAACAATGTATTTATCGTCTCTTAAAATCATGCCTTCAGTGACCTTGACTAGTTGGTCCTGCTGCAGGTGCGGTGTCAGCTCTCCATCAGAACTCCATAGTTCTTGTTGGTACTGTTTTAAATCAATAGGAATAGTTTGAATCGCACTCACGGCAGGAACAACCAGTCTGTCAGACTTCCATTCATCTCCCTTTTGTGCTGCTAATTTGGCTAATTGATCTGCGATGTTGTTGTTTTTTTCGTTTTCATCTGGATTTTTGATGATGTGCGCACGCACTTTAACGACGGAGAGTGAGGAATCGCGTGTTCTAATCTCCTGCCAAATCGAAGTTATGATGTTAAAATGTTTGATCGGCGTTCCGGCAGACGTGAGGAATTTTCTCAACTGCCACTGTGCCATGAAATCATGGACTGTACCAAATGCGTATCGACTATCTGTGTATATACACAGCGGCTCGTGATGTGATCTGATTGCTTCAAGTAATGCAATAAGTTCAGCTTCTTGCGCAGATGTGTTTCCGGATAGTTTGATTAGCAATTGGTTATTGTCTGAATTGGGAGAGTGAGGAGCCCACACCGCACATCCTGTATGGAATTTGCCATCATGCCAGTATCGGGAGCCATCAATGTACACCTGTGTCTGATTTGGAAGTTCTTGGTCATGAACTGGGCTCTGTGCTTCCTGTTTCGTTTGGCATGTGTGTGGGTGGCCCTCAACATCTCCCAATAAATGAGGCAATATTCGATCGTTAACAGTTGTGATGTCGCGTGCTTGTATGTCTGCTAGCCATCTTGCTAACCTTTGAGACGACACACCTTTTATTCGGCCCTGCAACAGCATTTGTACTGGCGTGTGCACTGTATGCACAACGATAGGTTGAAAACCTACAATTGGTTCAGTTGTTGTCAACATCCAGTGAACCGCCAGTACGTGCTGAGTGCATGGGTCGAATCCTTGTTCGATCGTGGATTTTTTTCGGCTGTAATATGCAATTGGACGCAATTTTCCCCCATGGTCCTGAGCTAAAACGCCACTTAGTGTGTTTTCGTTCGCGTCCACTTGTAAGTGGAAGGATTTTTTGGGGTTGGGCAGACCGAGCGCGGGAGCACAGCACAAGTTTTCTTTTAGACTCGTAAAAGCTTTATCGTGTTCCTCTGTCCATTCGAGGACGTCGGAGGGTTTTGATTTTCCTTTTAAGAGGGAATATAATGGCGTGACGGCGTTCGCAAAGTCTGGTATGAAATCTCTTAAGTAGTTTGCTGTCCCCAGCACTTTCTGTAATGAGTTTAGCGTGTGTGGTCGGGGCAATTCAGCGATGCATTTCCGCCTATCATCTGTTAATGCTCGATAGCTTTGCGTAATCGTGTAACCCAAGTACTGAACCTCGGTTTGAGCAATTTGGGCTTTTTCTTTGTTCAATTTGAAGCCAGCTTTACCGAGTGTTAACAGCACTTCGTCAACGAGCAGCAAATGATCATCAAGTGATCCCTCGGTCGCGATAAGTATATCCTCAACGTAATGAATCACGTTTCCGGTCCCTGTCAGTGGATTTAGCGTGTCTTCTAATGCTCTGTGAAAAATCGCAGGACTGTTATGGAGGCCTTGTGGCATCCGTTCCCAAGTGTACTGGATTTGATTCACAGTGAAGGCCAATTTCCACTGATCGGTGCGTTTGATTGGGATGGACCAGAAACCGTTTTTTACGTCGAGCACCGTAAACCAAGTCGCTTGTGTTGAGATTTGTGATAATAACGTCGATGGATTTGCCACTATAGGTGTAGCCTTGGGCAACACTTTGTTTAGACGCTGATAATCAATACAAAGACGCCATTTACCGTTCGATTTTGGTACTGGTAAGCATGGAGAATTTGTGGTCGAACTACATCGTCGGACTATACCTCTGGTTTCAAGTTGGTGTACAATTTCATGAACGGCTGACTCTGCCTCTGGTTTGATGCGGTATTGTTTTTGTGGGGGAGGGGGCTCCCCTTCGATGCACACAACAAAATCAATGAGGCCGCAGTCATGTTCATGTGTAGCCCAAATGCTATCGTGTTTGTTTACCATCTGTTGAATAGGATCTGGGGTGGATATGGACATAACGCTAGTAATTTTTTTTGGTAGGCACTGTTTTACTGTTTTTTCTGTTTTCAGCTCAATTTGCTTTTCAAAGCAGTGAATTACAAAGCCATACTTTCGCATTATGTCCATTCCCAGTACAGTCCCTTCACTGTTGTTAGGTAAATACCAGAGGGATTCTTCCAATACTGTCACGCCTAAATCAAGTTGAACTGGCTGTGTTTTTGTCGCAATCATTATCGTATCGCCGATGCCTTGGATCGGAATCGTTTCGTTGGTTAAAGGTAATGGAATGTCTGTACAGGAGCACGCTGCGCCCGAATCAATAAGTATGTTGGCTAACTGGCCTCCTAAATTAGCCCTTATTTTTATTCGGTTTCCACTCTTAATTATGCTCCCTATGGCAATGGAGGCCACGTATCCCTATTGGTGATGGTAATTTTCAGTCGTTACGCTCGCGTTGTGGGCCGCGCCATTTTGGCCGTTTTGTTTTTTAAACTCATTCATGAAGTTTACGAATTGTTTCAACAGTTCAGAGTCGTCGCTAGAGGGCGTTGTTTGGTAATTCTTCGCTTGTTCTTTTAAATCTTTTTCTCTTTTTTTACAATCTCGCATTACATGGTTAGTCCTTCTGCAATAATGGCATATCATTTTGTTTGGAGATCTTTGGCTAAATTTATCTGTGCTATTCCCTTCTGTTAGCCATTGTGCGGACGCAACGCTGCGGGGTTTTAATCGCCATCTGTTTTCTATTCTTGAACCCCAGTCTACTATTGCTCTGAACGTGTTTTCGGCTGGGTCGACGCCATTTGATAACGCTTTTTGAACGGGGATGCCGGCATTGTTTTTAACAAGCTGCAGTAATGCGTCATGGTTGCGGTCTGCATTTTCAAGGCCTGAGTGCTCTCTGTATGTTACCCATAACCGTTCAGCGTACGTTTCAAATGACTCATTACCTGCTTGTTTGATTTCTAATATTTTGCTCCAGTCTGCATGTGACGGTCCCCTCATGTCTAATAATGCCTGTTTTAGACGTTCATAAATCCCTTCGTCGGTTTCGTCATTTACTCTGTTCATTATGTTGCCGGATTTCATTTCTGTGTTTAGTTTCGGTCTGAGCTCCTCAGGGATAGTGAGGAGGGCTACTTGCCATACGTCTCTAACCTCTAGTTTGTAGACATTAGCCTGTAGCATCAATGCTTCCCAGTAGGGTTGAAAAGGCCCTTTTCTCGGCATAATTCCTACGACTTGTTTATGCCTAGAGCATTCTTCGCATGTTAACGGGCGGCTGATTGTTGTGATATCATCATCCGCATTTTTCATGGTTTTTAACACTGCGATTTTAACTGCCTTTTTTGGCAAGTCGTTTGATTTGGTTCGGGTCTTTATTGGGCTTCGCAGGCTCTGTTTTTCTGGCCACAGACTCACGAGAGCTCGGTTACGAGTTTCTCTGCGTGGCCTATTGTTACACGCTAACGCAGTGTCCTCATCTTCGCTTTCAGTTTGCGCCTCTAACTCGGTTTCATCCAGTGCTGCTTGTTTAACTGCGGCAACTGGAAAACCTGTTTTGTCGCAACAATCTTCGAGCGCAGATATGTAATTACTATATGTAATTAGTTTCCCTTGAACTTGATCAATTTTTGTAGCCATTTCTTCGCGTTGTCTAGCCCACCCCTGTTGCTCGTATGCAAACATTTCGACTTGCTTTCTTAACTTTTGTAATTCGTCAGATCGCACTCGTTCGATTTCTTTGATATTTGTTATTGTTTTTTCGTTCTCGGTCATGGTCGCGAGGTCGTTACGACGAAGCAAATAAACAATTGCAGCGGGAATTTTCTTGTATTTTGATTTCGATTTTAGTCTCGCACCCTCGGCAGAATACCAGGATGTTATTTCGTTGTTGTTCCACTTCAAATTGAATCCCTTGTCGCTTAACCGAACAAGGATTTTTTGTAATTGTATTCCTAAAACTTCCATTATCTCCTGATCTCCTCTGCTGCTGTGGTTTCCCTGAAAAGACATGTTGTTTCTCGTCTAATTCTTAATACCACCGGGTTTTTCGGTTCCGGTTTCAAAAATGGGTATTCCGACCCGTACTACAAATGTGTCTATATGGTGTAAACAATATTTCCCTCAACTTCTAAAAGGCAAAGAAAATACACTTACCACAGCAGCTGGATATTGATGAGTAGGAGATCAAACCTCATGTTCCACGGGGAGTTCAAGTCGAATGTCGCGGCTGTCGCGGCTGGAATGACGTACTCGTCTCTGCGAGAATCGCGTTCTCGTCTTTACGAGATCACGTCGGGGTCACCACTGTAAGAAAGGACCCGGCTGGAACGATCCAATGACGGCAGTCGTTCCGCGGGTGAAGGGCTTTGCGTGTTACGATCTTTCCTTTTCACGACACAACAAGAACATTAAAATGGAACACTTCTTCTTATATATTTTATCTCGTTATTTCATCTGACTCCATAAAATGAAAGGGGTTTTAATGATATCTGTGCATCATTAAAACAGGAACGAATGATCGGTTATTCTTATCAGCTCTTTTCCAATACTTTACCCGTCCAGACATAGGGAAACTATATCGCTCAGAGGTCCTGTTTTCCACAGGTCTCACGGACACAATCTCGTCAGGCCCGGTCATCAGTCAGAGGTAAATTATGGTTACGTATCTGAGATTTGCCGTAAATTCACACGTACACAATCAGAGATATCAATAACCCTCATGGGGCACCCTCAGAACTCGAACTCAATCGTTTACTTCAGTAAAGGGTTTTGGCCACTATCAGATATGTTAGCAGATCAATATACTACACTCGTAATAGCTTTGGATTGGCCAAATCTTTGTTTAAAGTAACATTAAATCAAAGTCAGAGGTGTGGACGTACCCGAATTCAGTCTGATCAGACGGCGTTCACCGTCACTGAACGGAATTAGCCCGTCCCTACACCCAAGCACACTTAAAAGATGCCGGATATTAGCCGTCGCTAAAGCTGACGCAGGCTTGCGGAAATATACGAATCCACTAATCTAGTAGAGAGAAAGCACTCTTCAGAGGCAGTTAGAATAGAATCAAACGTTACAATTTATTGACCAGGTAATCAAAACAATAATTCAAAGCTCCAATGTTACAAGAATAGAATCAACGGTTAACCATAACATAACAATAATTCAGGAATTGAAGAACTTGTAGAAATTACTACCTGGCAATGAAAAACTACACACATTTACATTTAAGCATTTAAGCATTTATCAGACGCTTTATCAGACACACAAGTGACATGTGCGGGCAATCAGCTTACTGACTCCCAGAACTTTCTGTCCCTTTCCCTTATATACCCAGATAATCCAATAGACCCACCAAGGTGGTATCTTGTCATTATAATTAGTCTTTAGAATTGGCAACCAAAGGCTTCTGGAGATCCTGTGGCCGGGATTACTTATTTACATACAGGAGGTGTTTTGAGTAGGAAATCAGGGGGAGGGCACGTCCCCCTGCTGTACACTATTCTTCTCAGATTTTAGAACTTCTTTTAGCTTTTCATTATGATTGGGAGGATGAGACCATTTTACCAGGCGCACTGAGACATTTCAAAAGATATCAAACATGTATGGTTACCTATTTGTACATATTACATTGCATGGATTTTAGGTGATGAGGGGAGGGGGGAGAATGGCGACTGCAGCCGGTCCGTCGTGCGGACCGTCAGCACCGGGTGTGAAACCCCCCAGTGTGCTGCGTCCTGGATATTGCTGCTATATGCAAGAGATAGCTCCCGTTGATTACAGACACCAAGCCCACAGTTCCTCTCTAGGGGGGCCCAGACATTTTGGCACCGGGCCCGGGCTTACATTGGCTAGCTTATGTTTTTATTAAAGCAATAGTTGAACATGTGCTGAAATGTGTTTACCCTCAGTTCATCCGGCTTGTAGAAATGTGTCTCAGCAATGGATGCTCTGCAGTGAATGGGTGCCGTCAGTGAAGTTATTGCTGGATTTGTTTCAGCTTTTGTCTTCTCCAGATGTTAATTTGTGGACTGGAGTGGTGTGGATTATTGTGATGTTTTTATCAGACTCTCATACTGACGGCACCCATTCACTGCTGAGACACTGATGGAATGCTTTAGTTGTAGTGGACTGTAATAACCCAGAGCTGGTGTTGTCAGGGACACGGGGCTGGAGTTGTTCCGGACTCACATCATAAGCGACGGAGGCGTTCAGAGCCGGACGGTGGAGGGAATCCTGGAGCTGATCGAGCGTGAGCGAAGCGGAGAGACGGTCGAGCGCAGTCTGCTGCGGAGCTTACTGGGCATGCTCTCAGACCTGCAGGTGATTGGATGATAAACTATCAGACTTTTTTTTAACCACATTGGAATTGAAACTGGGAATCGATAAGAATTGGAATTGATAGAATTCAAATGAGACCAACCCTAGTAACGGTGTGTGTGTGTGTGTGTGTTGTCAGGTGTATAAGGACTCATTCGAGCAGCCGTTTTTATCGGAGACGAACCGTCTGTACGCAGCTGAGGGTCAGAGACTCATGCAGGAGAGAGACGTGAGAGCATCTACACTGCATTCACACACTGACACTTTCCACACACACGTGTGTGTGTGTGTGTGTGTGTTCATCTGTACTCATGTTCTTCACACAGGTTCCTGAGTACCTTCATCATGTAGCGCGGCGTCTGGAGGAAGAGAACGACCGCGTCATCAGTTATTTGGATCAGAGCACGCAGTGAGTGTGTGTGTGTGTGCGTGTGCGTGTGTGTGTGTGTTTCTTCCGAGAACCATCTGGGGAAAAAAATCTTACAGGAGACTTGGGTTTGTGAGTGGATAAAGCTAATAATTAGTTAAATATAACAATTTATTATTATAATAAGCTAATAATTACTTACTACTTACTTAAGCCTGTTACTCCAAGAAGGAGCACAGGCCACTGGGCTAATAATTTGTTAAATAATAAAAACCTAAAATAAAAAAACAAAAACAAATAGAAAATCTAAGAAATGGCCTACTAAAATTAAAATATTTTTTATTTTAAATAAATTATGTAAAAACAAATATAATGAAGTTATAAGTGTAAAATGAAAATAAATAAATAATTAAAAACAATTAAGATGAAAAAACAAGTCCAAGTAAGAAACTTACTAAAATGTATGAAATAATAAAAAAATTAAATAAATACTTTTAAAATATACACTTCTAACAGATGAAAACGGAGCTATCGGTAAGCCAACCCCCCCCCCCTTAGTTACCATTGCTCCCTCGGACAAACAAACGGAGCTATCCAACCCCCCCCCCCCCCCCCTTAGTTAGCGTTGCTCCCTCAGATAAACAAACGGAGCTATCGGTAAGCCGCCCCCCCCCCCCCCCTTAGTTAGCATTGCTCCCTCAGACAAACAAACGGAGCTGTCACAGCTTTATATAGCAATACCTGCTTTATTAATAACATCAGTAATAGTGAATAATTTCAGTCTGAACACAGATTTGATCAGATTGTAGGAAAACGCTGTGAAATCAGATTCCAGCATCACATGATCAATGTCTCTGTGTTTTTACTTTCACCAGCAACACTTACTTTACTTTACTTTCAGTTCTTTACTAAGACCAACACAAACATGTTTAAACTAGAGGACAAACATTAACTACTGGAACACCTAACTAAAGCTTTTGATTCAAGGCCAAATCACATTTATATTTGTTCTGTTGTGTATTATTTATGATGTACAATCATTAGCACGTGTTTCTCTTTATAGTGACTCAACAGGAGTCACACAAACATTATTATACATAACAATTCATATTCTAAATGTATTAAAACACATATTGTTTTAGAAATATGTGCAAGATCATGTAAATGTAATGTTTTACTAAAAAAATATAACTGAAATACTAATTTGTCATTTGATCCACTGAACACTGATTGTTTTCTCTTCTGCTCCACCTTACAGAGTAAATGATCAACAATCCCTGATAATGTTCAGTCTCC
Organism: Schizopygopsis malacanthus; assembly: GCA_027474115.1. Classification (NCBI taxonomy): domain Eukaryota; kingdom Metazoa; phylum Chordata; class Actinopteri; order Cypriniformes; family Cyprinidae; genus Schizopygopsis; species Schizopygopsis malacanthus. Next base: position 42,379,658 of record CM049871.1, read on the forward strand.
AAAAGATGATAAATGCTGTAAATCATAGCTAAAGATGATGATGAGAGGAGCCGTGAACATCAGGTGAGGATCCACAGAAGACCTTCACTACTGTGTCTATGAGCAGAAATAAATATGATCCATAAATACAGCTGGAAGAGACTCTTTACACTCAAATAATGCAGCATGTGTGTTATTGAATTATTAGTGTTGCTTTAGTATTTAAATGATCTTTATGTTTTATTTAAAGGTGTAACGGAGGAAGAAGCTCAGATGAGTCTGTCTGGATCTTCAGTTTAACATCTACAGATATAATAATATTTGTATTAAATCTTAATTAGTGTAGGTAACTATATACTCTGTTCTTCTTCTAGTTATCAATCAGCACAGTCATCATACAAAATATTAAAAAGACAAATGTCATTAAATTAAAGTTTGACATTGGTCACATTATTGCAAAACGTGATATTGATTATTAACGAGGTTAGTAATTAATGGGGATCTAAAGACAATATTAGAGAATATAAAATCCGTCATCATTTGTTTGAAAGATTGTTTTCTCTGTTATTATAGTTGATAAGCATGATTATGGTATTTTAATATTTGTATATGCTTCACTATTTTGCATTTATCATCCGCTGCTCAATACATTTATTAAATTTTTGATGTAAAATTATTTTGATATTAATTATTTAAATTGTTGTTAGAATAATTTAGAATTGTAGCATTATTAAGTATTATAATACATTTGAATATTATTATAAGAGTGTATATTTAAGAAAAAGAATCATATGATGTATAAATAATAAGTATATTTTGATGTAAATATAAGCTCTGCTGGATTTGCTTCACCTGAATGTCACACGTCTCATGCATTCGAGATTCACTCCTCATCTTATAATCAGAGGAAAGTTGTTCATCAAAAACATTTGTGTCCCAGAAAACCCTGTTTAATGTTTCAGGGCTCTCAGATTAATTAAAGGAGTATTTGTCAATTCTGTCATCATTTACTCGTCCTCGTGTTTATCCTAACATGTATTTCTTCCATGAAACACAAAATATAATGTTTGTGTCCACTGTAATGAAAGGCAATGGAAAACAAATCAAGCTCTATTCACACGGGCTTGGAGCAACATATGTGTCATGATTCACCAGGTTCTCCCATCATGTACACACACACACACACACACACACACACACACACACACTCTCTCTTTCACACACACACACTCTCTCTCTCACACACACACACACACACACACACACTCTCTCTCTCTCTCTCTCTCTCACACACACACACACACACACTCACTCTCTCTCTCACACACACACACACACACACACACACACACTCTCTCTCACACACACACACACACACACTCTCTCTCACACACACACACATCTGCACACTCTCACACACACACTCACACTCACCCACCCACAAGCTCTCACACACACACCTAACCTACACATTGAGTATTGTTTATGCCATTTCAGACAGCCGTAGTATTTTTTGAAGGTTATCTATTGGTTATCCAGCTTAAGTTACATATGATTTATATTAAAATTAATGTACAATTATTTATAATAACGTTTAAACTAAAATTGCTTGTCTGTAATGGATTAATAATATAATTAAACAAATCATATGAAAAGTTATTATTAAAGCCAGACATTTTTGTTTACTATTGACTAGAATTAGTACTAATTTGGAGCAAGAGAAACTTTTGCACACACACTTTAACTCAAAGACTGAATAAGATATTATTAATATGAGAGTTCTCCCATCTAATAATCAGAAACAATCATCTGCAGCAGAGAGTAAGGTTCACAATGTGACCGTTTATCACTGAACAGTAATGAAATCAATACTTGGAGGACACTGAAGGTTGATCGTGAAACATTTATTAATAAACAAAACACCAAAACATGATCTTAGCGCTTGCCACCAACACGAGGAGCGCTGATCTTCATGGGCTTGGAGATTTTCTGTTTGGATCCGGCTTTAGCAGGAGCCTAAAAACAACACAAACACGTCACTGACTACACGAAGGACATTCAAACACGGATTTACTTTAGGTTTGCGGTCATGTGTTGGACTATAAATGACACTGAGCACCCATGATTAAGAGCACTAGGTGTAGACATCTGTATCGATCTGGACTACCTTGCTCCTTTTACTTCTTCCTGTATTAAGAATCTAGGTGTTTTCTGGGATCAGGGTCTTAAATTTGATAAACAAATAAATGCGGTTATTAGTTCCTGTTTTTTTCAGCTGCGCCTTCTCTCCAAAATTAAATCTTTTCTATCTCTAAAAACTTTAGAGATTGCTATCCATGCGCTCATTACAACTCGCTTGGATTACTGCAACTCCCTCTATCTTGGCATTTCTAAATCTTCCATCGCTCGTCTTCAATTAGTACAGAACGCAGCTGCTAGATTCCTCAAAGGAAAACGGAAATTTGATCATGTTACTCCAATTCTGAAATCGCTACATTGGTTACCTGTACATCATAGAATTGAGTTCAAAATTCTTCTCTTTGTTTTTAAATCTATAAATAATCTGGCACCGAGCTATCTATCTGATCTACTTTATCCATACAATCCTACTCGAAATCTGAGGTCTGGTGATCAAAGACTTCTCTCTGTCCCCAGATCACGGCTAAAGTATAGAGGGGATAGAGCCTTTGCAGTTGCTGGCCCTAGGCTGTGGAACAGCCTTCCAGCCTACATCAGATCGGCACAGTCTTTAACTGTTTTTAAATCATCTCTTAAAACGTATTTCTTTTCTTTGGCTTTTAATTTACTGTGAGCTTATGGTATGAATCTGTGGGTTGTACTGTGTTTTATGTTTTTGTTTGTTCAGCACTTTGGTCAGCCATGCTTGCTGTTTTTAAATGTGCTATATAAATAAAACAAACTTGAAACTTGAGACATAGTCCTTCTACTCTATGCCACCTTATGACGCAGAAGAGACAGAATCAGTCACACTGCAACGCCTCACTTACAGAAGATGCACCACACAAATACACCACTTACAGAAGATACACCACACAAATACACCACTTACAGAAGATACACCACACAAATACACCACTTACAGAAGACACACCACACAAATACACCACTTACAGAAGATACACCACACAAATACACCACTTACAGAAGATACACCACTTACAGAAGATACACCACACAAATACACCACTTACAGAAGATAAAGAGCCGCTCAAGAGATAATCAGCCCATGATTCACTCATCCTCTAGTCTTTCTAAGTGTTTATGACTCTTTCAGACTAATCCAAGCAGAGTTACATTAAAACATGTCCTGGCTCTTGTAACGGATGTATGCCAGTAAGGGCTGTGTGTAAACCTCACTCCCCTGACCTCAAATAGAGGCGCTCTATGCCTCCCGCGCCGGCATCCCGGGTTCGAGACCCACTCGATGGTGCAGACCCGGGGGGGTTACACTCTTACAAGCTTTATAATGGCAGTGAATGTCCAGCAGACCTACTGCGTCCATCCATCATGAAGAGAGCCTTGCACGGCACCGGGGGAGAATAAAGGCCACCTGAATGAATCGATGCCTTTCTACTAGACACACTCCCATATTTAATACGGTTAAACACTGCGGTCAGGCCAGTCTCCACTTTGAAAAACACAGTCATTCTAGCCGCCACGTTATTTTCTGGTGCGCGCGTATACTATGCGTTGCGGTAATAACGTGTAAAAACTCAGATCACAGGAAAAGCGATCTCTGGCATTCATTTATTGAGGCAGTTTCTCTGTCAATAACTAATAAACGAATTAACTAATACATTCCACTACCCCAGGGTGTCACTCAAGCCGTTTCCAGACGATCTAAAGTTGTATTACATAATAAAAGTTACCCAAATCTCACACTCTACCTGATCTGTCTTTGATTTTTGATAGCTCTAAAAAGGAAACTCCCTGTTTCCACAGAACAATTTCAATTCAGATTGACAGTCCACTACCCCAGGATAACACTCAAGCAGTTTCAAGACAATCTGATGCTGAATTACATAATAAAAGCTCTCCAAATATCACATTCTACCTCTTCTGTCTGTGATTTTGGATAGCTTTAAAAAATTAAACTCCCTGCTTCCACAGAACAATTTCAATTCAGATTGACAGTCCACTACCCCAGGATGACACTCAAGCAGTTTCAAGACAATCTGATGTTGTATTAAATAATAAAGGCCCTCCAAATATATTCTACCTGTTCTGTCTGTGATTTTGAATGGCTCTAAAAATAAAAGTCCCTGTTTCCACAGAACAATTTTAATTCAGATTGACAGTCCATTAAGAGCACTAGGTGTAGACATCTGTATCGATCTGGACTACCTTGCTCCTTTTACTTCTTCCTGTATTAAGAATCTAGGTGTTTTCTGGGATCAGGGTCTTAAATTTGATAAACAAATAAATGCGGTTATTAGTTCCTGTTTTTTTCAGCTGCGCCTTCTCTCCAAAATTAAATCTTTTCTATCTCTAAAAACTTTAGAGATTGCTATCCATGCGCTCATTACAACTCGCTTGGATTACTGCAACTCCCTCTATCTTGGCATTTCTAAATCTTCCATCGCTCGTCTTCAATTAGTACAGAACGCAGCTGCTAGATTCCTCAAAGGAAAACGGAAATTTGATCATGTTACTCCAATTCTGAAATCGCTACATTGGTTACCTGTACATCATAGAATTGAGTTCAAAATTCTTCTCTTTGTTTTTAAATCTATAAATAATCTGGCACCGAGCTATCTATCTGATCTACTTTATCCATACAATCCTACTCGAAATCTGAGGTCTGGTGATCAAAGACTTCTCTCTGTCCCCAGATCACGGCTAAAGTATAGAAGGGATAGAGCCTTTGCAGTTGCTGGCCCTAGGCTGTGGAACAGCCTTCCAGCCTACATCAGATCGGCACAGTCTTTAACTGTTTTTAAATCATCTCTTAAAACGTATTTCTTTTCTTTGGCTTTTAATTTACTGTGAGCTTATGGTATGAATTTGTGGGTTGTACTGTGTTTTATGTTTTTGTTTGTTCAGCACTTTGGTCAGCCATGCTTGCTGTTTTTAAATGTGCTATATAAATAAAACAAACTTGAAACTTGAGACATAGTCCTTCTACTCTATGCCACCTTATGACGCAGAAGAGACAGAATCAGTCACACTGCAACGCCTCACTTACAGAAGATGCACCACACAAATACACCACTTACAGAAGATACACCACACAAATACACCACTTACAGAAGATGCACCACACAAATACACCACTTACAGAAGATACACCACACAAATACACCACTTACAGAAGATACACCACACAAATACACCACTTACAGAAGACACACCACACAAATACACCACTTACAGAAGATACACCACACAAATACACCACTTACAGAAGATACACCACTTACAGAAGATACACCACACAAATACACCACTTACAGAAGATAAAGAGCCGCTCAAGAGATAATCAGCCCATGATTCACTCATCCTCTAGTCTTTCTAAGTGTTTATGACTCTTTCAGACTAATCCAAGCAGAGTTACATTAAAACATGTCCTGGCTCTTGTAACGGATGTATGCCAGTAAGGGCTGTGTGTAAACCTCACTCCCCTGACCTAAAATAGAGGCGCACTATGCCTCCCGCGCCGGGATCCCGGGTTCGAGACCCACTCGATGGTGCAGACCCGGGGGGGTTACACTCTTACAAGCTTTATAATGGCAGTGAATGTCCAGCAGACCTACTGCGTCCATCCATCATGAAGAGAGCCTTGCACGGCACCGGGGGAGAATAAAGGCCACCTGAATGAATCGATGCCTTTCTACTAGACACACTCCCATATTTAATACGGTTAAACACTGCGGTCAGGCCAGCCTCCACTTTGAAAAACACAGTCATTCTAGCCGCCACGTTATTTTCTGGTGCGCGCGTATACTATGCGTTGCGGTAATAACGTGTAAAAACTCAGATCACAGGAAAAGCGATCTCTGGCATTCATTTATTGAGGCAGTTTCTCTGTCAATAACTAATAAACGAATTAACTAATACATTCCACTACCCCAGGGTGTCACTCAAGCCGTTTCCAGACGATCTAAAGTTGTATTACATAATAAAAGTTACCCAAATCTCACACTCTACCTGATCTGTCTTTGATTTTTGATAGCTCTAAAAAGGAAACTCCCTGTTTCCACAGAACAATTTCAATTCAGATTGACAGTCCACTACCCCAGGATAACACTCAAGCAGTTTCAAGACAATCTGATGCTGAATTACATAATAAAAGCTCTCCAAATATCACATTCTACCTCTTCTGTCTGTGATTTTGGATAGCTTTAAAAAATTAAACTCCCTGCTTCCACAGAACAATTTCAATTCAGATTGACAGTCCACTACCCCAGGATGACACTCAAGCAGTTTCAAGACAATCTGATGTTGTATTAAATAATAAAGGCCCTCCAAATATATTCTACCTGTTCTGTCTGTGATTTTGAATGGCTCTAAAAATAAAAGTCCCTGTTTCCAAAGAACAATTTTAATTCAGATTGACAGTCCACTACTCCAGGATTTCAATAGAACCATTCAAAATCAAAGGCAAGTCAGGTAGAATGTGATATTTGGATATTGTTTTTATTATGTAATTCTACATCAGATTGTCTTGAACCTGCTTGAATGGCATCCTGGGGTAGTGGAAGGTCAATATGCATTGAAATTGCTCTATGGAAACAAGGAGTTTCCTTTTTAGAGCCATTCAAAATCAGAGGCAGGTCAGGTGTAGAATGTGAGATTTGGAGAGCTTTTATTATGTAATACAACATCAGATCATCTTGAAACTGCTTAAGTGTTATCCTGGGGTAGTGGACTGTCAATCTGAATTGAAATTGTTCTGTGGAAACAGGGAGTTTCCTTTTTAAAGCCATTCAAAATCAAAGGCAGGTCAGGTAGAATGTGAAATTTGGAGAGCTTTTATTATGTAATTCAACATCAGATTGCCTTGAAACTGTTTACGTGTCATCCTGGGGTAGTGGACTGTCAATCTCAATTGAAATTGTTCTGTGGAAACAGGGAGTTTTATTTTTAAAGCTATCCAAAATCACAGAGATAAGAGGTGGAATACGAGATTTGGAGTGCTTTTATTTTGTAATTCAACATCAGATTGCCTTGAAACTGTTTACGTGTCATCCTGGGGTAGTGGACTGTCAATCTGAATTAAAATTGTTCTGTGGAAACAGGGAGTTTCCTTTTTAGAGCTATCAAAAATCACAGGCAGGTCAGGTAGAATGAGATTTTGAGAGTTTTTATTATGTAATTAAACATCAGATTATCTTGAAACTGCTTGAGTGTCATCTGGGGGTAGTGGACTGTCAATCTGAATTGAAATTGTTCTGTGGAAACAGGGAGTTTCCTTTTTAGAGCTATCAAAATTCACAGGCAGGTCAGGTAGAATGTGAGATTTTGAGAGCTTTTATTATGTAATTAAACATCAGATTGTCTTGAAACTGCTTGAGTGTCATCTTGGGGTAGTGGACTGTCAATCTGAATTAAAATTATTCTGTGTAAACAGGGAGTTTCCTTTTTAGAGCTATCAAAAATCACAGGCAGGTCAGGTAGAATGTGAGATTTGGAGAGCTTTTATTATGTAACACAACATCAGATCGTCTGGAAACAGCTTGAATGTCATCCTGGGTTAGAGGACTGTCAATCTTAATTGAAATTGTTCTGTGGAAACAGGGAGTTTCCTTTTTAGAGCTATCAAAATTCAAAGGCATGTCAGGTAGAGTGTGAGATTTGGAGAGCTTTTATTATATAATTCAACATCAGATTGTCTTGAAACTGTTTGAGTCTCATCTTGGGGTAGTGGACTGTCAATCTGAATTGAAATTGTTCTGTGGAAACAGGGATTTTTTTTTAGAGCCATTCAAAATCAAAGATAGATCATGTATAATGTGAGCTTTGGAGAGCTTGTTTTATGTAATTAAACATCAGAATGTCTTGAAACTGCTTGAGTGTCATCTTGGGGTAGTGGACTGTCAATCTGAATTGAAATTATTCTGTGGAAACAGGGAGTTTCCTTTTTAGCGCTATTAAAATTCACAGGCAGGTCAGGTAGAATGTGAGATTTTGAGAGCTTTTATTATGTAATTAAACATCAAATTGTCTTGAAACTGCTTGAGTGTCATCTTGGGGTAGTGGACTATCAATCTGAATTGAAATTGTTCTGTGGAAACAGGGAGTTTCCTTTTTAGCGCTATTAAAATTCACAGGCAGGTCAGGTATAATGTGAGCTTTGGAGAGCTTTTTTTATGTAATTCAACATCAGATTGTCTTGAAACTGCTTGAGTGTCATCCTGGGGTAGTGGACTGTCAATCTGAATTGAAATTGTTCTGTGGAAACAGGGAGTTTTATTTTTAAAGCTATCCAAAATCACAGACAGAAGAGGTGGAATATGAGATTTGGAGTGCTTTCATTTTGTAATTCAACATCAGATTGTCTTGAAACTGCTTGAGTGGCATCTTGGGTAGTGGACTGTCAATCTGAATTGAAATTGTTCTGTGGAAACAGGGAGTTTCCTTTTTAGAGCTATCAAAAATCACAGGCAGGTCAGGTAGAATGTGAGATTTGGAGAGCTTTTATTATGTAATACAACATCAGATCGTCTGGAAACAGCTTGAATGTCATCCTGGGTTAGAGGACTGTCAATCTGAATTGAAATTGTTCTGTGGAAACAGGGAGTTTCCTTTTTAGAGCTATCAAAATTCAAAGGCATGTCAGGTAGAGTGTGAGATTTGGAGAGCTTTTATTATATAATTCAACATCAGATTGTCTTGAAACTGTTTGAGTCTCATCTTGGGGTAGTGGACTGTCAATCTGAATTTAAATTGTTCTGTGAAAAAAGGGAGTTTTATTTTTAGAGCCATTCAAATTCAAAGACAAATCAGGTATAATGTGAGCTTTGGAGAGCCTTTATTTTGTAATTCAACATCAGATTGTCTTGAAACTGCTTGAGTATCATCTTGGGGTAGTGGACTGTCAATCTGAATGGAATTTTTTCTGTGGAAACGAGTTTCCTTTTTAGAGCCATTCAAAATCAAAGGCAGATCAGGTATAATGTGAGTTTTGGAGCGCTTTTATTATGTAATATAACATCAGATCGTCTCGAAACTGCTTGAATGTCATCCTGGGGTAGAGGACTGTCAATCTGAATTGAAATTGTTCTGTGGAAACAGGGAGTTTTATTTTTAAAGCCATCCAAATTCAGACAGAAGACGTGGAATATGAGATTTGGAGAGCTTTTATTATGTAATTTAGCATCAGATTGTCTTGAAACTGCTTGAGTGTTATCCTGGGGTAGTGGACTGTCAATCTGAATTGAAATTGTTCTGTGGAAACAGGGAGTTTCCTTTTTAAAGCCATTCAAATTCAAAGGCAGGTCAGGTAGAATGTGAAATTTGGAAAGCTTTTATTATGTAATTCAACATCAGATCGTCTTGAAACTGCTTGAGTATTATCCTGGGGTAGTGGACTGTCAATCTGAATTGAAATTGTTCTGTGGAAACAGGGAGTTTTATTTTTTAAAGCTATCCAAAATCAAAGGCAGGTCAGGTAGAATGTGAGATTTTGAGAGCTATTATTATGTAATTAAACATCAGATTATCTTGAAACTGCTTGAGTGTCATCTGGGGGTAGTGGACTGTCAATCTGAATTGAAATTGTTCTGTGGAAACAGGGCGTTTCCTTTTTAGCGCTATCAAAAATCACAGGCAGGTCAGGTAGAATGTGAGATTTGGATAGCTTTTATTATGTAATTCTACTTCAGATTGTCTTGAAACTGTTTGAGTCTCATCTTGGGGTAGTGGACTGTCAATCTGAATTGAAATTGTTCTGTGGAAAAAGGGAGTTTTATTTTTAGAGCCATTCAAATTCAAAGACAGATCAGGTATAATGTGAGCTTTGGAGAGCTTGTTTTATGTAATTAAACATCAGAATGTCTTGAAACTGCTTGAGTGTCATCTTGGGGTAGTGGACTGTCAATCTGAATTGAAATTATTCTGTGGAAACAGGGAGTTTCCTTTTCAGCGCTATTAAAATTCACAGGCAGGTCAGGTAGAATGTGAGATTTTGAGAGCTTTTATTATGTAATTAAACATCAAATTGTCTTGAAACTGCTTGAGTGTCATCTTGGGGTAGTGGACTGTCAATCTGAATTGAAATTGTTCTGTGGAAACAGGGAGTTTCCTTTTTAGCGCTATTAAAATTCACAGGCAGGTCAGGTATAATGTGAGCTTTGGAGAGCTTTTTTATGTAATTCAACATCAGATTGTCTTGAAACTGCTTGAGTGTCATCCTGGGGTAGTGGACTGTCAATCTGAATGGAATTTTTTCTGTGGAAACAAGGAGTTTCCTTTTTAGAGCCATTCAAAATCAAAGGCAGATCAGGTATAATGTGAGTTTTGGAGCGCTTTTATTATGTAATATAACATCAGATCGTCTCGAAACTGCTTGAATGTCATCCTGGGGTAGAGGACTGTCAATCTGAATTGAAATTGTTCTGTGGAAACAGGGAGTTTTATTTTTAAAGCCATCCAAATTCAGACAGAAGACGTGGAATATGAGATTTGGAGAGCTTTTATTATGTAATTTAGCATCAGATTGTCTTGAAACTGCTTGAGTGTTATCCTGGGGTAGTGGACTGTCAATCTGAATTGAAATTGTTCTGTGGAAACAGGGAGTTTCCTTTTTAAAGCCAATCAAAATCAAAGGCAGGTCAGGTAGAATGTGAGATTTGGAGAGCTTTTATTATGTAATTCAACATCAGATCGTCTTGAAACTGCTTGAGTATTATCCTGGGGTAGTGGACTGTCAATCTGAATTGAAATTGTTCTGTGGAAACAGGGAGTTTTATTTTTTAGCGCTATTAAAATTCACAGGCAGGTCAGGTATAATGTGAGCTTTGGAGAGCTTTTTTATGTAATTCAACATCAGATTGTCTTGAAACTGCTTGAGTGTCATCCTGGGGTAGTGGACTGTCAATCTGAATTGAAATTGTTCTGTGGAAACAGGGAGTTTTATTTTTAAAGCTATCCAAAATCACAGACAGAAGAGGTGGAATATGAGATTTGGAGTGCTTTCATTTTGTAATTCAACATCAGATTGTCTTGAAACTGCTTGAGTGACATCTTGGGTAGTGGACTGTCAATCTGAATTGAAATTGTTCTGTGGAAACAGGGAGTTTCCTTTTTAGAGCTATCAAAAATCACAGGCAGGTCAGGTAGAATGTGAGATTTGGAGAGCTTTTATTATGTAATACAACATCAGATCGTCTGGAAACAGCTTGAGTATCATCCTGGGGTAGTGGACTGTCAATCTGAATGGATTTTTTTCTGTGGAAACAAGGAGTTTCCTTTTTAGAGCCATTCAAAATCAAAGGCAGATCAGGTATAATGTGAGTTTTGGAGCGCTTTTATTATGTAATATAACATCAGATCGTCTCGAAACTGCTTGAATGTCATCCTGGGGTAGAGGACTGTCAATCTGAATTGAAATTGTTCTGTGGAAACAGGGAGTTTTATTTTTAAAGCCATCCAAATTCAGACAGAAGACGTGGAATATGAGATTTGGAGAGCTTTTATTATGTAATTTAGCATCAGATTGTCTTGAAACTGCTTGAGCGTTATCCTGGGGTAGTGGACTGTCAATCTGAATTGAAATTGTTCTGTGGAAACAGGGAGTTTCCTTTTTAAAGCCAATCAAAATCAAAGGCAGGTCAGGTAGAATGTGAAATTTGGAGAGCTTTTATTATGTAATTCAACATCAGATCGTCTTGAAACTGCTTGAGTATTATCCTGGGGTAGTGGACTGTCAATCTGAATTGAAATTGTTCTGTGGAAACAGGGAGTTTTATTTTTTAAAGCTATCCAAAATCAAAGGCAGGTCAGGTAGAATGTGAGATTTTGAGAGCTTTTATTATGTAATTAAACATCAGATTATCTTGAAACTGCTTGAGTGTCATCTGGGGGTAGTGGACTGTCAATCTGAATTGAAATTGTTCTGTGGAAACAGGGCGTTTCCTTTTTAGCGCTATCAAAAATCACAGGCAGGTCAGGTAGAATGTGAGATTTGGATAGCTTTTATTATGTAATTCTACATCAGATTGTCTTGAAACTGTTTGAGTCTCATCTTGGGGTAGTGGACTGTCAATCTGAATTTAAATTGTTCTGTGGAAAAAGGGAGTTTTATTTTTAGAGCCATTCAAATTCAAAGACAGATCAGGTATAATGTGAGCTTTGGAGAGCTTTTATTTTGTAATTCAACATCAGATTGTCTTGAAACTGCTTGAGTATCATCCTGGGGTAGTGGACTGTCAATCTGAATTGAAATTGTTCTGTGGAAACAGGGAGTTTTATTTTTAAAGCCATCCAAATTCAGACAGAAGACGTGGAATATGAGATTTGGAGAGCTTTTATTATGTAATTCAACATCAGATTGTCTTGAAACTGCTTGAGTCTCATCTTGGGGTAGTGGACTGTCAATCTGAATTGAAATTGATCTGTGGAAAGAGGGAGGTTCCTTTTTAGAGCTATCAAAATTCACAGGCAGGTCAGGTAGAATGTGAGATTTTGAGAGCTTTTATTGTGTAATTCTACATCAGATTGTCTTGAACCTGCTTGAATGGCATCCTGGGGTAGTGGACTGTCAATCTGAATTGAAATTGTTCTGTGGAAGCAGGGAGTTTTTTTTTTAGAGCCATTCAAATTCAAAGGCAGGTCAGGTAGAATGTGAGATTTTGAGAGCTTTTACTATGTAATACAACATCAGATCGTCTTGAAACTGCTTGAGTATCATCCTGGGGTAGTGGACTGTCAATCTAAATTGAAATTGTTCTGTGGAAACAGGGAGTTTTATTTTTTAAAGCTATCCAAAATCCCAGAGAGAAGAGGTGGAATACGAGATTTGGAGTGCTTTTATTTTGTCATTCAACATCATATTGCCTTGAAACTACTTAAGTGTCATCCTGGGGTAGTGGACTGTCAATATGAATTCAAATTGTTCTATGGAAGCAGGGAGTTTTATTTTTAGAGCCATTCAAAATCAAAGGCAGGTCAGGTAGAATGTGAGATTTTGAGAGCTTTTATTATGTAATTAAACATCAGATTATCTTGAAACTGCTTGAGTCGCATCCTGGGGTAGTGGACTGTCAATCTGAATTGAAATTGTTCTGTGGAAGCAGGGACTTTTATTTTTAGAGCCATTCAAAATCAAAGGCAGATCAGGTATAATGTGAGTTTTGGAGAGCTTTTATTATGTAATACAACATCAGATCGTCTGGAAACTGCTTGAATGTCATCCTGGGGTAGAGGACTGTCAATCTGAATTGAAATTGTTCTGTGGAAACAGGGAGTTTCCTTTTTAGAGCTATCAAAATTCAAAGGCATGTCAGGTAGAGTGTGAGATTTGGAGAGCTTTTATTATATAATTCAACATCAGATTGTCTTGAAACTGTTTGAGTCTCATCTTGGGGTAGTGGACTGTCAATCTGAATTGAAATTGTTCTGTGGAAACAGGAATTTTTTTTTAGAGCCATTCAAAATCAAAGATAGATCAGGTATAATGTGAGCTTTGGAGAGCTTGTTTTATGTAATTAAACATCAGAATGTCTTGAAACTGCTTGAGTGTCATCTTGGGGTAGTGGACTGTCAATCTGAATTGAAATTATTCTGTGGAAACAGGGAGTTTCCTTTTTAGCGCTATTAAAATTCACAGGCAGGTCAGGTAGAATGTGAGATTTTGAGAGCTTTTATTATGTAATTAAACATCAAATTGTCTTTAAACTGCTTGAGTGTCATCTTGGGGTAGTGGACTATCAATCTGAATTGAAATTGTTCTGTGGAAACAGGGAGTTTCCTTTTTAGCGCTATTAAAATTCACAGGCAGGTCAGGTATAATGTGAGCTTTGGAGAGCTTTTTTTATGTAATTCAACATCAGATTGTCTTGAAACTGCTTGAGTGTCATCCTGGGGTAGTGGACTGTCAATCTGAATTGAAATTGTTCTGTGGAAACAGGGAGTTTTATTTTTAAAGCTATCCAAAATCACAGACAGAAGAGGTGGAATATGAGATTTGGAGTGCTTTCATTTTGTAATTCAACATCAGATTGTCTTGAAACTGCTTGAGTGGCATCTTGGGTAGTGGACTGTCAATCTGAATTGAAATTGTTCTGTGGAAACAGGGAGTTTCCTTTTTAGAGCTATCAAAAATCACAGGCAGGTCAGGTAGAATGTGAGATTTGGAGAGCTTTTATTATGTAATACAACATCAGATCGTCTGGAAACAGCTTGAATGTCATCCTGGGTTAGAGGACTGTCAATCTGAATTGAAATTGTTCTGTGGAAACAGGGAGTTTCCTTTTTAGAGCTATCAAAATTCAAAGGCATGTCAGGTAGAGTGTGAGATTTGGAGAGCTTTTATTATATAATTCAACATCAGATTGTCTTGAAACTGTTTGAGTCTCATCTTGGGGTAGTGGACTGTCAATCTGAATTGAAATTGTTCTGTGAAAAAAGGGAGTTTTATTTTTAGAGCCATTCAAATTCAAAGACAAATCAGGTATAATGTGAGCTTTGGAGAGCCTTTATTTTGTAATTCAACATCAGATTGTCTTGAAACTGCTTGAGTATCATCCTGGGGTAGTGGACTGTCAATCTGAATGGAATTTTTTCTGTGGAAACGAGTTTCCTTTTTAGAGCCATTCAAAATCAAAGGCAGATCAGGTATAATGTGAGTTTTGGAGCGCTTTTATTATGTAATATAACATCAGATCGTCTCGAAACTGCTTGAATGTCATCCTGGGGTAGAGGACTGTCAATCTGAATTGAAATTGTTCTGTGGAAACAGGGAGTTTTATTTTTAAAGCCATCCAAATTCAGACAGAAGACGTGGAATATGAGATTTGGAGAGCTTTTATTATGTAATTTAGCATCAGATTGTCTTGAAACTGCTTGAGTGTTATCCTGGGGTAGTGGACTGTCAATCTGAATTAAAATTGTTCTGTGGAAACAGGGAGTTTCCTTTTTAAAGCCATTCAAATTCAAAGGCAGGTCAGGTAGAATGTGAAATTTGGAAAGCTTTTATTATGTAATTCAACATCAGATCGTCTTGAAACTGCTTGAGTATTATCCTGGGGTAGTGGACTGTCAATCTGAATTGAAATTGTTCTGTGGAAACAGGGAGTTTTATTTTTTAAAGCTATCCAAAATCAAAGGCAGGTCAGGTAGAATGTGAGATTTTGAGAGCTTTTATTATGTAATTAAACATCAGATTATCTTGAAACTGCTTGAGTGTCATCTGGGGGTAGTGGACTGTCAATCTGAATTGAAATTGTTCTGTGGAAACAGGGCGTTTCCTTTTTAGCGCTATCAAAAATCACAGGCAGGTCAGGTAGAATGTGAGATTTGGATAGCTTTTATTATGTAATTCTACATCAGATTGTCTTGAAACTGTTTGAGTCTCATCTTGGGGTAGTGGACTGTCAATCTGAATTTAAATTGTTCTGTGGAAAAAGGGAGTTTTATTTTTAGAGCCATTCAAATTCAAAGACAGATCAGGTATAATGTGAGCTTTGGAGAGCTTGTTTTATGTAATTAAACATCAGAATGTCTTGAAACTGCTTGAGTGTCATCTTGGGGTAGTGGACTGTCAATCTGAATTGAAATTATTCTGTGGAAACAGGGAGTTTCCTTTTTAGCGCTATTAAAATTCACAGGCAGGTCAGGTAGAATGTGAGATTTTGAGAGCTTTTATTATGTAATTAAACATCAAATTGTCTTGAAACTGCTTGAGTGTCATCTTGGGGTAGTGGACTGTCAATCTGAATTGAAATTATTCTGTGGAAACAGGGAGTTTCCTTTTTAGCGCTATTAAAATTCACAGGCAGGTCAGGTATAATGTGAGCTTTGGAGAGCTTTTTTATGTAATTCAACATCAGATTGTCTTGAAACTGCTTGAGTGTCATCCTGGGGTAGTGGACTGTCAATCTGAATTGAAATTGTTCTGTGGAAACAGGGAGTTTTATTTTTAAAGCTATCCAAAATCACAGACAGAAGAGGTGGAATATGAGATTTGAGGTGCTTTCATTTTGTAATTCAACATCAGATTGTCTTGAAACTGCTTGAGTGACATCTTGGGTAGTGGACTGTCAATCTGAATTGAAATTGTTCTGTGGAAACGGGGAGTTTCCTTTTTAGCGCTATCAAAAATTACAGGCAGGTCAGGTAGAATGTGAGATTTGGATAGCTTTTATTATATAATTCTACATCAGATTGTCTTGAAACTGATTGAGTGTCATCCTGGGGTAGTGGACTGTCAATATGAGTTGAAAATGTTCTGTGGAAGCAGGGACTTTTATTTTTAGAGCCATTTAAAATCAAAGACAGATCAGGTATAATGTAAGATTTGGAGAGCTTTTATTATGCAATTCAACAACAGATTGTCTTGAAACTGCTTGAGTGTCATCCTGGGGTAGTGGACTGTCAATCTGAATTGAAATTGTTCTGTGGAAACAGGGAGTTTTATTTTTAGAGCCATTCAAATTCAAAGACAGATCAGGTATAATGTGAGCTTTGGAGAGCTTTTATTATGTAATTCAACTTCAGATTGTCTTGAAACTGCTTGAGTGTCATCCTGGGGTAGTGGACTGTCAATCTGAATTGAAATTGTTCTGTGGAAGCAGGGACTTTTATTTTTAGAGCCATTCAAAATCAAAGACAGATCAGGTATAATGTGAGTTTTGGAGAGCTTTTATTATGTAATACAACATCAGATCGTCTGGAAACTGCTTGAATGTCATCCTGGGGTAGAGGACTTTCAATCTGAATTGAAATTGTTCTGTGGAAACAGGGAGTTTTATTTTTAAAGCCATCCAAATTCAGACAGAAGACGTGGTATATGAGATTTGGAGAGCTTTTATTATGTAATTCAACATCAGATTGTCTTGAAACTGCTTGAGTCTCATCTTGGGGTAGTGGACTGTCAATCTGAATTGAAATTGCTCTGTGAAAATAGGGACTTTTATTTTTAGAGCCATTCAAACTCAAAGACAGATAAGGTATAATGTGAGCTTTGGATAGCTTTTATTATGTAATTCAACATCAGATTGTCTTGAAACTGCTTGAGTGTCATCCTGGGGTAGTGGACTGTCAATCTGAATTGAAATTGTTCTGTGGAAACAAGGAGTTTCCTTTTTAGAGCCATTCAAAATCAAAGGCAGGTCAGGTAAAAAGTGAGATTTTGAGAGCTTTTACTATGTAATTCTACATCAAATTGTCTTGAAACTGCTTGAGTCGCATCCTGGGGTAGTGGACTGTCAATCTGAATTTAAATTGTTCTGTGGAAACAAGGAGTTTCCTTTTTAGAGCCATTCAAAATCAAAGACAGATAAGCTATAATGTGAGCTTTGGATAGCTTTTATTGTGTAATTCAGCATCAGATTGTCTTGAAACTGCTTGAGTGTCATCCTGGGGTAGTGGACTGTCAATCTGAATTGAAATTGTTCTGTGGAAACAAGGAGTTTCCTGTTTAGAGCCATTCAAAATCAAAGGCAGGTCAGGTAAAATGTGAGATTTTGAGAGCTTTTATTATGTAATTCTACATCAGATTGTCTTGAAACTGCTTGAGTCGCATCCTGGGGTAGTGGACTGTCAATCTGAATTTAAATTGTTCTGTGGAAGCAGGGACTTTTATTTTTAAAGCCATTCAAATTCAGACAGAAGACGTGGAATATGAGATTTTGAGATCTTTTATTATGTAATTCAACATCAGATTGTCTTGAAACTGCTTGAGTCTCATCCTGGGGTAGTGGACTGTCAAAATGAATTGAAATTGCTCTGTGAAAATAGGGACTTTTATTTTTAGAGCCATTCAAACTCAAAGACAGATAAGGTATAATGTGAGCTTTGGATAGCTTTTATTGTGTAATTCAGCATCAGATTGTCTTGAAACTGCTTGATTGTCATCCTGGGGTAGTGGACTGTCAATCTGTTTTGAAATTGTTCTGTGGAAACAAGGAGTTTCCTTTTTAGAGCCATTCAAAATCAAAGGCAGGTCAGGTAAAATGTGAGATTTTGAGAGCTTTTATTATGTAATTCTACATCATATTCTCTTGAAACTGCTTGAGTGGCATCCTAGGGTAGTGGACTGTCAATCTGAATTGAAAATGTTCTGTGAAAGCAGGGACTTTTATTCTTAGAGCCATTCAAATTCAAAGACAGATCATGTATAATGTGAGCTTTGGATAGCTTTTATTGTGTAATTCAGCATCAGATTGTCTTGAAACTGCTTGAGTGTCATCCTGGGGTAGTGGACTGTCAATCTGAATTGAAATTGTTCTGTGGAAGCAGGGACTTTTATTTTTAGAGCCATTCAAAATCAAAGACAGATTAGGTATAATGTGAGTTTTGGAGAGCTTTTATTATGTAATACAACATCAGATCGTCTGGAAACTGCTTGAATGTCATCCTGAGGTAGAGGACTGTCAATCTGAATTGAAATTGTTCTGTGGAAACAGGGAGTTTTATTTTTAAAGCCATCCAAATTCAGACAGAAGACGTGGAATATGAGATTTTGAGAGCTTTTATTATGTAATTTAACATCAGATTGTCTTGAAACTGCTTGAGTCTCATCTTGGGGTAGTGGACTGTCAATCTGAATTGAAATTGTTCTGTGGAAACAGGGAGGTTCCTTTTTAGAGCTATCAAAATTCACAGGCAGGTCAGGTAGAATGTGAGATTTTGAGAGCTTTTATTTTGTAATTAAACATCAGATTGTCTTGAAACTGCTTGAGTGTCATCTTGGGGTAGTGGACTGTCAATCTGAATTGAAATTGTTCTGTGGAAACAGGGAGTTTCCTTTTTAGCGCTATCAAAAATCACAGGCAGGTCAGGTAGAATGTGAGATTTGGATAGCTTTTATTATATAATTCTACATCAGATTGTCTTGAAACTGCTTGAGTGTCATCCTGGGGTAGTGGACTGTCAATATGAGTTGAAAATGTTCTGTGGAAGCAGGGACTTTTATTTTTAGAGCCATTTAAAATCAAAGACAGATCAGGTATAATGTGAGATTTGGAGAGCTTTTATTATGCAATTCAACAACAGATTGTCTTGAAACTGCTTGAGTGTCATCCTGGGGTAGTGGACTGTCAATCTGAATTGAAATTGTTCTGTGGAAACAGGGAGTTTTATTTTTAGAGCCATTCAAATTCAAAGACAGATCAGGTATAATGTGAGCTTTGGAGAGCTTTTATTATGTAATACAACATCAGATCGTCTGGAAACTGCTTGAATGTCATCCTGAGGTAGAGGACTGTCAATCTGAATTGAAATTGTTCTGTGGAAACAGGGAGTTTTATTTTTAGAGCCATTCAAATTCAAAGACAGATCAGGTATAATGTGAGCTTTGGAGAGCTTTTATTATGTAATTCAACATCAGATTGTCTTGAAACTGCTTGAGTGTCATCCTGGGGTAGTGGACTGTCAATCTGAATTGAAATTGTTCTGTGGAAGCAGGGACTTTTATTTTTAGAGCCATTCAAATTCAAAGACAGATCAGGTATAATGTGAGTTTTGGAGAGCTTTTATTATGTAATACAACATCAGATCGTCTGGAAACTGCTTGAATGTCATCCTGGGGTAGAGGACTTTCAATCTGAATTGAAATTGTTCTGTGGAAACAGGGAGTTTTATTTTTAAAGCCATCCAAATTCAGACAGAAGACGTGGTATATGAGATTTGGAGAGCTTTTATTATGTAATTCAACATCAGATTGTCTTGAAACTGCTTGAGTCTCATCTTGGGGTAGTGGACTGTCAATCTGAATTGAAATTGCTCTGTGAAAATAGGGACTTTTATTTTTAGAGCCATTCAAACTCAAAGACAGATAAGGTATAATGTGAGCTTTGGATAGCTTTTATTATGTAATTCAACATCAGATTGTCTTGAAACTGCTTGAGTGTCATCCTGGGATAGTGGACTGTCAATCTGAATTGAAATTGTTCTGTGGAAACAAGGAGTTTCCTTTTTAGAGCCATTCAAATTCAAAGGCAGGTCAGGTAAAAAGTGAGATTTTGAGAGCTTTTACTATGTAATTCTACATCAAATTGTCTTGAAACTGCTTGAGTCGCATCCTGGGGTAGTGGACTGTCAATCTGAATTTAAATTGTTCTGTGAAAACAGGGAGTTTTATTTTTAAAGCCATTCAAATTCAGACAGAAGACGTGGAATATGAGATTTTGAGAGCTTTTATTATGTAATTCAACATCAGATTGTCTTGAAACTGCTTGAGTGTTATCCTGGGGTAGTGGACAGTCAATCTGAATTGAAATTATTCTGTGGAAAAAGGGAGTTTCCTTTTTAGAGCTATCAAAAATCACAGGCATGTCAGGTAGAGTGTGAGATTTGGAGAGCTTTTATTATAACTTTAGATCGTCTGGAAACGGCTTGAGTGACACCCTGGGGTAGTGGAATGTATTAGTTAATTAGTTTATTAGTTATTGACAGAGAAACTGCCTCAATAAATGAATGCCAGAGATCGCTTTTCCTGTGATCTGAGTTTTTACACGCTATTACCGCAACGCATAGTATACGCATGCACCAGAAAATAACGTGGCGTCTAGAATGACTGTATTTTTAAAAATGGAGGCTGGCCTGACCGCAATTTAAAACCCTAAAAACTCTAGTTAACTGTCGTACGAGAGAGAAAGAGAGAGATGTTCCTGTGGAACATTGAACGTAGGAGATTTTAATATAACTCTAATTGTATTCGTCTAAGAGAAGAAAGTTAAATACACCTAGGATGGCTTGAGGGGGGGTAAATCATGGCTGAACTATCTCTTTAAACCCATCTCTTACCTTGGTGCTCTGACTGGGTTGTTTCCTGGCCTCCTTGGCAGCCCTGAAACATCAGATCAAAGACAGCGTTAGAAAGCAAAGGTTTAGTTTGGTTTGCACTCGTCTCGATGTGTTAACAGTCCTGTGACACACAAAGCCAGGTTAAGATTTTAAGAACTGTACTTCTTCTAAAAGAAACATAAGTTTAAATGTCTTTAGAGCCACAACCCCGTCCCTTAATTATGCATGAACACACAATGACATCTTTTAATTAACTTAAAAATTGCAGCATCCATTTTTATTTTCCGCTGCGTGTGACGTCACGTCGTCTTTTGTGCATACGGGTCACTTCAGGGCCATATACGGTTCACATGAGACTGATGCACTCGCATTTAAATGACAATATGAAGAAAAAATCCGATCTGAGCATAAAGAGCTAAGATTGCCCCATGCCCACAAAAACACACGTTTGAACATCTATGACTATAAAACCGTTGAAGGACAATACAACACTGTAATTCCGCACAAGGGGAGATCTCACCTGATGGCCTGCTCTCTCTGTGCTTTACACACTTCAGGCTTCTGGTTCCTCTTGGCCAGGATCTCCGCCAGAGAAGCGCCGGTGATGGCCCGCTGGAACTTCACCGCACGGCGGCTGCGCTTCTTACTCACCTCTTCCTGAAACACACACATGAACGCTTCTGATTAATGGCTAGTTTACCAACAGTACACACACAACATGCTGAAGAAGCACTGCCTGCAGGGTTATCCAGAGCTCTCCTGCACATTAGGGATGCACGATATACTACGGTAGAATCAAACCTATTATCTAACCCGAACTCGTCCATACAGTAGTACCGTAAGATGTTGTATGCACGGCAGGAACACGGTTTAAAATGCTGGCATGCATGTTCATTACAAGTTAATTACCAAATGTCTTTTTGCTGTACTCTGTGTAGTATGGTCTGTGTATACGCTTCATTGCATCATATACATCCATATATATATAAACATTATAATAAACATGTTTTAATATACATGCTGCTGTAACATATGTCGGCAGGAATTCAACTGGCTCTACACGTCACCAGAAGGGGGGCAGCTGAAAGAATCAGTAACTCGCTAAAGCCCCTCCTCCGCCTCAGCGCAAAAGCGCGCGTTTTCTTCCTATTACGGAACAAAGGAATGTGATGTGAACGTTCCTAAAAGACAGTCGTTCGTTTCATGACTTTCAAAACATCCACACAAGAAACATATGAATATTAATGTTGTACTCTTTCTCTCATATGCTTGTGGAATATGAATTATTTAGGAAAACGTGGGCTGATTTCTAATCGTGCTTTAACCTGGAATGTGTAGGTTGCAGTGTTTAGACTTTTATGAATGGTTGCAAAAATGTATGAATCAGTAAGATAACGAATGTGGTGATATTATAAATGTGTAAACCTGGTAAGAGTTTTAATACAGGGGTAAAAAGTTATTTTTCGTCACATGAAAGTGCCTTGCAAGAATGTGCTGTGCAGGCGGGGCTCCGCCCCGTACCGACGCTCTGATTGGACCAGCCGCCTGTGGGCGATGTCCGGACAGTTTAAAACAACGCGCTGTGTGCGCGCTCTCTCTCTCTTGAACATGGCTTGAACATCTCTTGAATCTCTGAACTCTCGGGAACTCCTCGAAGCTACGCTTCCCGCTTTCGCAACTGCGCCCTCCAACGCGCGCCGGTCCGCTGGACTCTCACCTTGAAAACCAACCATCTATGAAGTCTAGGACCGTGCCAAAGCCGTAACATCACGGAGCAACGAATTCAACGACTGCAGAGCAGAGGAGAGGAGAGCTTTCCCGGTGACATCACGCAGCAGAGTTTCCCCGAAGAAGAACGAACTGACCACGTGACACCCGAAACAAAGAACTGAACTCACGCGGGAAAACGAAGCCAAAACATCCATCCTGCTTAAACCAACACAAGCAAGTATAACAAACTAAACATTCCTAACTCGGACTGAACTGGTAAAAATTTATCTGAATGCAGAAAAGAAAGCCTAGGCATCTTTCGTGATCTTTTTCTGGTTAGTTAAGTTATGAAATAAGAAAGAACGGTATTCTTTCAACATTTAACCTCAAAACTGTTGTATGTATGTGTGTATGTTTGTGCTTTTATTAGGTAATCCATTTATTTTAGGATAGCAGTATAACGAATAAACCTTGTTTCGTTTTATAAAGAATTGTCTCTGGAATGTGATTTTGAGTATTTTCATCCTTATTTGCCCAAAGATAACGTTACCTAGCTAAAACATGAGAAATTATTAATCTCGTTTTATTGTTACCGGGGCCACGGGGCAATCGAAGCGAGATTTAATAAGAGATATACTGATGTAATCGCTGGACGAGTACTCAAAGTATAAATCGTAAGTTAAATATTAATATTACTTAGATCAAGCAATATTAAATATTTAATAAATAATTCCCGGAGCTGAAACAATAGCTCTATATTAAACTGGCATTACAGAATGGTGGAGAATGCGGGCATTAAAGATTTAAATCTGAAAATCAAACCAGAGACAATAAATCTATTTCTCACTTATCCGGAAAAATTGAGTGAATATAGAGAAACACGGTTATTTGTGATATTGCATTCTTGTTTGTGAAACACAGTGTGTTTTTGAATGAAAGAGAGTGTAACTGTTAACTCGAGTTTGTTGAGAAGAAATGAAACTGCAGGAAATAATTAATATTCGTGATTAAGACACGAGAAGTCGCTTTAACAGCGCACGAGAGTTAAGATGAGCGTGTCCCTCATTGATCTCTGATTTAAGGCCTTCGTGGTAATGTTTTGTTAGTGCGTGTTCCACTGCAAACTCAGCCACGTTATTCTCCCGGCTGTAGAAAATTAAAATAGCGAATTAATTAAAACTCAGCCATTATTTAATTTCACACGAGTGAAATCCAAACACGTGCCGCTCAGACAAAGGAGAGGCCATTCGGTTTGGAAAGGGGGAGAAATTTTGCAATCGATTGAATGGTTTTTGTATCTGTCTAAACAGACAGATATTCGCATAATAGCCCGCCGAGGCTTTGATGATTTATAAGTAATCCCTAGATAAATTTATCTCGCCCTAAACGAGTGAGATTATATAGGCTATAAAGATTCAAGTCTGAACAATGCTTGTTGATTTTGAAGCGTGAAGCACATTTTTTTTTTACAGGCACTGAGTTGCCATAGTGACCAGTTTATCCAGGAAAACCCCTTCCGGGCAGTCGCTAGTGAAGATCTAGCCACGTGTAAAACTAATAGCATTAGCGCTAAGCTAACAAAGAAACTTTAGCATTATAGCAAATGCCATGCTGGTAGCCTTACGGCTAGCGACTAGCACGTAGCAGTTAGAGAGTTTGAATATAAATGAATGCAGTGAGTGTGTGTGGAAATGTGATTCACAGCTAACACTAATTCCCTTTCTCTCTCTCTCTCTCTACCATTTAAAAGACTAACATATATTAATAGACTGGCTGTGTTAATGTTATACCCATTTATCTGTCTGACATTTTCACAGGTTGGTTTAATATACTGTTGATTAAAGTCTTGCCTTTTGTGGGTACCAGTTTAATAGTTGGTAGTTTTATTAGAAGATAATTCAGTATTACCTCATTACCTTGATAATATGGTGAGTTTGATTTCATTCAATTATAATGGCTTTTATGATTTTAAAACACATCAATGGATAAGTGCTATTGTTAGGAATTTTTAATTGTTAACTGAATTTCATAATTAATTACAAATTTGCAATTAACTTCATTTAATAAAATAATTTAAATTCCTGCCTCCAGTAGCAACAGTATCCATTTATGAATCATAAACGCTCTTATAATTTGACCACTACAGTAAAACCTTAATTATTATCAAGAGGGCCAGAAATTTTTAATTTCGTTTACAAGTAATTAGGATACAGATTAATTATTAATTTTTTTTTGATGTTAATGACACAGAGGAATGATTAAGTTCGGAAATTATTTTAATTACTATTATGGGAATCCAAAACTAGTGATTTAGAAGCTGTAAATTAATTTAATAATTAATTATGAATTCGAAAATTCTAATTACATTTAATAATTAATTACACTTCCTGTTTACATATTGCAACAATATTGGTGTATCAACTCAATTGCAGAGTGCACGTGTAAATTCTAATCCTAGGTGAGCCTATTAATTTTAATTATAACATCATACATTTTAATTAGAAACCACAAAGTCTAATTTTAATTCTAATTTCAGACTTAACACAAGTCTGGCGCCACCGGTAGGCCATACTTCATTTCCTTAGGTGATCTGATTAACTCAAATAAAATTAATAATAATTTAATTAAAATAGTTTTATTAAGTTAAAATTAAATAAAGTCCTCTTTACTTAGGCCTGAGAGTAGATAGTGCCCCCCCTAGTGTTGTGTTGGTGAAGTGACAGTGACACCATGCTGCCAGCTTATTATTATTAGATTTAAAACCTTGGGAATAAATAAACCTTCTCTTACCTTTCCTCCTTGTTACTAACTTCTAATTTGACTTGTTTGCTAAGACTTTGCCAGTGGAAAGATCACGAATAGAGAGAAATGCCACAATTGAACTGATGTTTATGAAACTTGAGAACTGTTTGCTATTTACCCTCTATTGTGAAATCCTACCCCTCCAAGTTAAAGCAGGTGCAATGAGAAGATAGACATCGGCAATTTGTTTTTAAAAAAAAAACACGCGCTAGAGACACGCGAACCGGCGTTGCGGCGTCAAATTGCCATTAAGGGGCCAGTACTGTCATTGCTATTGTTTTCCTCCATCAAGGAGAAAATTGGAATAGTAATAACAGTCCTATCTCAAAAGAGAAAATTTCGTTTATTTTCTGACTAGAAGTGTCCTTCTAAATCAGACTTAACAAAAAGCGACAAGCAGAAAATCTGCTATTAAAAGAGAGTTTTATTGTCCTTCACCTTCGTATTTAGATTGATCTCCTTCCTAAAAAGGGAAAGGAGGCTCTCTCGTACAAGAAAAGGTGAAGCACACAATTGTTACCCCTGTTACTCATTCTGTTAGTGTGCTTTTCTTCCTCTGTTTCCCAGCTGTGCTTCCTCTACGTGTGCTCAATTTCTACGCAGAAGCTGCAAATTACACGCACCCCACCACAGAGGACCACAGAAACAGAATCACACCCAACACTAGCATACACTACACTGTGCACCTTTACACCCCTGTTGTTTTGTTTGTTTTGTTTTGCTTTGTTTCCCATCCAAGGTCTGTGTCAGTTCGGTCCAAGATCCCCATCACCCGCCAGAACATGTCTCACAAAACAGAACATGTCGGTCACTGGGAAGGACTGGAAATGTGGCTGAGTGTTACAACAGACAGCATCCTCCCTAAAGCTGCCGAAGCACTCCAACATCAGACACAGGACCAACTAGATGACAACATCACAAGCATCATGAGACAAGACCCAAGTCAAAACTACAAAACTTGATCACCTCAAGCTTAAGTCACACTCATCGCCACCCTCAAACTGAGCGACAAGCACGCCGCACAACGCCAGCAGGAGCTGACAAGCGCACAACGACGCATAGAGCAGCTGGAACGTGAACGACAGGAAGGGACCGATGAGGTGGAGCAAGGCGCCAAAGAGGAGATCAACAGGCTAAAAGAGACTCTAGCAGCTACCAGCCACGAAATGCAGCAACTCAAAGAGGACTTCGCTGATCGTGCAGACAAGCTACAGTATGCAGAGAAGCTACTAGAGAAGGCAAAGACTGACTTCAGGGACAAAACCAGCAGAATCAAGGCCCTCGAAGCTCATTTGGCTGAGTCAAGAAACGAGATCAGCCGCCTAACACGACAGCTCGACTACGTCACAGAGGAGTCTGAAAGTTTCCAAGAGGAACTCAAGCACGCTTACGAACTACGCCAGGAGCCGTCAAGGACAGGACGTGCACCAACCGCACCCCTGCCAAGCAGGACCAAGTCACCTGTGCCTGGACTGACCCGTGAATATAAGACAGAGGGGGTGGTGTTAAAACAGTCACCAGCGCCGTCTGAAGAACTTTATATCACGACAGAACCAGAAGAATCTGCTGCAGCCAGCCGCAGATCGTCACACGGCTTGGACCTAAAAGATCTTGACAAGCTGGCCCGAAACGTTGGCAAATTCAACCCCAGCGTGCCAAACAGCCAAAAGGTCCAAGCGTATCTGCAAGATATTGATTTCCATCTGGAAATGTGACCTAACGTTACGGACAAAGATAAACTCTACTTACTCCGAACGACATCAAGTCAAGTCAAGTCACCTTTATTTATATAGCGCTTTTAACAATACAAATTGTAACAAAGCACTGCACAATATCAAAATAGGCAAAATGTGTCAATAATGTAAAATGACAGGATTTAACACTCAATTATCAGCTGAATGCATTTCATTATTGAATTTAGTAATGGCATTGTCCAGCTTAGTTCAGTTTATAATATCTGTGCAATCAAGTCGATGATTGTGCTGGAAATGAAGTGTCCCCAACTGAGCAAGCCAGAGGCGACAGCGGCAAGGAACGAAAACTCCATCGGTGACAGAATGGAGAAAAAACCTTGGGAGAAACCAGGCTCTGTCGGGGGGCCAGTTCCCCTCCGGCCAGACGAATCAGTAGTTTGTTCCAACTGCAGCAAAGTCAGAGTGTAAGTGGTCCACTGGTTCCAGGGGTCTTTCCCCGATGGATGTCTAGGTGACGAGGTCCTCACTGGAGATCTGTCTCTGGGGCTCATCTATGTGTCCTAGACTCCACTGACATTCAGGGCTGTAGGGGCTGTAGAGGTTGTCTCTAGGTGCTGATCCTCCATTTATGGCAGACTTTGGTTAAGTCAGTATAATCGCTGATGTTTGGCTTCCTCTGAGGTCCTCGGAGGGGTTGTCATCGTCTCTTCTCAGGTGTTCGGTCATCTCAATCGTTTAAGGGTAGGATCCGGACTGAAGCTTGTGTAATTCCTAGCTACCACGGGATGTTAATGTGGCAGTAACATAGAAACAGTAAGACAATTAGCGTAGCAGTTGTTCCATCCAGGAATAACCCTGGATGAAATTATCAGTATAACCCAAGCCAAAGCATAATAATAATGTGCATTTGTTCAGATAGACTGGCAGTACAAGATTGTGAGATGCATTATATGAATGCTTGGCTAAAGAGATGCGTCTTTAATCTAGATTTAAACAGAGAGAGTGTGTCTGAACCCCGACCGTTATCAGGAAGGCTATTCCAGAGTTTAGGAGCCAGATATGAAAAAGTTCTACCTCCTTTAGTGGACTTTGCTATCCTAGGTACTACCAAGAGTCCAGAGTTTTGCGACCTAAGGGAGCGGGTTGGATTGTAGCGTGATAGAAGATTAGTTAGGTACACAGGAGTTAAATCATTTAGGGCCTTATAGGCAAGTAATAATATTTTGTAACTGATACGAAACTTAATAGGTAGCCAGTGCAGAGACTGTAAAATTTGAGTAATATGATCATATTTTCTTGACCTGGTAAGGACTCTAGCCGCAGCATTTTGTACTATCTGTAGCTTGTTTATTGAAGATGCAGGACAACCACCTAGCAGTGCATTACAATAGTCCAGTCTAGAGGTCATGAATGCATGAACTAACTTTTCTGCATCAGAAACACTTAACATGTTCCGTAGCTTGGAAATGTTTCTAAGATGGAAGAATGCTGTTTTTGTAACATTGGAAATATGATTTTCAAAAGATAGGTTGCTGTCTAATATAACACCCAGATTTTTAACTGTAGAGGAAGTAACAGTACATCCGTCTAGTTGCAAATTGTAATCCAAGAGATTCTGTGTACTGTCTTTAGGTCCAATAAGTAATATCTCGGTCTTATCTGAATTTAATAGGAGAAAATTACTGGTCATCCAATCTTTTATATTTTTAACACACTCTGTTAGCTTAGATAGTTTAGAAGTTTCATCTGGTTTTGTTGAGATATATAGTTGAGTATCATCAGCATAACAATGGAAACTAATCCCGTATTTTCTAATAATATTACCAAGGGGCAACATATATAATGAAAATAATAGAGGACCTAGGACAGATCCTTGTGGTACTCCATACTTTACTGGTGATAATTGAGATGACTCCCCGTTTAAATAAACAAAGTGGTAGCGATCGGACAGGTAGGATCTAAACCATCTTAGAGCCTGCCCTTGAATACCTGTATAGTTTTGTAATCGATCTATCAGTATGTCATGATCTATAGTGTCGAACGCAGCACTAAGATCAAGTAAAACTAGCAACGAGATGCAGCCTTTGTCTGACGCAAGAAGCAAGTCATTTGTAATTTTAACAAGTGCAGTTTCTGTGCTATGGCGGGGCCTGAAACCTGACTGAAATTCTTCATAGATATCATTTTTTTGCAGAAAGGAGCACAGTTGAGCAGACACTACTTTTTCTAATATTTTCGACATAAACGGAAGATTTGAAATGGGTCTGTAATTTGCCAGTTCACAAGGATCTAATTTTGGTTTCTTAATAAGAGGCTTAATAACTGCCAGCTTAAATGGTTTTGGGACGTGACCTAAAGATAACGAGGAGTTAATAATATTGAGAAGCGGTTGTTCTGCAACAGGTAACAACTCTTTCAATAGTTTAGTTGGTACAGGATCTAATAAACATGTTGTTGGTTTAGATGCAGTGATAAGTTTATTTAGCTCTTCCTGTCCTATAGTTGTAAAGCACTGCAGTTTTTCTTTGAGTGCGATGAATGAAGCTGAAGTACTAGATGCTGTAGAATCTACGTTTGTTATTGTATTTCTGATATTATCTATTTTATCAGTAAAGAAATTCATAAAGTCATTACTATTAAACTGTGAGGGAATATTTAGATCGGGTGACATCTGTTTATTTGTTAATCTAGCCACTGTGCTAAATAGAAACCTTGGATTGTTTTGGTGATTATCTATGAGTTTGCGGATATACTCGGTTCTTGCAGTTTTTAGAGCCTGTCTATAGCTAGACATACTGTTTTTCCATGCAATTCTAAAGACTTCCAAGTTACTTTTTCTCCATTTGCACTCAAGAATACGAGTTTCTTTCTTGAGAGAATGGGTATAACTGTTGTACCATGGCGCAGCACGTTTTTCTCTAACCTTTTTTAGTTTGATGGGGGCAACAGTTTCTAACGTATTAGAGAAGATAGTTCCCATGTTGCTAGTAATTGTGTCTAGTTCATCTGTATTTATGGGTACACAGAGCAGTTGAGATAAATCAGGCAGGTTATTTGTGAATCTGTCTTTAGTGGCTGGAATAATAATTCTGCCTGGACGATAACGCGGAGCCATATAGTTAATATCAGTAATATGCAGCATGCATGATACAAGGAAATGGTCAGTAACATCATCACTTTGAGGTATGATATCTATATCAGTTAGATCAATTCCATGCGATATTATTAAATCTAGCGTATGATTAAAACGATGTGTCGGCCCGGTGACATTTTGCTTGACACCAAAAGAGTTTATTAGGTCAGTAAACGCAAGTCCTAACGCATCATTTGTATTATCAACGTGAATGTTAAAATCTCCAACAATTAGTGCTTTATCAACATTAACCAATAGGTCTGAGAGGAAATCTGCAAATTCTGTTAGAAAATCTGTATATGGCCCTGGCGGTCTATACACAGTAGCCAGAGCAAGAGATAGGACAGATTTATTTTGCTTATCTGACAGTTTAACATTGAGCATAAGTATTTCGAATGAGTTAAACCTGTATCCTGTTTTCTGAGTAACATTGAGAATATCACTATATATTGTTGCGACACCACCGCCACGACCAGTCTCACGAGGCTCGTGCTTATAACAGTAGCTTGGTGGAGTAGATTCATTTAGACCAAAATAATCATTTGTTTTAAGCCAGGTTTCAGTCAGACAGAGTACATCAAAACTATTATCTGTGATTATTTCATTTACAATAACTGCTTTCGGTGTGAGTGATCGGATATTTAGGAGCCCAAGTTTTAAAAATTGTTTTTGTTCATTTATTTTGCATTTTTCTGGTTTAATCACGATCAGATTTGTTCTAGATCCTGCATTAAATTTATATTTTGAACTCACAATTCGGGGAACAGACACAGTCTGTATAGATTGGACACTGCAAGTATCTTTATCATTTAAGTGGGTAGAACAAAAGTCATCATAGCTGTTATTGGAGAATTGGCTTACTAGTCAGATGGAGCGTAGCGTCCTGGTGACATCCAGTCCTGAAGTACGCAGCTTCCTTGACCGGCAGCCTGTTAACACAAAGACTGATTATCAACGGCTGCGAAAAGCCCTCATTAAAGAGTTCGCCGACCCTGAGTCCGATCAAGGCTTAGTGGCTGCCCTGGAGACGAGACAAGGACGTCACGAACCTCCTCAAGCTTACTATAGTCGACTCAGACAAGCATATTTTGGAACTCGCAATGATTCTGACATGGAAGATGAACTAAACTTTAAAACTCTCTTCCTCAGGAACCTTCATCCTGGCATAAGCCACCATCTTGGCGTTCTCGCATGTCCACGAACGATGAACACTCAGCAGTTGCGAGACTTGGTGCAAAAGGCCTACTACAAACAAAAGATGGCCTCAGAAAAGAGCGCAAAAACCCCAGCAGTTCTTGATTTCAACACGCAACACCATGAACTGGCTCTAGAGGGCACCCAACGCCAAGACAGCGCTAAGCCACCACACAAAAAGTGGAATGCACCCCCGTCCAACAGAGAACGAGACTCACACGCTGGCACCCGACCTAAACAGAGGTATGACCGCTGGGATGGACCGCGTGGACGTCAACGCTCACCTGGACGACACTGGGATAAGTCATGGGACCAAGCAGGGCCTCATGAGAATCAGTGGGAAAAGGAAGAGGAACCAGAGTCAGTCTGACTAGCTGTCGGACGAAACGGCAGTGACAAGCTGAACAAATCAGCCACAGAAAACAGCACTGTCACCTCACTCTCAGAGAACAGTAAACACCCTAACTTCAGATGGACATGAAACCCCACCTGAAAACCCAGCAACAGAGTTAAACACTAACTCAATACCCAATACTCCAAATCACAGCAGCGTCCAACAAACACCTGCTGATGAAAATCCTCAAGTTCCTGAAAGTGCTGTCTCAGTCACCTGCCATTCCTCCGAAGAACACCAGATCAGTTCTGACATCCTAAACGCTTCCTCCCAAACTCCAGCCCTCAAATGACCAAACCAATGCCCTCACCAAAGCAGGTGCATTACATGAAGAGTCATGGATACTTCATGCCCTCCCACCCAACCCTACAGTGGCAGCAATAACCCGCCGCCAGCACGCCACTGGCGAGTGTAACCCCCCCGACACGGGTCCGCACCAACTCACCGAGCGGGTCGCGAACCCGGGACTCCGGCGCGGGAGGCGGGCGCTCTAACAAGGAACGCCAAAGGCTACAGCCTCTAGCGTCAGTCGCCAGAGCGCCTCATTTTGAGGTCAGGAGAGTGAGGTTTACACACAGCCCTTACTGGCATACATCCGTTACACTCACCCCCCTAAACCTCACTCCCGTCCGGGTCACGGCACCAATGTAACCCCCCCGACACGGGTCCGCACCAACTCACCGAGCGGGTCGCGAACCCGGGACTCCGGCGCGGGAGGCGGGCGCTCTAACAAGGAACGCCAAAGGCTACAGCCTCTAGCGTCAGTCGCCAGAGCGCCTCATTTTGAGGTCAGGAGAGTGAGGTTTACACACAGCCCTTACTGGCATACATCCGTTACACGAGCACACCCCTGGCCTCCCGCATCGCCATACCACCTCAGTTCGCTGCTGACGATCTCCTCACCCTCACATGCGGATTCGTCACTACGAACCATGACAGCTCACATGTCAAACCCATTTGAACATTCCATTTCCTATACGGACCTGAACACATCCTCCGAGCTCCGCGAGCTCCACTCTGTCGACTACATGCTGCATCTGCAAGACGGTGTCCACACGTATGTCCCTGAGCCACTCACTGCGCCACAGCTTGTAGTACCTCACGGCCAGAGGGGGAGTATGCTGACACACGCACACGATGCACCATGATGGGTTGCCAGTGCCAACCGGCAAATCCAAACCACCGACAGGAAAAGGGGGAAGATCAAACCGACTGACACAGACCGACAACCATATGCACCACACAAGCATAAGTATTGTCATTTTAGGAAAACATATAGCAACCATGCTTAGACACAACCCATATTCTCTCCTCCGCAGCACTGCTAGGACCAATCTAGTAGAGGGGAGTTACTCTCAATTTTTTTTTTTATTATTATATATTCTTTTTTTTGTTATATATTTTTTTGATTTTTTGATTATTTTTTTTTTTGTTTAATTTTTGAAGATTTTTTTTTTATTTTTTTTTTATTTACTTTATCGTTTGGTTTCTTTATCTCGTGTCTCACTTTGTGTTTCCTTTCCTCTCTCTCACTTTGAACCTCTTAACCAATCCTTGAATCCAGGTCCTGAAATTGAGATCGACTTCCGGCAGTAAAGTCGTTGTAATTCATTGTGAGAAACGTTGTCGACCGATCGAGGCCACCCGCCAAAATCATGAACGACATGATACACGATGTAAGTTCCTCGATTGATAACGTAGCCATGAATAGGATTCCGTGCTACACGATACCTCTTAGCCTTGTTCAAACGTTGTAACTTCGGCCACTGCGGGCCCCGCTAGTCTCATCCAAACCCATCTCGCCCCTTTCTCGGTAGCGCTATTCCCATATACGCAAACCCGGAAACAGGTGACTTAGTTGTCTTTTCAGTTTGCCCATTATCGACGTTAATAATGTTTACCGGCTCAAAGACGTTGTGAATGTGGGATTACGGCAAGGGAAAACCTATGTCAAAATCCACACTCCTAAAGTCGCTGCGTATTACGATAACAACGAACAGTTGTATCCGGCCCCAAACTTAAAGATGGGCACGCTGACTTAGGACATTCACTCCCCCCTACCCGAGTAAACTCTGCGTACGCGATAATACCAGGGGCATCCGTGGTTTAGAATCCATTAAACCCGACACTAGTGCCCCGCCGAAACAACACCACGTTCTCAAGTTGAGGTAACGCAAGCCGAAATCAGCAGAAGCGATGGCTGGTCAATACCCCAGCACGAACAGCCACCCTCACATGCGATTAACATGACACCGCTACGCGCATTAATTTGCCCAACCAAACGTTATGGATCACTGTCCCGAAGGGCGCGATCCTCCATATTGACGAGTTAGCATTGTATCACCTCACCGACGATGAATATCAGGTTGAAATCGAAATCTCTTATTGAGTTGACACCGGCTGACAGCGTTAGAAGCTATCGCTCGCCTTCCGCCCGCCGGCGCGCCAATTATTCGGTCCTGGTCTGCCGCTGACACGGCGCTTTGTATCTCTACTATCGTAGGATATGTTGTGACTTTGACACTGGCCTTCCTCCTACACAAGCGAGTGAACGTCGTTCAAGAGTCTCTCAACAAATGCACGTCAGGCGTCCCTCGCCTTTTTCGACGTGGTAATCTCGACCTAGAACCCGAACCCGAGAATTCGACCAACCTGACTGAGATCATGCCTATACCGCCTCGTCGAGCCCCTCACAATTAAAACAGTCAAAAATGACCCAATTGTCAATAATGATAAACAATGCATCCCTATGTCTTCTCAAGTTTCTAACCTGTTCCTTCTCAAATTACCCTGCACCAGGCTTCAGTCAGTGATAGGAATGATGTTTGTGTCTTGTATGTGCCTGTTCTTCCTGCCTCTTGTTCCAGGGCCTTGACGAGGTTCCATCAGGGAACATCACCAAGCCCAAGGGGGATATGTAACATATGTCGGCAGGAATTCAACTGGCTCTACACGTCACCAGAAGGGGGGCAGCTGAAAGAATCAGTAACTCGCTAAAGCCCCTCCTCCGCCTCAGCGCAAAAGCGCGCGTTTTCTTCCTATTACGGAACAAAGGAATGTGATGTGAACGTTCCTAAAAGACAGTCGTTCGTTTCATGACTTTCAAAACATCCACACAAGAAACATAAGATGAATATTAATGTTGTACTCTTTCTCTCATATGCTTGTGGAATATGAATTATTTAGGAAAACGTGGGCTGATTTCTAATCGTGCTTTAACCTGGAATGTGTAGGTTGCAGTGTTTAGACTTTTATGAATGGTTGCAAAAATGTATGAATCAGTAAGATAACGAATGTGGTGATATTATAAATGTGTAAACCTGGTAAGAGTTTTAATACAGGGGTAAAAAGTAATTTTTCATCACATGAAAGTGCCTTGCAAGAATGTGCTGTGCAGGCGGGGCTCCGCCCCGTACCGACGCTCTGATTGGACCAGCCGCCTGTGGGCGATGTCCGGACAGTTTAAAACAACGCGCTGTGTGCGTGCTCTCTCTCTCTTGAACATGGCTTGAACATCTCTTGAATCTCTGAACTCTCGGGAACTCCTCGAAGCTACGCTTCCCGCTTTCGCAACTGCGCCCTCCAAAGCGCGCCGGTCCGCTGGACACTCACCTTGAAAACCAACCATCTATGAAGTCTAGGACCGTGCCAAAGCCGTAACATCACGGAGCAACGAATTCAACGACTGCAGAGCAGAGGAGAGGAGAGCTTTCCCGGTGACGTCACGCAGCAGAGTTTCCCCGAAGAAGAACGAACTGACCACATGACACCCGAAACAAAGAACTGAACTCACGCGGGAAAACGAAGCCAAAACATCCATCCTGCTTAAACCAACACAACCAAGTATAACAAACTAAACATTCCTAACTCGGACTGAACTGGTAAAAATTTATCTGAATGCAGAAAAGAAAGCCTAGGCATCTTTCGTGATCTTTTTCTGGTTAGTTAAGTTATGAAATAAGAAAGAACGGTATTCTTTCAACATTTAACCTCAAAACTGTCGTATGTATGTGTGTATGTTTGTGCTTTTGTTAGGTAATCCATTTATTTTAGGATAGCAGTATAACGAATAAACCTTGTTTCGTTTTATAAAGAATTGTCTCTGGAATGTGATTTTGAGTATTTTCATCCTTATTTGCCCAAAGATAACGTTACCTAGCTAAAACATGAGAAATTATTAATCTCGTTTTATTGTTACCGGGGCCACGGGGCAATCGAAGCGAGATTTAATAAGAGATATACTGATGTAATCGCTGGACGAGTACTCAAAGTATAAATCGTAAGTTAAATATTAATATTACTTAGATCAAGCAATATTAAATATTTAATAAATAATTCCCGGAGCTGAAACAATAGCTCTATATTAAACTGGCATTACACTGCTAACTTGGAAATGTCAAAATATGCGAGCACAAATGCTCCTGACAATATGACACGAGCAAGTGTGCTGTTTCGTTCTGTGTTCGAACCCGAATAGTTGTCTTGGGTGAGTCACTAAACCATTAAATTGATTCGCTCCAAAATGATTCAGTCGTTCTAAAAGAACCGTTTGAATGACTCAGTAATTCAATAACGAACTGCTGCTACCTGCTGGCCGTCTTTCCCCATTTCTTATCTAAAAGTAGACATATATATTATTTCCCAACATATTTCTACATTCAGAATTTTGTATTTAAAACATTCATCTCATAAAAATACAGTATATACACAGTAATATATATACAGTATTATAAATACAGTCTAAATGCCACTTAGATCAGTTTTGTTTACATCATTTCAGTCATTCATTTCTATTGATTTTGTAGAATTAAATTTTAAATGAACATTACCGCATGGTATCGTGATACTTATTTATGGTGTGGTGACAACCCTAGTGCATATACTATCCCATAATCCTTAACACGCGAGTGGCTGCTTGGTGTAAAAATCTTATTTATAGAGAGAGCAGCTAAAGAAAGGCGATCCTGTGTGCCGTTGTTACTTAATCACGACCCAAAACTCATCAAATCTGAGCAATAAATATATATTATACATGTTCCTCTCAGTGAAAGCCAGGCTAAGTCTCGATCTAATTATGAGATAAACATCAACGTTTAATTCTACCATTAATTCATTAGTCCATATTAAAGATATAAAGGTTAGGTTTCCACACGGGCTCAACGCAGAAGACGCGGACGCAATCCAGTCATAAAAACTGAATTTACAGATTAATGCAGAATGTAACTGAATTTGAACATTTAATACAGCTACTGTAATAATAAATAAACATAGTTTGTGTGCATTCAAATAATCAGACGAGCTAAAACACAGGATTTGGTAACAATAAAACATAAGACGAGGAAATAAAACATTTCATACGACACTAAACATGTTACACCTTTAATAGATTCATGTTACAGTCTATAAGTTTCAGGGTTTTAATTAGACCTGCTTTTTGATTAATACAATTTAATTTGATCATTAAAAAGGAGTCCAGAAAAATTTAAATGGAAAAAACTGAATTTAGAAAAAAAATTAAATGGAAAAAAATGAATTTAGAACAAATTAAAATGGAAGAAAACTGAATTTAGAAAAAATTAAAACGGAAAAAAATTAATTTAGAAAAACTTTAAATGGAAAACAATGCATTTAGAAAAAAATTAAAATGGAAAAAAATGAATTTAGAAAATATTAAAATGGACAAAAACTGAATTTAGAAAAAAAATAAAATGGAAAAAAATAAATTTAGAAAATGAAAATGGAAAAAAGGAATTAAGAAAAAATGAAAATGGAAAAAAATTGAATTTAGAAAGAAATTAAAAAGGGAAAAAATGAATTTGGTAAAATTAAAAGAGATTTCAAAGAGCCTTATTTTCCATATTCAGCATGATTATTTTGTATAAAACAGCAAATCACATAAAATGACTTTAGCTGGGTTTTCAGAGAGAGGGTCACATTTAGATTTGTTAAAAATCGTAAAATAGGCATAATATAATATTAAAATATTCATTGAATTATTGAAAACACTTTTAGAATGATTACAGTTGAATTTTTTAACAGCAAGTAAACTAGTAATGCTTTATATTAGAGGTGTAACGAGACACTTATCCCACGAGACCAGATTTAGACTTTTGTAATCCTCAGATGAAATATAGAAGGAAAAATGTATTTTATTCAACTGACAAACACAGAATGCAAAAAATGGTGCATTTTTAAATGAACTTGTACTTTATGAAATTAAACTTCTATTTTAATGAATTACATGCAGTAATAACAACATAAACTAAATAACACTAAACTGAATAATGTAATTTACTAGTGGTGCTGACAAAATGTTAATTGCTTAAGTCTTTTAAAATTATATATTCATTTGAACAAAATACAAATTCAATGGAGTCAGTGTCTCCGTTCATAAAGACTTCTTTCACTATTATCTCCTGAATATATGATTAAATGATAAACACTGTTTAAACGGGCCGTCGTTAACAATACAAGTGATAAGACACTTTCATAGCGCTAACATTAACTAGATAACGTTAGTGCGAACGTGTAACAGTTATAGCTCTGCAGAGGTGGCCTATCTAATTAAGTTAGCTAACATAGATAAATTAATTATTTAAATGTATATAATATTAAAATAAATGTCTTATGTTACAGTATTTACTATACATTACTTTTGCGATGCCGTTTGAGTTCAGCCAGGTGAGAGCCTTAAATGTATTACAGAAATTAGTTGATGACTCTTTTAGATTGCCTCAGTTTTTGATGTTTTTTTCTTCTTCTTTCCGTAGACAGACATGCCTTACATTCGAGAGTGCTGGCTGAACCTAGTATTAAAGTGCATGAGCCATAAAAGGTGAGAACCAGATTTGCAAAACAATGCTGTATTTCCAAAGTTTTCACTTTCTTTGTTTTATTTCTGACACCATTTACTGTGTTATAAGGAAACCTCGTTGTATGGTGGTGCCAAGACCATGGGATTATTGCGGTATAATGTCCTAGTCACTAGCAATTGTACATTTTAGAAATGTTAACACTCTAACAGCATACTGGTGTTTGTATTCCTTATACAGGGAGCATGTGGTTTTTATACAATCTTGACTTCACCTGTGTCCCGATCATTACTTTGTTATTTACTTCACAATGAAAACAGGCGGGCCGTTATCCTTTGATTTTCACCCACTACATACATGTATACCAAGAACAAAGACATAGATAAATTCAAGAACTATGCATTGAAGATCCAATATCTTCATTTTTATTATTTTTTTTTATTACAGTTGCCAGCATCTGTTCTGGAGGACATTTTTATTGATGTGAAAATGGTTTGCTAACCTGTAGGATATGTAGGTCGAGGAAATTCTAAAAATAATTAGCGAAGACACCCACCCAGACTTCTGCAGCGAGTTCTGCCAAACCTGTGCTGACCTTATTTGAGTGTTGTGTGCATGATGTAGTGCCAAACTCCTCATGTTTCAGTGACAACTCAATATTTAAGGTCAAAATAGGT
Organism: Schizopygopsis malacanthus; assembly: GCA_027474115.1. Taxonomy (NCBI): domain Eukaryota; kingdom Metazoa; phylum Chordata; class Actinopteri; order Cypriniformes; family Cyprinidae; genus Schizopygopsis; species Schizopygopsis malacanthus. The sequence continues at coordinate 42,418,981 of CM049871.1, forward strand.
GGTGGGGGGGGGGGGGTGCAATGGTATTTTACAATGGTAAATAAAGAACTGTTTTTTTCCAATAAGTTTTACATAGTATTTTCTTTACACTTTAACTTCAAAAGCTGTCTAAAAACTGTAATATGTTATGTATTTGAGGTCTGAGATGTGGGAACGGTGAAGAGAGAGGGAAAACTTTGCATTTTAGCTCAGCATTGCCATCTGATCAGCCAATATTGTCCTAAATAGCCTGCATAGTACATCATCTTTTATAACATGGAATTTTGACCAAATATATTAAATATATATTTTTTGTATTTTGTATTTATTTATTTATTTATTTGTTGGTGAAAAATTACAGTTTTGGACATAAGGTTATAATATAAACCTTAAAGTAACTACAAATGAGCATGTAAAGCAAACATCTTTAAAATAAATGCCATGTCTATTTTAAGTTATATAATTACGTTTTTTTTTCTATTTCATTGTGTTGGTAATGCATTTTGCATGCATTTATTTAAGTGAGATTATTTAAAATGTCAGATGCCCTTTTTAAGTCATTTATAAAAATAAAATTACAGAAGACAACCTGACAGTGCTGCTATACTTTAGTCACATGCAGTTTTATATTAATGTGCATAATCAGTGGTGGAAAGCACACATTTTCTACTTCAAGTAGACAAATTAATATCACTCCAATAAAAGCAGATGTGCCTACTTATTAATTTGAAGTCAAAGTGGACAACTGAGAGGGATAAAGAATCAGCCAATCACAGAATACACTTGTTTTTTATTCTGACATCATGTAACAAGAAACTACAGGCTTTTCAGGGATGGTGAAACATAAGATTCTATTTTTATTCAGGCAGTTATGATGTTTTGAAATTAATACAAACGTTTCTCTAAATGAAAGTATTAAAATACTTGAGTGTTGCCCATTTCCACATTGTGCAAACTACAGTGTTTGTAACTAAGAATTTAAAGCATTCTATTTATTTGTATTGTTTTTAGCAAGTTTGTTTTTTCGTCACAAGAATAACTTTATTTACGACTCAATGCGGAAACGCGAGTAAGTATGACTGGAATCTGCCATGTGTCCATTCAAAATGCATTGGGAAGAGATCCAGCTCCGCCCCCTGGATCGAGTAGCTCCAGAGTGCACCCTGGACAATGGGGCGGGGCGACACATTAAGGTGGGGCGATATGTGTCGCTCCGCCCACCCCCAATTTCATCAGTTTATATTATAAAACAGCAGAGCTTATTGGTGTAGACGTTTGTGCATAAGCATTCTGTTATATTCATTTTTATGAATGATCTATGCTGTTTTGCTGTACTACAGAAATATTAAGTGCTAACAACAGCAATTTTAGTTAGAATCAATTAGTAAATGTTTGTTTTTTAAACTTATGATGAATTAAGTTCCTATCAAACGCTTGGTGGCGACATCTCCGAGTACTTCGGCAGAACAGAGCTGTGTAATATGAGCGGTTCACGAATTAAGTCTGGGGAACAAATTCTTAATTTGTGGCCATGATATAGTCCTACCTATGCTAAATAGCCTCACCTATGAGAAATAGTAATTATGTTTCTGTGTGATGAACGTAAATAGTGGTCCTCAATCTCAACAGGTGGGTTGCACGTTAAATGAAGTCAGATATTATTGCACTTTTCACTGTACACGAAGCAGACTGAGCAGTTTTAGCTGGCCGATGTTGATCAAAATGATCCACTGTTTGAGATTTATTTGTTTTGTGTGATGTATATTTATATGTAGCCTATATTCTTTATTTTAAGATCGTGGATAAGCAAAAACGTAGGATATAATGATAATTCACTGTAGTTCAGTAAGACATAGGACAAACCCACAAATGGTTTTATTTAAAAAAACAACTGCGGTTACAAATAAGACAATAATACCAAATAGTCAATCAGCGTGAACTGGGGTTTTATGTGTGGATAATGGGAATAAAAACCTTGCTGAAACAATATATATATATATCCTATATATATATATATATATATATATATATATGTGTTTATTTTTTCTTTTATTTTTTTGCATAGAGGCCTATTTTAACTGTTTTTGTTTACTGAAACAGTTATTAAATCTGTCCTACAGCAAATATTATTATTAGTGTGCTTTAGCAATAAATGTAAATGTTTTATGCAGAATTTGTATTTATACTTTTATATAGCCTATATTATGCACAAATTAAATTACTGGTTTTGCGGCTCAATCCTTTAAAAAGAACCAGGAATCACTGTACTATCTTAGGCCTGGTGATTTTAGATTTTTAGTAGTTATTATAATCTTTAATAAATAAAACAATATATATTTTTAATTTTTATTAATAAAAAACTATTTTACTCATTAAAAGTGCTCACGTACCCATTGCACAGCATTACAGTGATTTAATATTCGATAGTTATGCAGGTCTATATGGCTACAATGATCGAGTGTTAATAACTGAATCTAAATTAATCCGTACACAGATCAGAACACGCACACACAATGAGAGTGTGGCTACATAAATCATTGGATTTTTTATATCGGATGTCACGGACACGTATTTACTATAAGATAGGAGCCTTTGAAAACTGTAAGAGAATCAATATAGGCTCAAAAAAAAAGTGGTATTTTTATGACCCTCATAAATCAAAGGTGCCCAACGATCTCTCTTCTGAGTCTCAGGTGAAAACTGCCATTTTGACCCCCTGTACAAAATAGTGGATTACTCCGTAAATATTCATCCATGACATTTAATATTTTGGCTTTCATCGCTATACATGTTTATCTTTCTTTAGAAAAAAAATATGAGCAAAATCAAAAATTTAAGCCGGGGAAGTTTCTGAAATTCGGTTGAATTGACACGGATTGACCCTCGTGCATGTTACTGGTCTTTATTGTGAGGGATTTGTTCATGCAAATACTTTGGACCTCATAATCTTGAAACAAAATGTCATAATTTGCTCTTCCTGTGATATGAATCACTTCTCTCTGCTGATGTATGCAAATCCGTGCTGTAGTCACAATGTATTTCAATCCAAATGTACTTTTTCACAAAATTTATACCAGTTTTTCCTCCTCAGTAAGACACTTCGTCACAAATATGAAAGTAACATTCATATACAAATATCATATCATATCATCAGATATACAAGTGCCATATACTGATTAACAATTACACATAATATATAATGAAGTCTGTTTTCAGTACAGCGCGTGAGTGCGTGAGTGTGTGTGTGTCTGCGTGTGTACTAGGGCTGCACGATATATTGCATGCGATGCATCTGCGATTCTGAGCGCGAATTGCGTAGCTTGTCAGTGAACTACGGCTCTGTGTATTAAATGCAGCTCCATTTGAAAACAGCTGAAGGAGATTTACGGCTAATCACAGAACCGTCTTTACTGATGAGATACGCATGACTATCGCATGCAGTATATCATGCAGCCCTAGTGTGTACTATTCACTTGTGAGTGAGTGAGTGAGTGAGTGTGTTCACTACTCACTGCTGTGTGTGAGAGTGTGTGTGAGAGTGTGTGAGTGTGAGTGCCATAATTGCCTTTAACCAATGGTTAAAGTGGATGTATCAATGTGCAGATGATGTCCTGATGGTCTCCAGAGAAGAGTGTGTAGTTAAGTACATGCTGGCCAGAACCGATGCTTTTCTGGAATGGTCAGGTCTGGAGATTAAGGACACAAAATGTGCTGTTCTGTACGAGAGGAGGAGTGGAGGGAACAGGTGGTACCGTTCAAAATCTGATAAAGGTCCAGTGTTTACAGTAGCAACAAAACCCATACAGGTATGTTCTCTTCATGAGACATATGCTTCTCTTGGACATAAAATTAATATTGCAGGAGAATGGAAAGAGCAAGTAAACATCATCTTGTCAGAGTTTACATCTAAGCTGGACTTGATTGATAAATGTCCACTGCCACTGACTATGCATCTGGAGGCTATTAGACAGGTGGCACTGTCTAAAGTACATAACAAAACTAGAACTAAAAATGAGAACTTCTCGCTCCAGTCCAGCAGGTGTCGCTATTAAGCTGTTACTCTGTTCATGAGAAAACCAGAAGAAGATGAAAACGAAACCTAAACACAAAATCGTCCGTCATGACAAACAACAGCAGTAAAGGACAGAACAAATAGTGCTTCAAATATTTATAAATTGTCTTCCTAGTGCTCAAGACTGCAGGTACATTTCAGTTTTTCTCGATTATTAGGGATAAAATATGGATTTCACACTGTCTATGTAATGTTAAGCGTGGTTTAAATGTGAAGTTACAGGCCTATTCTTATTCCGTAAGTTTATCACAGGCTACTAACATTACACAGAAGAACCTGTCAGAACATACTATTAAAACAAAGTTTTCTGGGAAGGAGTTTTAAAAATCTAACGTTTCTGACGGTTTTTTTCACCCGTTTCGGTTTAATTTTAGGCTGAAAAATAATAAATTTAAATACAACAAGGAACAAACTATGTTAGTTTTAAGTGCATTATATCTATGTCCTGAACATATAAGTAGAGCCATGTGTCATTAAAGGATCTGAAATGATTCAGAACTGTTTATGTTAACGTTAATCCGTGAATCATCATACCGACCAGTAAACGCAGGAGGCGGCGCAGGGAACGTAAGCAAGAGCGGGGCTTCAGGGCTGGCCTGCTAACAAGGCTAAAGAGATCACCCCATAATCCTGCTCTGCTCAGTATCTTCCTCACAAACGCTGTCACTCAGCAACAAAACAGATGAATTGGATTTGATCGTATCGACGCAAAATAAAACAATAAAAGACTGCTCGGTTATAATTATATCTGAGAGCTGGCTCCACTCGGGGATTTGGGAGGAAGCTATCGCGCTAGCAGGCCGCACAGCGCACTGGGACAGAAACAGCATCTCCTGTAAGAGCAAAGGATGATTATTTACTCGAAGGAGGATAAGTGGTGTACTGACGCCACCGTCACAGACAAACACTGCTCGCAGCACTTAGAGTATATAACGCTAAGATATATAACGCTCTTTTACTTGCTGCGGGAGTTCATTGTTGTTATTGTTAGGCATTCCACCAAGCGCCAACACCAAACAAGCGCTGGATGTTCTGCTGGCGGCTATCAACAATCTGCAGACTGCTTACCCTGATGGCATTTTATAATAGCAGGGGACTTTAATCAAGCCAATCTAGAGACTGTTCTTCCTAAATTTAGGGTTGCAAAATAAGGGACACCCATGCTCAAAAACATGCTCAAGTATATGCAAACTTCCGACAGAACATATTCATATTGTTATTTTAAATTTGATTATTTACAATTATTAATTATTATTAGTCTTTTTAATTCCAAAGCTTCGTTTGTCCTCTGAACACAATTTAAGATATTTTGGATGAAAACCGAGAGGCTTGTGACTGTCCCATTGACTGCCGGGTAAATTACACTGTTGCTGTGTAATACACTGTTCTCATATTTATATATTTAATCCTTAATTCTCTTGCATTATTAATATTTTATTCACTACTGTACATATTTGCTACATTTGCACTATACCTATTTTGTAAATTTGGTATATAACTGTTTACATTTGCACTGTTTACTTTCTGTGTCATTGTTTACATTTTGTATATGTGTGCTTTTAATGTGAGAGCGAAACATGTTTTTGTTGTACAGTTGTACAATTATAATAAAACACTATTCTCTTCTACATGGTAATATTTGGCTGTAACTCTAAAGTGATTTAGTATGACTCGGCGTTCTTGTTTATGTTCTTGAATAAGTGTGATGTTGTTCATCTGCAGGTCACACTGAACAGCTGATTGTTTTCACAGCCAGTGCTGATCAGTTCATCTTCAGTATGTCCAAGGACTCTCCGTCTGAGATCAGTCTCTCACAGAAACACAGGTAACACTGAGTCTGTTTCACACAATCATATTAAACACTGCTGGAGCTTCAGATATTACCTGTGTACAACAAAACCTTATAGAATAACCCTCATTAGAACAACCCTCCCCACTCTCCAAGAACTGTACTCATCCAGAGAGAGCAAAAGAGCTGTTAAAATCACTCTGGACCCTCACATCAGCACATCCCTCTTTGAACTGTTACGTCTGGTCGACGCTACAGAGCTCCACACTACACTATTATACAATTATACACTTATTAATCTAACACATATACCTACTTTACCTTTCAATTTGCACATAATTTACCTGTACATACAATTGTCAGTTTGTATAGTCTTATTTCTTATTGTTCTATTTTTTAATCTTCTTTGTATTATCTGTGTTTATTGTTGTGTCGTTGTCATTCTGTTGCACTGTGAAAGCTTCTGTCACGAAAACAAATTCCTCGTATGTGTGAACACACCTGGAAATAAACCTCATTCTGATCAATTAATACATATTAAAAAGGGTTAAATGTAGGATAATTGTTGTGCATATTCCACAGTCACAGTCAGTGTTTTTCCCTCGTGTGTTCTGTGTCATTAGTGTTGGATCAGGATCAGATGTGTCCAGCTCTGTGTCTGTGAAGAGTGACCGGTCAAAAGGCTATCCACCAGACTTCAGAGAGAAAACACCATCTACCAAAAGGTATTTCATGTGCGAAACTAATTTTTTTAATTAATATAAAAAATGACTACATTTCACATTATTAGGGCCCAAGCCAGAAAGGCGCAGGGCCCTATTGATTTCGTTAGGATTCTAAAAAAAAAAAAAAAAAATAGACTATCCGGGCATTTTTGGGGGGCTTAACATGGTCAAAACACATTGTCTGATTTTGATCACACTTCAGTGGTTTATTCGGTGTATGAAACCGATCGCATCGATGTGGCAATTATGAGGCAAAGTTATAGCGCCACCAACTGGCAGCAGGAAGTGTGTCATTTTCAAAGTGCTTTGAATTCACCATCTTACTTTTACCCAATTTGCTTCAAACTTCATCAGAATAATGTCAAAACACGGCCGATGTGAAACTGTGAAGGGAATATTGATATCTAAAATACTGTTGCCATGGCAACGTGTCAAACCTCAATATTCTTTTCTGGTGATTTTGAGGCACTTAAGATGTTTAGAATTTCATGAAACTCAACACACACATCAGTATTAATTATAGATAGACACTAGAGGCTGAAATTTTTCCAGGAATCCCACGGGTCACGGGAATCCCGCGGGATGGGAAACAAAATCGCTACGAATCACGTGATTGGGACGGGAGAGGAAAATATTTAATCGGGAGTGGGCGGGACCGGGAATAGTAATAATACCCAACTTTACACACAAATATACCTTTTATATAAATAAACTATAAACTGTATATTTAAATTCTGAACTCAATTCTAGTTGCCCTGTCTCTCTATGCTCTCCTCCTGTTTGCTTTGGTGTGGCTGGTTCAGTGAATGACGCAGTCCGTGATGGACAGATTGTTAACGGCTGGTCTATGTGGTAATACAATCGGGCAGGACATCCAAACGCTCACCTATCATTCATCAACCTCAAATATGGCTTTTCATCTGAAAGATGTATGTAGAAGCAACTTTACATGGCCTCTCAATATGATGTTAACCTAGAGAAATGTGCGCTATTGAAGTGTTTGTGTGGAAGCGCGTTTGCTGCTGGAAAGGCTCCGGTGCGCTCACTTGCTCTTAAAATCTCCGTCATTTTTGGTCATACAGATAAAAGTAGCCTAATACATCTTTCGAATCTGTAAAGACTCTACGTTTATTTGTGTGCACTCAGAATAACAACGAAACGTTGCGCTTTTAAGCAAACAGGATGCGCTTTAGGTCTCATGTGAACTTGAGCGAGAAACTTCGAAACTTCGGGTCCACACCACCACAACTCGTTCTTGCTCCGAGCGGGTCGCGAACCTGGGATTCCGGCGCGGGAGGCGGGCGCTCTAACAAGGAACGCTAAAGCTAACAGCCGATAGAGCGCTTCTTTTTGAGGTCAGGGGAGTGAGGTTTACACACAGCCCTTACTGGCATACATCCGTTACATATAGAGAGTGAAATGTATAAAAAAAAAAAAAACACAATAGAAGACGTGTGTGTTAGCATGGATGATTTACATGAAATGTAATCTGTGCAACACTGTGCATAAGATGGCTTTCAGTTCAATATAATAACAAAAAACTACATTTTGGGTTTTTATTCAACTAATAAGGTGGGCACGCTGTGATCTGTACTATATTTTTACTGTAACTGACAGATTTCGGCGAAAAAAAAAAACCAACAACACGGGAGTGGGAGGGAATGGGAGTCATTCTTCCGGGAGTGGACGGGACGGGATTTTCCCCCCAGTTTTTTCGTGGGATTGGGATGGGAAGAGATACATTTTTGTGGGAGTGGGACGGGAGAGGTTTGAGAATTCACTCCCGTGTCACCCTCTAATAGACACTGGCAAAAGCTCTTAAACGGGCGTGGAGGAGGCACTCTATAGCGCCACCCTTTGTCAAAACATGGGGGGTTAGTTTTAGCTACAATCACCAAACTCAGTATATATATTGTTCTAATCATGTCGAACAACTTTCTAATTTACACTCATTAGCTACGACCAACAGGAAGCCTGCTATTTTTGTTTTAATGTCAAAATCTGGAAAAATCAAGCTGCAAATTAATTCATACTCCTCCCAGAAGAAACAAGTAGTTCACACCAAACTTTGTCAACATGATGCCAAGACAATGAAGATGCTAAATTGCGAACAGCTTGTGGATAGCTTGAACGGTGTTGAAATAGTGGTTTATTAAAGTGAGCGTAAAAAAAGATAGCAGAAATATCTTATATCTTTAAAGTGCAGTTTCCAAAAACTTCACAACTTTTTACATGCTGGGAAAAAGTCATTCTGAGGAAGTTTTGGTAGTTACATGACTTTACAAAACTCTATGGATGAGAGAAAAATAAAAAACGATCAGGCATTTGATCTCACTCTTCCCTCTTCTATGACTGGGCGTGTGTGTGTGTGTGTGTGTGTGTGTGTGTTAGAGGTCTGCTACCCGACCCGAAACCCGAAAGTATTTCGGGACCCGCGGGTTCGGGTCGGGTTTCGGGTTAATGTTTAATGGATAGCTTCGGGCTCGGGTCGGGTTCGGGTTTGTAGCTAAACCAAAACTATATGCAGAGGCTTCGCTGCTTTCATAGACGCACGCACACACATTGCACACAGATATCAGAGATCGCGCACAAACAGCACGGAAACTTTTATTAGTAAAATAGCTTCGATAGGCTACTGACTCGCAAGTCACAACATTATATTTCTCTGCAATGAGGCGGCAAAATCGCTGTTTTTGAAGTAACTAAGCCTCATTGCTTGTAGAGAGAGACGCGCAGACGCAGGTTCACATGCACGCGCAACTTTCCTCGGTCTCAAGCTCGCTCGCTCGGTCTCTCTCTCTCTCTCTCTCTCTCTCTCAAATAAATGATTAATTCATTCAAATAGATACAATCTTATTTAAGAGCTTATGTCTGATTTAAAGTAGACAGAATGCTAACGAGCCTTAACTGACAAAAAATGACCATAATTTGCACGGTCATCATCTTCTCGTCCATACAAAATTCATAAACTCGGCAGAATGTATGCGACCGCTGCACCTGATGTTCACAAACTTTCATAACTGGTAAATGTTTGTGAAATGGCAGAGCCTTGATTAATCCGTTTCTTTGCATGCAATCGTGAAATGCAACCTTTTTCCTTTTTTTTTGTTATTCGTTGTGGGGCGGGGGATTTCGGGTCGGGTTCGGGCTCTAAATTTAACTGTGCCGCTCGGGTCGGGTCGGGTCGGGTCAGACGATCTCGGGTACGGGCCGGGTTCGGGCTTCAGTTTTGAGCCCGTGCAGAACTCTAGTGTGTGTGTGTGTGTGTGTGTGTGTGTGGTGTGGTGTGGTGTGAAGTGGAGTGAGTGATTGAGTGAGTGGGGGTCGGGCTGTCTTTTCAGTGTGAGAGAGAGAGAGAGAGAGAGAGAGAGAGAGAGAGAGAGAGAGAGTGACAGCGACACAGCTTAAGAAATGTCTTAGGCCTTATCAGTTTTAGGGACAAAAAAAGTCATAGAACCAGTTAATTTATAGGGCACTGACTACATAATTTGTTATAGCTGCACGCTATGAGTCATTATGAAAGCTTTAGTAAATAGTCAGTGCATCCTTTATAAAGCATTGTCCCAACAATAAGAGTTATTAGTAAGCAGTTTATAAATACAGCTATAAATGCCTGGGTCTTTATTTATAAGGCATATCTATTATACTTGGTTCAAGGTTCAAGGTTCTTTATTATTTGTCACATACACAATCATACAAGTATAATCAGTAGTGAAATGCAAGTAGAATTGAAGAAAAATACAGCATTCACATGAGGAAAGTGAGGAGAAAAAAATTACCCCCAGACTATGCTCCTTGGGGAGTACAGTGTGAAAACAGGAAAAACACCTCAGTAAACACAAAAGCACATACACCATGACATAGCCACAGGGGAAGTGAATCCGGCCCAGCAAGCAGCCATCTGATCCCGCAGCCACTGATCCGGCGCTGGTCAGACCCGCTTGACCGGGCCAGCGGATCGAAGCGAACAGAGGCGAATGGTCGGGGGGGGGGGGGGGGCAATGTCTGTAATGTTTGTAATGTCTGTAGGGTGGGGGAGGAACGCAAGAGCGTCTAACTGCATCGCACACCCGGGGTAGATTCCAGCAACAGCCTTGCCAAGGCCACTGTAGGGGAGCCAGAAAAAGATAAGATTGTTTTGTCTTTGGGGCGAGTAAACATTCCAATTTTTGCAGGCTACTCTCTGTCCGTTTTTGTCCATTTTGGTCTCATTTTAATCAATTTCCCTTTGTAAAGCTGTGAACTTCTCCTTGGTAGAATCCATATTGCGATTATAGTCTCAGTGCGCAATGCTGACCGCTCTTCCCACAGCTTCAATCATACGGGCAGCCTTGTGGGGCTTTGGACAGCTGTTCCCGTTTTCTGAATTCTTCGATAACCCAGGGCAAAGCCTAATCCAATCAGCAAAATACCTGTTATCATGGTTCCGAATAGGTAGATATCAATGTCCTCCACGGAAAGAGCCGCCAGACACACGATTCGCCACCTCTCCCACGCGTCCATCGTATAGCCGGCTGCGAACGTTCCGTCAGGGCAGTCAGGTTCCCCGAAACCCAAGTTTCGATAGTGTCAATTGCATTAAGAGACCAGTTAATCCATAATATTTTAGTTTGGAGAGCAGTGCAGAGAGAGTCTCTCACGACACAAGGGAGCAAAGCAGGGAAGATAAGGGTGAGGACGGGGAGAGAAAGCGACCACCTCCGTTGAGAGCCAAAGAGAAAGATGTATATAGATGTTGACGGTATGATATTCAGAAAATATCACGGTATCATGGTATACGGTATTAAACAATCAAAACAGGGGGTTTTTGGTTGACAAAGCATGTGTTTATTCAAATTTAATTCATCAAAAACATTCAAGTAGATTTCATCATTGATTATATATTACAAACCCGATTCCAAAAAAAGTTGGGACACTGTGCAAATTGTGAATAAAAACAGAATGCAATGATGTGGAAGTTTCAAATTTCAATATTTTATTCAGAATACAACATAGATGACATATCAAATGTTTAAACTGAGAAAATGTATAATTTTAAGGGAAAAATAAGTTGATTTTAAATTTCATGGCATCAACACATCTCAAAAAAGTTGGGACAAGGCCATGTTTACCACTGTGTGGCATCCCCTCTTCTTTTTATAACAGTCTGCAAACGTCTGGGGACTGAAGAGACAAGTTGCTCAAGTTTAGGAATAGGAATGTTGTCCCATTCTTGTCTAATACAGGCTTCTAGTTGCTCAACTGTCTTAGGTCTTCTTTGTCGCATCTTCCTCTTTATGATGCGCCAAATGTTTTCTATGGGTGAAAGATCTGGACTGCAGGCTGGCCATTTCAGTACCCGGATCCTTCTTCTACGCAGCCATGATGTTGTAATTGATGCAGTATGTGGTCTGGCATTGTCATGTTGGAAAATGCAAGGTCTTCCCTGAAAGAGACGACGTCTGGATGGGAGCATATGTTGTTCTAGAACTTGGATATACCTTTCAGCATTGATGGTGCCTTTCCAGATGTGTAAGCTGCCCATGCCACACGCACTCATGCAACCCCATACCATCAGAGATGCAGGCTTCTGAACTGAGCGCTGATAACAACTTGGGTTGTCCTTGTCCTCTTTAGTCCGGATGACATGGCGTCCCAGTTTTCCAAAAAGAACTTCAAATTTTGATTCGTCTGACCACAGAACAGTTTTCCACTTTGCCACAGTCCATTTTAAATGAGCCTTGGCCCAGAGAAAACGCCTGCGCTTCTGGATCATGTTTAGATATGGCTTCTTTTTTGACCTATAGAGTTTTAGCCGGCAACGGCGAATGGCACGATGGATTGTGTTCACCGACAATGTTTTCTGGAAGTATTCTTGAGCCCATGTTGTGATTTCCATTACAGTAGCATTCCTGTATGTGATGCAGTGCTGTCTAAGGGCCCGAAGATCACGGGCATCCAGTATGGTTTTCCGGCCTTGACCCTTACGCACAGAGATTGTTCCAGATTCTCTGAATCTTTGGATGATATTATGCACTGTAGATGATGATAACTTCAAACTCTTTGCAATTTTTCTCTGAGAAACTCCTTTCTGATATTGCTCCACTATTTTTCGCCGCAGCATTGGGGGAATTGGTGATCCTCTTCCAATCTTGACTTCTGAGAGACACTGCCACTCTTAGAGGCTCTTTTTATACCCAATCATGTTGCCAATTGACCTAATAAGTTGCAAATTGGTCCTCCAGCTGTTCCTTATTTGTACATTTAACTTTTCCGGCCTCTTATTGCTACCTGTCCCAACTTTTTTGGAATGTGTAGCTCTCATGAAATCCAAAATGAGCCAATATTTGGCATGACATTTCAAAATGTCTCACTTTCAACATTTGATATGTTATCTATATTCTATTGTGAATAAAATATAAGTTTATGAGATTTGTAAATTATTGCATTCCTTTTTTATTCACAATTTGTACAGTGTCCCAACTTTTTTGGAATCGGGTTTGTAGTTTAACAACTTATATTCATCATTAATAATCCATAACAATTCATAAATTCTGGTTTGACTTAATTTTTCTGGATTCTGTATTTTTATGACATAATACAAATATACTATCAAAAATGGTGGTAATGAAATTTATGTATAAAGCTTTAACATTTTAATTAATGCTTTATTAAAATGTAATCAAATGAAAATAACTTTTATCCTTTTATGCTTTCATAAAGGGCTGCACATTCAAATTGATTCTCTGGCACGAGGTGGTGCTTCATGAGCGCTTAATATAGTGTATTCCCCGGTAACAGCTGTACACAAAAGCAGCACCATCCGCGCTCAAAAACGCTGTTTTATCAGGCATTATAGGCAAGATTAAATGAAAATGCCAACGACACATTTCTGAGGACAGTCGGTTCCCTTCAGAGATACAAAAACATCCGCGCTGCGTTTTGACTTTGAAACGTGCAGCGCTCATATTTATTCAATGACATAATGGCCTTTTGAAGTTTAATCAGCCCTTTCACGATTAAAAGACCTCTTGAAATTATAAATGAAGACTTTTCTTAAACCATTTAACGTATTTACAACTTTTTTTGGCCTTAAATTTGATACAACTAAATTGAGGAGTTTATAAGGACCTGCGGGAGCCCTGTATTTAAGGTAGCCCGTCGGGCAGGACAGTGATATATATTGGTAGCCCGACTGGTGAACACAATAGCCCCGGGACGACGTGCTGCTGATTTTGCTAGAATTGCTGAATTTGCTGGAATTGAGAACCGTTGCTGTAACTATAGTTCAATAATATTGTTTTAAACATTAGTTAATTCAAAACTAACAGACTAAGTACTAACAACACATTTTTACTGTATTTGTTTATAATTTGTTTATTTATAATGTAGTAGTCAATTTTGAACATAATATTAACTAAGATTCATAAATGCTATAAAAACTTTTGTTCATTTTAACTTATATAATGGTAAAAGCTAAAACCTTATTGAAAAGTTTTATATATTGTTATTTGTGTGTGTGTGTGTGTGTGTGTGTGTGTGTTTGTGTTTGTATGTGTATAGACTAAGGAGACTAACATTAATAAATGCTGTATATTTATTGTTCATGTTAATTAATATAGCTAATTCTAATAACTGAATCCTAATTGAAAGTGTTACCAAAGTTTTATATTTTGTTGTGTGTGTGTGTGTGTGTGTGTGTGTGTGTTGATGGCTCGGATTAACCCTTTAATTAATGTATCCCTTAAATCCAAACTGCTAGAGGGTTACTGTAATGCATGTGCCTGCTGGGCACAGTTTTCCTGATATTCCACAGTCACAGTCAGTATTTTCCAATCATGTCTTCTGTGTCATTAGTGTTAGATCAGGATCAGATGTGTCCAGTTCTGTGTCTGTGAAGAGTGACCGGTCAAAAGGCTATCCACCAAACTTCAGTGAGAAAACACCATCATCTACCAAAAGGTATTTCATGGATTTCTGTTTTAGAAAATATATCAGTGAATGTTTATCATATAGTTAAATATTTACCAACTTCTTCACATTGTATTTTTTGTTTGACATAAAACTATACTTTTATTCTCACAAAAAAGGATTTACAAAGAGCAATGCTTTAATAACTTAAAAGCACCACGCTAAGCATCAGAAGAAACGATTCAGTCACTAAGATTATTTGATGTGAATTATAGTTTTTGTGATAGTCATTTAATTGTGTGCTTGTCAGCACAGTATGTACTATTATTCACTAGCCACTGTTTTATTTGCTTATAGGACAGAAACAATTAATAAGAAACCTAGTTTTCATTTAAAGTTAAGTCTGTATCACAATGCAACAAATATTAAATTTACATTTAGTAATTTTTGCAGACTATAATTATAATTGTGGAATACATAAAGCCGCTGCCCGCCTTGATGGCAGAGACTATTTACACTAACAACAACGTGTGATTGGGCTGGTCAAAATCACACAAGACCGTCAGCTATCATCAGCTCTAGTGGCGCAGATGGTCGTACTCATTTTGACGCGATCGACCCGGGTTTGAATCCGCCTGTTGCCAAACTTTTTTTTTCTCCCTTCTCAGATTTCAAATCACATCAGAAAAGCATTTTTTTTTTCAATAAAAATAAAGGAAATAACAAAAAGTTGAAGATAAAGTATCGGGTAAGGTTAGGGTAGGTGTAGAGAATGCTTTATTCTCCCAATAAGGTGGCATCCATTTAATAATTAGAATTAAAATGTACACTCAATAAGTTATTATTGCATACTGTTTTATAATGCTGCCAATATTTAAACACTATCTCCATACTATCTACACATGCTGTGTACACAAATATCCTTACAACTACAATTTTGGCTCTATTATTTGTCCCCTTCAAAAATTGCTCCCCTAAATTGATGTTTATTGTCCCCCCCGTCCCCCGTCCCCCACTGTTAGATTAAATTTACTCCCCTGTGAACAACATCTCCAGAACTGCTCTGAAAGTCACTTCATGAGCATTTTACCGTTTGATTTGTGTGAAACTAACGTCATATCATTGTAACACTCTACTAAATATTATAGTGGCGGTACACTAAATCAAAGGGGACATCTGTAGCCAACAGTGTATTTACTAGGCTATTTTTCAAGATTTCAGCCAAAAAGATAAACAAACATTCAGATGAAAACGTAACATACAACAGGATTAGAGATTGTAATAGTGTGTGGAATAGCCGGAAGAGTTTTTCCCCATAAAACAATTCATGACCGCCAGTTCAACCACGAGCGCATCTCTCCTCATCATCCCGTCATCTCTCTATATATCCACGTGTAGCAGCGCTTACTTCCGGGCTGCCAGGTATCAACTGACGTAATGAATATAAGCACATCTCACGATAACAGATTTAGGCTCAAACACAGTAATACATAGGGGAGAAATAAAAGCATTAGGGGATATTAAAGCGTTCTCAATTTTATAGAACAACAATTTACATATATAAACCCCATTATGTGGTCACGCTACATCATATACACACAGAACTGTGAAGGTTTTCACGGCAACCCATCAAAATAAAAGTTTGGTTAAACTTGGAAGACACTGCGGAGGAAATATATTAATATTGTTCAGCAGAATGTACATACTGCTACTACTAGGCTATTATTAAACAATAATTAACACTTTTTCTTTTTAAATAATGATCACAACATTTCTTCCATGTTTTAATTTGAATAGTAAACCCCCTTTGTTTGCCAAAATAAATTAATAAAATGTTATTTTCAATAATTGATAATTTTAATAATAATAATAATTTTAAGATAAATAAAAGTTTTATGCCTTCATTTGATAACCAGATACAGAACACAACATTTTTATGAGAAAAGTAAAAATTTCATAAGGCTACAAGGATACATTTTAATAAATAAGTTGATTTTATGCATTCAAATAATTAGACATGCTACAACACATAATTTGGTAACAATAAAACACGGCGAAAGAAAAAAAAACACCCACTTATGAAAGTAGATAAAGATTTTCAATTTCTTGAAGTTTTTAACAACCTAATTGTTATGTTTATTCTCACCTATAGCCTACTACAAAAGGGCCCTCTATTATCTAAATGTTGTATTTAATTTAATGTTCAACGGCTGTTTTTTTTTGTTGGTAAAATGTAACTTTATAGTTGTCATTTTCTTCATTCATATAATTACTATAACACTTATAATGTTGTGTGAGATTTTTGTTTTGTTTCAGTCAGTTAAAGGGTAGGTACATTGTGTGCACATGATCAGGATAGTACCACCTCCGCCTCGTTTTGAGTGAGGAAAAACCCTGCACCTCGTCCATCACCGATGCCTGATAGACGTCACGATGTTGAGCCTATGAGCCGGCATCGTGATCTCCCCCCATATCCCCCGCAATCCGTCGCGTGCCGACGTGTTTTTTGAGAGTGCTTAAACTCATGCTAGACTTAGGTCAGTCATAATGTTCTTTGACAATGTAAGTTCTGTGTTCACACACAATGTTTATAAATAACTGTGGAAGGTACAGATAATAAAAAAAATAATCATTACCTCTTCCTCCATTACCTCCAGTGAGTGGAAGTAGGCGGGGGTTCTGGAGGGGATGTAGATTCGTAATAGTGAGTGGAAGTAGGCGGGGCTTCTGGAGGGGATGTAGATTCGTAATAGTGAGTGGAAGTAGGCGGGGCTTCTGGAGGGGATGTAGATTCGTAATAGTGAGTGGAAGTAGGCGGGGCTTCTGGAGGGGATGTAGATTCGTAATAGTGAGTGGAAGTAGGCGGGGCTTCTGGAGGGGATGTAGATTCGTAATAGTGAGTGGAAGTAGGCGGGGCTTCTGGAGGGGATGTAGATTCGTAATAGTGAGTGGAAGTAAGAGGGGCTTCTGGAGGGAATGTAGATTTGTAATAGTGAGTGGAAGTAGGCGGGCTTCTGGAGGGGATGTAGATTCGTAATAGTGAGTGGAAGTAGGCGGGCTTCTGGAGGGGATGTAGATTCGTAATAGTGAGTGGAAGTAGGCTGGGCTTCTGGAGGGGATGTAGATTCGTAATAGTGAGTGGAAGTAGGCGGGGCTTCTGGAGGGGATGTAGATTCGTAATAGTGAGTGGAAGTAGGCGGGGCTTCTGGAGGGGATGTAGATTCGTAATAGTGAGTGGAAGTAGGCGGGGCTTCTGGAGGGATGTAGATTCGTAATAGTGAGTGGAATTAGGTGGGTGCTGAGTCTGTGGTTGTTCTATATGTAAGCATCAGTGTCTTGATGCGAGCTGCAACTGGTAGCCAGAAGGAGATAAAGAGAGGTGTGACATGAGCTCTTTTGGGCTCGTTGAAAACCAGTCGTGCCGCTGCATTCTAAATCATTTGTAGAGGTTTGATTGTGTTTGATGGAAGTCCAGCCAGAAGAGCATTGCAGTAGTCCAGCCTAGAAATGACAAGGGCCTGGACAAGAAGTTGTGCAGCATGCTCTGTCAGAAAGGGCCTGATCTTTCTGATGTTGTGTAGTGCAAACCTGCAAGATCGAGCAGTCTTTGCAATGTGCTCTTTGAAGGTCAGCTGGTCATCAAAGATTACACCAAGATTTCTGACCGAAGCTGATGGGGTAATTGTTGATGAACCTAACTGAATCGTGAAGTCATGCTGTAGAGTTGGAGTGGCAGGGAAGACAAGAAGCTCAGTCTTTGCCAGGTTGAGCTGTAGGTGATATTTCTTCATCCATGCCGAGATGTTCTCCAGGCAGCCTGAGATCCGTGCAGCTACCGTTGGATCATCTGGTTGAAAAGAGAGATAGAGCTGTGTGTCATCAGCTTTTTACACTTTAAGATGACCTTAAGCAGCTAATGCTTTCTTTTTCTTATTTTATTTTTCATTATTATTATAAGAAATGTATCCAATATTGTTGCATAGAAATGCAGTATTTTATTTTATTTCTAACAGAATTCAATATGAGGCATTAGATTCAGGCATCCAGCACAAAAAGAGTTTCAGAAACAATCTTGAGCAGATCTTCAAGGTAAGAAAAGCACTGTCATAAATGTTTAACATTCATATAATGGAAAACAAGTACATTGAATAAAAGCTTGTTATAATGTAATAGAAATAGATTAGAAATATATTTTCTCATTTCTCTTGACCAATGAATCTTCCTTTTAAGAGAACAATAGAGAATCTAAAAAATACGTATTTTCTTTTCTTAAAGGATTAGTTCACTTTCAAATTAAAATGTCCTGATAATTTACTCACCCCCATGTCATCCAATATGTTTGTGTATTTCTTTCTTCAGTCGAAAATAAATTAAGGTTTTTGGTGAAAACATTCCAGGATTTGTATCCATATAGTTAGTTTCAATGGACTCCAAACGGTTGAAGGTCAAAATTACAGTTTCAGTGCAGCTTCAAAGGGCTATAAACGATACCAGACGATGAATAAGGGTCTCTTATCTAGCCAAACGATCGGTCATTTAAAACAATAAAATAAATGTATATGCTTTATAAACACACAAACGCTCGCCTGTTCTGCGATGCGCGTCCCAGACTTCACGTAATAGCGCTGAAAAGGTCACGCTTGACGTAGGTGGAGGTACTGGAGTCAGTGTTTACAAGTTGAACGTGCAAATACTAAGTCAAACGCGGTCTACTAAAAAGGGAGTTACAACGTGTACATGATGAGGCAGTGTCGGTAGATCCAAGTGCAGCTTTATTATGTCTTAGGACAGGTCTCACAAGCTAAAGTCAATCCCAGGCGTCAGATACCACGTAGGCAGGACAGAATCAAAAACCGAGTTCAGGCTAGAGATCAGGGCAGGCGGCAGACAGATAACAGAACAGATCGACAGGGCAGGCAGGCAGAGTTCTCTCATAAACGGGGAAACAGTCCAGGTCGGCAACAGGAAATCCAATATGGGAATAATGCTCAGAAATGTCTGCATGGCAAGAACAAGACTTCGCAATGTGTGCATGGAAGTGTGCTGCTTATTTGTGGGTGTGTGAATGAGGTGCAGGTGTGGCGAGACAATTAGGGCAAATGAGTGATAGGTGACAGCTGTGTGATTAGTGCAATGGTGTGGTGAGTGGGCGTCGTGAGTGCAGTGAATGATGGGAGTTGTAGTCTGAGGTGGAGTGATGTGCAGCTGTAGTGTAGTGCAAGAGTCCATGTGGTGGAATGGCAACCAGATTCGTGACAAACGAGTTTACAAGGTAAAACAACGATGTCGGACGATTTTGAACTTGGAGAAAATGAGATGGATCCTACGGCAAGCATGACCTTTTCAGCGTCATTAAGTATTACGTGAAGTCTGGGATGCGCATCGCAGAACAGGCGAGCATTTGTGTGTTTATAAAGCATATATGTTTTGTTTTTGTTTTAAATGACCGTTCGTTTGGCTAGATAAGAGACCCTTATTCATTGTCTGGTATCGTTTATAGCCCTTTGAAGCTGCACTGAAACTGTAATTTTGAAGTTCAACTATTTGGAGTCCATTGAAACTAACTATATGGATACAAATCCTGGAATGTTTTCATCAAAAACCTTAATTTATTTTCGACTGAAGAAAGAAATACACAAACATCTTGGATGACATGGGGGTGAGTAAATTATCAGGACAGTTTAATTTGAAAGTGAACTAATCCTTTTAAAATGACAGCTACTCAAAACTTTTGTTGATTGAATAAATGGTTTTGACCAAACATGGATGTAAGATTTGGGTACATTTTGTGGTTCTTTTTCTTGCTTTACTTGTAGGATCTTGAGAGCAAAGTAATAACTTTTTTGAAGAATGAGCTGGAAAAGTTTAAGAAAATATTGCAAAAAGAGAACACACAATACTTTGTGAATGAGTTTAATGAGAATAGAAGCAGTATCAAAGAAGCAGCTCTTGATCTCTCGCTCTGCTTCCTGAGAGAGATGAAGCAAGATGAAGCTGCTGATACTCTAGAAGGTAAGAGACCACCGTCTGTCAGATTGTCATTTATAGATGTCAAAGAGAATATTAACATTAAAAACATTTGTATTGTTGTATTTTCTGTGTTTAGATGAGCTGTTCTTCATTCATCAGCTGAAATGTAGCTTAAAGAAGAAGTATCAATGTGTGTTTGAAGGAATCACAAAGCAAGGTGACTCCACACTTCTGAAGAACATCTACACAGATCTCTATATCACTCAGGGCTGTAGTGAACAGATCAATACTGAACATGAGGTCAGACAGATTGAAGTTACTTCCAGACATCATGAATCACAAGAAATACAGGTTAAATGCACAAATTTGTTTGAAGCACCTGAACAAGACAAGCAGATCAGAACTGTGCTGACCAAAGGAGTTGCTGGCATCGGAAAATCAGTCTCTGTGCAAAAGTTTGTTCTGGATTGGGCCGAAGGAAAAGAAAATCAGGATATCAGCTTCATATTTCCTCTTCCATTCAGAGAAATGAACTTAAAGGAGACAGAAAACCAAAGTTTGATGGACCTTATAACACAGTTTTTCCCAGAGACAAGAGGACTGAACCTTACAAGAAGGAATAATTTCAAAGTCTTGTTCATTCTTGATGGATTGGATGAATGTCGTCTTCCTCTTGACTTTTCTGGTAATGACACGTGTTCTGATGTATCGTCACCGGCGTCTCTGGATGTTCTCCTGACGAACCTCATCAAGGGAAATCTGCTTCGTTCTGCTCTCATCTGGATCACCTCCAGACCAGCCGCTGCCAGTAAGATTCCTCCTGACTGTATCGACCGGCTGACAGAGATACGAGGATTCAGTGACGCACAAAAGGAGGAGTACTTCAGAAAAAGATTCACAGATGCTGATCTGGCCAGAGAAATCATTGATCATGTTAAACAATCAAAGAGTCTCTTTATCATGTGCCACATCCCAGTCTTCTGCTGGATTTCAGCCACTGTTCTCCAGAACATTTTAGAGGAGAAACGAATTAAAAACAATCAGGCTGATGACGCCTCCAAAACACTTCAGGAATCAAACACTGAAGACACTCCCAAGACTCTGACACAAATGTACACACACTTTCTCCGCTTTCAGATCCAGCAAAGCAGACAGAAGTATGATGGAGAATACAGACCAGATGTTTCCTGGGATAAAGATGCCATCCTTTCACTGGGGCAACTGGCCTTTCAACAGCTGCAAATAAACAATGTGATCTTCTATGACACAGACCTGGAAGCCTGTGGTATTGATGTCCATAAGGCATCAGTGTATTCAGGCATGTGTACCCAGATCTTTAAGGAGGAAACAGGGATCAATGTTGGTACCATGTACTGCTTTGTTCACTTGAGCATTCAAGAGTTTATTGCAGCCCTTTATGCACATCTGTATCTAGACATCAACAAGAAAAGTGTGTTTGTTCAAGACTCAACAGAACAGAAAAACAAAAGTGAAACCATGATTGATTTGCTCAAGACTGCAGTGGACAAGGCACTTGAGAGCAACAATGGAAACCTGGACCTTTTCCTTCGATTCCTCCTCGGTTTGTCTCTTCAGTCCAATCGACGACTCTTAAGAGGTCTGTTGACACAGCGAGACCGCAATGACCAGAGCAACGAGCAAATAGTTCAGCACATCAAGCAGAAATTAGAAGCTGATCTGTCTCCAGAGAGATCCATCAATCTGTTCTACTGTCTGAATGAACTGAACGCTGATCAAACGCTGGTGAAAGAGATTCAGACCCACCTCAGCAAAGGAAGTCTCTCATCTTCTGACCTTTCACCTGCCCAGTGGTCTGCTTTGACCTTTGTGTTGTTGACATCAGAGGAGGAGCTGGAGGAGTTTGAGCTTCAGAAATTCAAGAAATCAGACGAGTGTCTCATCAGACTATCAGCAGTCATCAAAACCTCCAAAAGAGCTCTGTAAGTCAAAGTAAACAAAACGTTTCATTGTCCCTGTGTTGGCCCTTGCCACATTTAGCTAATATGATCAACTGTCCAAACGTTTGGAGTGAATATCAACTGGTAAACTGATACCTAACCCAATATTATCTCAGTAACTTGCTAGTGTCACGGTTGTGCACGGGGGTGCCAGGAACGAGGAGGCGTGGAACTTCTTTTGAACACTTTATTTTACAAACACAGAACACTGATCGCTGGAGACAGGTACACACACCGGGAATGACGTTAATACTGGACACAGATGCAGGGAAACACAGGGTTCTTAAAGGAGAAACTAAACGAGGTAATTGAACACACAGGGCTGGGGACTAATTAACTAAGGACACAGGGCTGGGAACTAATGAACTAATAAAGAGGAAACGAGGACAGGAACAGCCAAATATGGGCACGAGAGGAGGGGAAACACAAGACATGGAGAGACAGAGTCTGACATTACCCCCCCCTTCCAATAGGCGCGTCCCGCGCCGTATGACATCGAAAGGGGAGGGGGGGTGGGCGCTCTGGAGGCCTCAAGGGACACGGAGACAGGACAGGTGGCCTCCAGGGCGGCGCCCGTTCCGGAAGCCATGGCGGAGCGGGGAGCTCGGGCGGCCATGGCGGGTCAGGGGACTCGGGGGGCCATGGCGGATCCGAGGACTCAGGAGGCCTTGGCGGGTCAGGGGACTCGGGAGGCCATGGCGGGTCAGGGTGCTCGGGCGGCCATGGTGGATCCGGGGACTCAGGAGGCCTTGGCGGGTCAGGGGACTCAGGAGGCCATGGTGGATCCGGGAACTCGGGAGGCCTTGGCGGGTCAGGGTGCTCGGGCGGCCATGGTGGATCCGGGGACTCAGGAGGCCTTGGCGGGTCAGGGGACTCGGGAGGCCATGGCGGGTCAGGGGACTCGGGAGGCCATGGCGGATCGGGGAGCTTGGGTGGCCATGGTGGATCAGGGTGCTCGGGCGGCCATGGCGGGTAGTCCCCCCCCAAAATTTCCTTGGGGAAATTCCATACAAGCAGGGGCTCTGGGGAGCCGGACGGGGCCAGCAGGGGCTCTGGGGAGCCGGACGGGGCCAGCTGGGGCTCTGGAGAGCCGGACGGGAACAGCAGGGGCTCTGGAGAGCTGGACGGGGCCAGCAGGGGCTCAGGAGAGCTGGACGGGGCCAGCAGGGGCTCTGGAGAGCTGGACGGAACCAGCAGGGGCTCTGGAGAGCTGGACGGAGCCAGCCGGGGCTCAGGAGAGCTGGACGGGGCCAGCAGGGGCTCAGGAGAGCTGGACGGGGCCAGCAGGGGCTCTGGAGAGCTGGACGGAACCAGCAGGGGCTCTGGAGAGCTGGACGGAGCCAGCAGGGGCTCTGGAGAGCTGGACGGAACCAGCAGGGGCTCTGGAGAGCTGGACGGAGCCAGCAGGGGCTCTGGAGAGCTGGACGGAGCCAGCAGGGGCTCTGGAGAGCTGGACGGAACCAACAGGGGCTCTGGAGAGCTGGACGGAACCAGCAGGGGCTCTGGAGAGCTGGACGGAGCCAGCAGGGGCTCTGGAGAGCTGGACGGAACCAGCAGGGGCTCAGGAGAGCTGGACGGGGCCAGCAGGGGCTCTGGAGAGCTGGACGGAACCAGCAGGGGCTCTGGAGAGCTGGACGGAGCCAGCAGGGGCTCTGGAGAGCTGGACGGAACCAGCAGGGGCTCTGGAGAGCTGGACGGAGCCAGCAGGGGCTCTGGAGAGCTGGACGGAGCCAGCAGGGGCTCTGGAGAGCTGGACGGAACCAGCAGAGGCATCGGTGAGCACTTACGAGGAGCCGGCACCGGAGGGCGCTGGCGAGGAGCAGGCACTGGAGGGCACTGGCGAGGTGCAGGCACTGGAGGGCACTGGCGAGGTGCAGGCACTGGAGGGCACTGGCGAGGTGCAGGCATTGGAGGGCACTGGCGAGGTGCAGGCACTGGAGGGCACTGGCGAGGTGCAGGCACTGGAGGGCACTGGCGAGGTGCAGGCACTGGAGGGCACTGGCGAGGTGCAGGCACTGGAGGGCACTGGCGAGGTGCAGGCACTGGAGGGCACTGGCGAGGTGCAGGCACTGGAGGGCACTGGCGAGGTGCAGGCACTGGAGGGCGCAGTCTCGGAGCAGGCACTGGAGGGCGCTGGCGAGGTGCAGGCACTGGAGGACGCTCTGACAGCGCAGTGTCTCGGGGGCGCTCGGGAAGCGCAATCTCTCGGGGGCGCTCGGGAAGCGCGAACTCTCTGGGGCGCTCGGGAAGCGCGAACTCTCGGGGGCGCTCGGGAAGCGCGATCTCTCGGGGGCGCTCGGGAAGCGCGATCTCTCGGGGGCGCTCGGGAAGCGCGATCTCTCGGGGGCGCTCGGGAAGCGCGATCTCTCGGGGGCGCTCGGGAAGCGCGAACTCTCTGGGGCGCTCGGGAAGCGCGAACTCTCTGGGGCGCTTGGGAAGCGCAATCTCTCGGGGGCGCTCGGGAAGCGCAATCTCTCGGGGGCGCTCGGGAAGCGCGGGAACTCTACGGCGCTCGGGAAGCGCGGGAACTCTACGGCGCTCGGGAAGCGCAATCTCTCGGCGGCGCTCGGGAAGCGCGGGCACTCGGCGGCGCTCGGGAAGCGCGGGTACCGGGCTTGGGAGCGCAACAGCCCGTGGTCCTTGCTTAGCTGAGGGCGGCGGCTCAGGGCTGAGGAGGATGGAGCTGCTTCGGAGGCAGGGGGGATCCTTGGGGTTGGGCAAGCGGGAGCCGTTGGAGAGGTATGCGGAGGGTCTCGGCGTGGGATGAGCTGGGGAGATGCGGCGCGTTCCTGCTGGAGTGGGATGACGAGGCCGGGGAATTTCCTCGACTTCCTCGTCGGAACCATTCAGGAAGAAGATGAAGTTAATAAGCTCGATCAATGGAAAATCACTTACTGGAAGATCGCAGCGTATAACCTCATCATCCAACCCCAGCAGGAAACACGCACCCAGAGCGGTCTCATGCCAGCTCATCCGGTTGGAGATCGCGAGAAACTCCTCCACATATCTCTCCAACCTCCGGCCGCTCTGCCGCAACCCCCACAGCGCGTCCTCAGCTGAAGTCATCTTGTTTGGTCCAGTATTCTGTCACGGTTGTGCACGGGGGTGCCAGGAACGAGGAGGCGTGGAACTTCTTTTGAACACTTTATTTTACAAACACAGAACACTGATCGCTGGAGACAGGTACACACACCGGGAATGACGTTAATACTGGACACAGATGCAGGGAAACACAGGGTTCTTAAAGGAGAAACTAAACGAGGTAATTGAACACACAGGGCTGGGGACTAATTAACTAAGGACACAGGGCTGGGAACTAATGAACTAATAAAGAGGAAACGAGGACAGGAACAGCCAAATATGGGCACGAGAGGAGGGGAAACACAAGACATGGAGAGACAGAGTCTGACAGCTAGCCTATTATTTAGGACTGTCGTGATTATTCGATTTAATTCGACTATTAGATTTTTAAAAATCATCGACTTAATTTTGCTCGCGTCAACTAACCGGCAAAATACCGTAAGTAGGGCATTTCACGGACGAGAATCCATTAGACACATTATTAGACTGTTTTCAAAGGCTGAATGATACATTAATTGCTAATCATAATTAAACAAAATTGTGAAGTCACAAATGCTACGATTTAATTGAATAATTATATGCGATGCAGTTCAAACACAGTATATGCCTTTAATTATGTACATGCATGTTGATTAAGTACGAGCATCACACAGCGCCTCCGTTCTCAGTAGCTCCACAGAAACTGATCATTTACATGTGTGGAGCGTCTCAAACTCCATCTCTGCATGTTGTTGTGAGTTTGGGTTTATTATAACGTTCATCTAGGAACACAACATGCGCCATTTAATCAGATTTATAAGGTAAATCATAAATCTACACAAACACAGGAGAATGCATCGCGGTTTCAGAATAAAAGCTCAAACCCTCACTCTGAGTTTAGACATTTTTATGTCCACTTTTTTATTTAATTACAGTGACTATAGCATTTCTATATTGTCAAACATTAAAGATTAAGTGGACAATTGAATTAAATGGTGCTTGGTCAATATTAAACAGGGATTAGATCATGCAGTAATGTATAAAAACAACCACCGTTGGTGTCCCGTGCAGGCCTTTGTTGTAATGCAGGGCTTAAAGCTCTCCGGCACTGTGCCGTATCTCCGGCATGTGGCATTCGGCTGTGTGAAATAAAAAAGATAGTCCTACATTTAAAAAAATGGTTGATATCAATGTTCGAATTCACGGCTTTCACTCTCAACCAAACTAACATTAATAGCCAATCAGAAGTTGTTGCTCTTATAAACACGAGATGCGAAATAGTATCCAGAGCCGCAGCTCTGATGAATGGAGAAGAAGCCTGTGTCTCAATCGCGACACGCTGAAAAAACTGCAAGGTGCAATTGTCAAAGATATTACTCTAGCGCATATTTATATAGAAAAGCTATTTAAGAAGCAGCAGAGTTTTGTAAAAAGCTCATAGTAATCACATCATCTCCATAAAAATGATTGTCAGAATGATTTTTGAAAAGGTACTGTTAACACATAATCTCTTAATGGTAATTTACCAGTAAAGACTGTTTAAATAAACTTTAAAAATGTTCAATTTGCCACAGCCATTGCATTCTTTGCATGTGCTGCACTTTATTTATACCATTTTGTTGTATTAATTTATTAATTCGAATTTGAAAGATAATAATGATGTTGTTTGATAAGTGAGATCTCTGATTTGAGTCCTTGAAAACCAAAAAGTAGCTCTTGGAAATTCTTTTAAAGTCCTGGAATTTAATTTAGCAGTATCTGTACGAACCCTTTTAAGTTTCCAGGTCTTGGAGCATTTTATTGTTTTTGTTGTTATTAATTGAACAGAACTGTAGTTTTCTGTAGCAAACTGTCTTTGTATATTTCCTATGTTATATTCATTCCCTAGTATTTAATTTACCATTATTTATTTTAACAAAACAATTTCAGTAGTCTGAGCCTTAGTTAGTTTCATGGAAAATCATTCAAATAATGTTTTTTTTTTTTTTTGTTAAATAGTTTAGTTAATAGCACGTTAATAAATGTGTGTATGTTGCACTCTATGTTGCACTTTACTTTTGCTTTAAAAAAGGATTTCATGGAATATGTTTAATAAAATATTCTTAAGTAAAATTGTTGATTTTTGTGGGAAATTAATCATTTAGATTTAGATCGAAATAAAAACAGTTGTTAGTGGCAGCCCTACTATTGTTTTAATGCACTATAAACCAGGGGTCTAATGCAGGTCATGCAGCCTACAAAATGTTTCATTTAGATTTGATTGTTGTCAAAAGTACCAGTTCTTTGCTATCAAGTTGAAACTAAGAATTAAAACATTTAACCAATTCATCCTTTCTGCATTAGCAGTAGTACCAAGTACTGGGTCAATGTTATACCTGCTCATAGGCGACTGCTTTCAAATGCTCACATGCATATTCTGTGTGAGCACGCTATAAAAAGCATCAAAGGTTTCTATTTACATTGTTTTTAGAGCATTGAGCATTCTTGCCAATGTTGAGCACTTAAATGAAATAACAATGATTTTGTCAGAATTGACTAAGTACCGCTTCTAAAGACTATGGCACTTTGCACTTTAAAATGTATAATTCATTGTCATTAAAGCTATAGGTAGCTATATTTTAGCTTAAGGCTTAAAATAGATGTAATATTTGCTAATGCATTAAATGTGATTATTCTGTAATCGTATTTCTCTTGTAGACTAAATGACTGTGGCTTGACAGACAAAAGCTGTTCAGCTCTGGCTACAGTTCTTGGATCAGATACCAATCTGAAAGAGCTGAACATGAGCAATAATAATCTGCAGGATTCAGGAGTGAAGCTGCTCTGCGCTGGACTGAAGAATATAAAGTGTCATTTGGAGATACTGAGGTAAGTTGTGTGACGATAGACAAACATTAAATTGAACTCAGATAAAAACATAAGCTGAAGTCCAGACTTGTATAATGAACAAGTCAAGTCATCTTTATTTATATAGCGCTTCTAACAATACAGATTGTGTCGTGGCCTAATGGTTAGAGTCGGACTTGTAACCCGAAGGCCGTGGGTTTTAGTCTCCGGTCCGGCAAGGATTGTTGGTGGCTGGGGTGTGTGTGTGTGTGTGTGTGTGTGTGTGTGTGTGTGTGTGTGTGCAATTGGATATTAAAAGATAAGATCAGATGTTTTATCAGGCTATTGATATTTTTTACATTGAATTTACTGATAAAAGATACTGCATGGGGTTCAGAGTTTGGATTAGGACTGTAGTTTCAAGGGATAGCTCCTTCAAACCTACGGATGCTAAAGGCTCAAATGGTGGCTGTGAGAGAGCTCTTAACACTACTTCCTGGTCCCAGGGCGGAAACGAAGGCGGACGTGGGGAATGTAGTCTTTTTTTTGCCCCCTTAAGAAAACTCACCACCAAGGTGTTTTTACTGAACGATTGCCCGCTCTGCGGGGAACGAACGCGGCAATTGCCGTCCACATAGACTTCAGTGTCGATGGCAACGATCCACTATCCAGTCTGTACTGCGGGAAACTCAGAACACACGATACTGTGCAAGTAGCCGGGTCGATATGAGTTTGACCGCACCATTTCACAAACACTCCCCATTTTGAAGCATACAAACGTCTTGTAGAGGGTGTTCGCGCTTTCATGAGCGTGCCGAGCATGTGAGACTGTAAGGCGCCCATCTCCTCTGATACCCCTGAAGCGATCACACATGAAGGCTCCATAGTTCCAGGTTGGAGTGCCACACCGAGCCGTACACCTGGGATAGCATATGCTTCCTGCTGGGGATCGGCCAAGGTGGTGCCTCCAGCAGTTCCGTCAAGTCTGGGAACCAAGGCTGGTTCAGGGCGATGAGTAGCACTGATGCTCGCATAACACCAGTGGCAACATTTCTTGATCGGAGGAAATGTATACGGCCTGGCTGCTGGCCAGCGTGATGTCAGAGTGAAGAACAGCGGGCAGTGCGCGTTCTCACTCGTGGCGAACAGATCCACCTCCGCTCTCCCGTAACGTAAGCGGTTCCAAATCATCCGAACCGACTCGGGATGCAATCTCCACTCTCCTTGAGGAATCCCCTTCCTCGAAAGCATGTCCGCCCCTCGGATCAGGAGATCGGGGATGTGCGCTGCTCTGATGAAGAGGATGACAGTCCGTTGCCTGCTTGCACAGCGCCCTTGAGCGAATTCCTCCCTGGTGATTTATATACGAAACCACAGACGTGTTGTCGGTGCGAATCAGTACATGCTGCTGTTCCAGCTGTGGCTGAAAATCCTTTAGAGCTAAGAAGACTGCTTCCAGCTTCAGGCGGTTTATGTGCCACCGGCTCTGAGATTCCAACCAAAGTCCAGAAGCTGGCATTCCCTCGCACACTGCTCCCCAGCCGTGAGTCGATGCATCCGTCGTGACCACCACGCGCGACGCTACCGAGCACAGGGGAACTCCCCGGCTGAAGAGATCTGGGTTGCGTCAGAGCTTTGATGCAGCCGCGGGTGACCGCGATGCACAAACATCCCGAAGTCCACGCCGTCCACGGGACTCGAGATTTCAGCCATAGCTGCAGCGGGCGCATGTGTGATAATCCCAGATGACCCAGATCCCAGATCCCTGAATCCGCCGCCCTGAGTCCGAGCAGTCTCTGAAAATCCTTCAACTGAACAGAGCCGCCGCGCGATCTTTCGAGAGGCGGGCTCTCATCTCCACGCAATCTCACGAGAGGCGGGCTCTCATCTCCACGCGATCTCGCGAGAGGCGGGCTGTCATCCCTACGGAGTCTAAACATACTCCCAGATATGTTATGGACTGACTTGGGGCAAGAATGCTCTTCTGCATGTTGACATATAGCCGTAGGGACGCCAAGTGAATAAGCAGCGAGTCTATGTGGCTAATAAGCGTATCCAGGGACTGAGCTAAAATCAGCCAATCGTCCAGATAGTTGAGGATGCACCTTCCACTCGATCTGAGTGGGGAAGTGCTGTATCGATGCACTTTGAAAAGTGTGTGGGGCCAAAGTCAGTCCGAACGGTAGAACAGAGTATTGGTACGCAAACCAGTCCCCAGGGCGAATTTGCGCCAGGATCTGCTTTAGCGTTAACATCCTGAACGGACGCTTGCCAAGCGCTCTGTTGATGGGTCTGAGATCTAGAATCAGGCGGAGTCCACCATCTCTCTTAGGCACCCCAAATAGCGGCTGGACAAAACAGCAGTCCCGCTTGCTCGCTGAGATTTGTTCTATCGCTCCTTCTCCGAGCAATTTGCATAGCTCTTGTTTTAGGATAAGGGCATTTTGAGTCAGTGTTAGAGACTATGCCACGCCATTGAAACGGGGTGGTCTGCGTCTGAATTGAAGGGTGTAACATTACCCTCGCTCTTATGCAGAGCAACCAGCGTGAGATTCTTGGAATAGTTTCTCACGTGCTCAGGTTTTTTGACTGAGTGGGGATCCTCCTTGTGCAAACGTATGTATTTAATGAACATACGCTATCACACAAATTTTTTAAATTTTGAGACAGCTTGAGGGCTCGCCCACTGGTCGTGGTGCGTCTTTCCGGGTCTCTTTAAACGTGTCCAAGAAGACCTCGATCCCGCGGTCTGCTATATTATAACCGTGCGGGTGGCGGCTGTAACTACAGGCTTACTATGCTATACGACCTAGTTGAACACCACTTGTAGGGGCATAAACAACTGGCGTAATAGTCCGGCGAAATCTGGAAGCCTGATAGGATGCGCCCTACAGGGCATCAGGTGACTCCTCGCCTTCACGCGCAGGGGCGTCAGGTGACTCCTAACCTTCGCGCACTTTTCCGCGCAGGGGTGTTATGTGACTCCTCACCTTCGTGCGCTTCCCGCGAAGGGGTGTCAGGTGACTCCTCACCTTCACGCGCTTTCCGAGCAGGGGCATCAGGTCCCCTCGCCTTCGCGCGCTTTTCTGTCGAGGTGTACTTCATGCACCGCGAGGGCGCCCTATCGCCTTGAATGAGTGAGAGAGCGGAGTCCTCTACACATGACAGCCGCTGATGAGGGGCTGTTATCATGTGCATTAGAGAGTGTTCTCTACACACGACAGCCGCTGATGTGGGGCTGTTATCATGTAAATGAGAGAGTGTGCTCTACACATGACAGCCGCTGATGAGGGGCTGTTATCATGTGAATTAGAGAGTGTTCTCTACACACGACAGCCGCTGATGTGGGGCTGTTATCATGTGCATTAGAGAGTGTGCTCTACACACAACAGCCGCTGATGAGGGGCTGTTATCATGTGCATTAGAGAGTGTGCTCTACACACAACAGCCGCTGATGAGGGGCTGTTATCATGTGCATTAGAGAGTGTGCTCTACACACGGCAGCCGCTGATGAGGGGCTGGTATCATGTGAATGAGAGGTTGTCCCGTACACACGGCAGCCGCTGATGAGGGGCTGGTATCGTGTGAATGAGTGAGGAGCTAAGTGATTGTGCTTTGCACACAGCAGAACGCCGCTCTGAGGCGGGGGCTGCATGCTTAGACAGTGGCTTTTTCCGTGCGGCATCGTGAGATCCCTTTGCTCCCGCATCTGCCTTCGGCTCTCCGCACCGCCATGGAAGGGGGGCGTGAGAAGCCGGGCTGATGTCCTGTCCTGCAGGTTCGACGTGAGAGAAATGCGGACATTTAGTCGGCATGAGCTCATCACCTGAGTCCCGAAGGTCCACCGCTGATCAGAGGGCAGACGGACTATCTTTAAGAAAATGTCATACTCACCTGAACGCTGCAGAGGAGCAGCCATGAGGCCTGCCCTCGAATGAGCGAACCTTAACTGTGAGCTGTAATAGTTTAAGCCATAACCTAGGTTCAGCAAAGTGAAGAAAAAGATTCTGACGTAATTTATACTGCCTCTCGAGCTCGTATTTGCATGCTTCGCGACAATTGGCCAGTCATTTGGACTGGCGTGAGCCAATAGGTCTTCAGGAAAGGTTCGAGGAAAGGAGTTCCCATAACGGAGAAATTCTCCATGATGTCTCGTGAAAGCTCAAAAGGGAACTAACCATTAAAACATATGTTTACACTTTAGGCCTGTGGCTGTTATATTAAACTACGTTTATTTAATGTTTTTTTGCTTCTCTAAGGATTATAGCCGCGTTTCTTCTAACACAACTATTCCCTTCACAGCGGCACGCATTCGTTCCTCCCTGACCAAACCTGAACGTCAGAATCAGATCAATCGTCTGTCGATTGTTGTAAAATGCTGTCTTTACAGTTACTACATTGCTGGACATGTTTGCTAATAAAACGTTGAAAGTACAATCCACACGAGAGACCCTGTTCCCCAGGCTGAAGTGTGTGTGTGTGTGTGTGTGTGTGTGTGTGTGTGTGTGTGTGTGTATGTGTGCGCGAGTGTGTGTGTGTGTGTGTGTGTGTGTGTGTGTTTGCGAGTGTTGAAGTGTGTGCGAGTGTGTGTGTGTGTGTGGGCATGTTTATGTGGTTTATGAGGACAAAAATTTGTATAATGACATGGGTATGACATAGGTATTACAAGGAGAAGGTGATTTATGAGGACATTTTCAGTGTCCCCATAATTTAAAATGCTTATAAATCATACAGAGTGAGTTTTTTTGAGGGAAAATATAAATGCACCGTCTCCAGTGAGGGCTAAGTTTAGGTGTAGGGTAGGTGTAGGGCAATAGCACATACAGTTTGTACAGTATAAAAACCATTGCGCCTATGGAAAGTCCCCGTAAACCATAAAAACCAACGTGTGTGTGTGTGTGTGTGTGTGTGTGTGCGTGCGAGTGTTGAAGTGTGCGTGCGTGCGTGCGTGTGTGCGTGCGTGTGTGTCTGTGTGTGTGTGTGTGTGTGTGTGTGTGTGTGTGTGTGCGAGGGTTGAAGTTTGTGCGAGTGTGTGTGTGTGTGTGTGTGTGCGCGAGTGTGTGTGTGTGTGTGTGTGTGTGTGTGTGTGTGTGTGTGTGTGTGTGCGAGTGTTGAAGTGTGTGTGTGTGTGTGTGTGTGTGCGCGCGAGTGTGTGTGTGTGTGTGTGTGTGTGTGTGTGTGTGTGTGTGTGTGTGTGTGTGTGTGTGTGTGTGTTTGTGTGTGTGTGTGTGTTCAAGGTTCAAGGTTCTTTATTATTCGTCACATACACAATCATACAGAGTATAATCAGTAGTGAAATGCAAGTAGAATTGAAGAAAAATACAGCATGACATGAGGAAAGTGAGGAGAAAAAAATACCCCCCAGACTATGCTCCTTGGGGAGTACAGTGTGAGAACAGGAAAAACACCTCAGCAACACAAAAGAACATACACCATGACATAGCCACAGGGGAAGTGAATCCGGCCCAGCAAGCAGCCATCTGGTCCCGCAGCCTCTAATCCGGCGCTGGTCAGACCCGCCCGACAGGCCGACGGATCGAAGCGAACGAAGGCGAGTGGTCGAGGGAGGGGCAATGTCTGTAATGTCTGCAGGGTGGGGGAGGAACGCAAGAGCGTCTCACTGCATTGCTCTCCCGGGGTAGATTGCAACAACAGCCTTGCCAAGGCCACTGCCTAGGGGAGCCAGAAAAAGATACGATTGTTTTGTCTTTGGGGCGAGTAAACACATTCCAATTTGCAGGCTACTCTCTCTGTCCATTTTGGTCTCCATATAATCATTTTCCCTTTGTAAAAGCCGTGAGCTTCTCCTTGATAGAATCCATATTGCGATTATAGTCTCAGTCTCAATGCTGACCGCTCTTCCCACAGCTTCAATCATACGGGCAGCCTTGTGGGGCTTTGGACAGCTGTTCCCATTTTTCTGAATTCTTCGATAACCCAGGGCAAAGCCTAATCCAATCAGCAAAATACCTGTTATCATGGTTCCGAATAGGTAGATATCTTCAATGTCCTCCACGGAAAGAGCCGCAAGACACACTATTCGCCACCTCTCCCACGCGTCCATCATATAGCCCGCTGCGAATGTTCCGTCAGGGCAGTCAGGTTCCCCGAAACCCAAGTTTCAGATAGTGACAATTCTATTAAGAGACCAGTTGATCAAATCCATAATCTTTTAGTTTGGAGAGCAGTGCAGAGAGAGTCTCTCGACGAGACAAGGGAGCAAAGCAGGGAAGATAAGGGTGAGGACGGGGAGGTGTGCGTGCGATTGTTGAAGTGTGTGTGTGTGTGTGTGTGTGTGTGTGCATGTGCGGCACGCTCTAAAACTAACAAGCAAAGTACACTTTGAGCTGCGGCGACTCTCCGGCTTGGAGAGTATTCACTGAAACACAGTTCATGTCTTAAAGTGAACAGTTGGGAGAAAATCCGATGTGTGTCAGTGTTTTGTCTTAAAGTGACAGACTGCTTCATCAATGTTAATCAAAGAGAAAATCACTCATAGCTCTTAATCTGAATAAAATTATAGCTTTAATAAGCATTAATCTATCAATACATACTGTAAAACTATGCAGTGTTCATTTACATTTGATTACTTTTAGATCTCTTTTGTAGATATTACTTACCTGAACATTAATGTTAGTAGACCTTCATGGAAAAATGAAAGCACTGTTTTTTTCATTTAATTTGTACATTTGTTTTATGGTATGTTAAATGGTATATTTATCAGTTTGTTTAACGTTGTTTCTTTGTTCATGTTCTTACTGTGTCTTATATTATGTATATAAAACACAAAAATGCCTGCACACTGGTGCATTTACAAATTGATGTTTTATATTAATTTAATAAAATAATTATTTTACATTTCAGAATATAAATCAATGTTAATTCAGCTCCTAATCCATCATATATATATATATATACACACACAAACTTTTTTTAACAAAAAAGTACCGATAAGAATACCGTTAAAGTACCAGATCGATAAGCAGTATCGATAAGAGTAGTAATATCGTTAAAACCTTAACGATACATCCCAATTCATAACTGCTTCAATTTAATGTTTGTCTTTCACACAATGTAAAATGAATAATTTAATAAAATGAATAAAAATGTAAAATGAATAATTTTGGTGCAGCATATACAGTAACTTGTAGAAATTGAAAAAGAAAAATACTTTACCTGATTAAAAAAAAATGAATTATCAATCAGAGGACAAAAGGCATGAAAATATTGTTTAAAACACTATAATACTGAACTTTGATTTCAGTGATTTAGACTGTGAGATTGACACTTGCTGCTTGCACTCTATGTTGCACTTTACTTTTGCTTTAAAAAAAAGGATTTCATTGAATATGTTTAATAAAATATTCTTAAGTAAAATTGTTGATTTTTGTGGGAAATTAATCGTTTAGATGAATCGATAAATTACTTGATGGATTAATCGAAATAAAAATAGTTGTTAGTGGCAGCCCTACTATTGTATATAAACTATATACCTACTATTGTTTTGATGCACTATAAACCAGGGGTCCAATGCAGGTCATGCAGCCTACAAAATTCACAACAGCATGTTTCATTTAGATTTGATTGTTGTCAAAAGTACCAGTTCTTTGCTATCAAGTTGAAACTAAGAATTAAAAAATGTAACCAATTCATCCTTTCTGCATTAGCAGTAGTACCAAGTACTGGGTCAATGTTATACCTGCTCATAGATGACTGCTTTCAAATGCTCACATGCATATTCTGTGTGAGCACTCTGTAAAAAGCATCAAAGTTTTCTATTTACATTGTTTTTAGAGCATTGAGCATTCTTGCCAATGTTGAGCACTTAAATGAAATAACAATGATTTTGTCAGAATTGATTAAGTACCGCTTCTCAAGATTATGGCACTTTGCACTTCAAAATCTATAATTCATTGTCATTAAAGCTATAGGTAGCTATATTTTAGCTTAAGGCTTAAAATAGATGTAATATTTGCAAATGCATTAAATGTAATTATTCTGTAATCGTATTTCTCTTGTAGATTAAATGACTGTGGCTTGACAGACAAAAGCTGTTCAGCTCTGGCTACAGTTCTTGGATCAGATACCAATCTGAAAGAGCTGAACATGAGCAATAATAATCTGCAGGATTCAGGAGTGAAGCAGCTCTGCACTGGACTGAAGAATATAAAGTGTCATTTGGAGATACTGAGGTAAGTTGTGTGACGATAGACAAAAAATAAACTGAACTCAGATAAAAACATAAGCTGAAGTCCAGACTTGTATAATGAACAAGTCAAGTCATCTTTATTTATATAGCGCTTAGCAATACAGATTGTGTCGTGGCCTAATGGTTAGAGTCGGACTTGTAACCCGAAGGTCGTGGGTTTGAGTCTCCGGTTCGGCAAGGATTGTTGGTGGCGGGTGTGTGTGTGTGTGTGTGTGTGTGTGTGTGTGTGTGTGTGTGTGTGTGTGTGTGTGTCATCAAAGTTGATGATCTTGGGCCCTGAGTCAAAGCAGTGGTGTCTAAAAAGTTAAATATTAATATTACAAATTGTATATTTCATTCATAAATTCAGTCCAATTGGATATTAAAAGATAAGATCAGATGTTTTATCAGGCTATTAATATTTTTTACATTTAATTTACTGATAAAAGATACTGTATGGGGTTCAGTGTTTGAAGTAGGCTGCGGTGCCGGGGAGCAGTTGGGGGTCCGGTGTCTTGCTCAAGGGTCTCACCTCAGTCGTGGTATTGACAGCGCTGGTTATTCACTCCCCCCCCCGACTACAATCCCTGCCGGACCTGAGACTCAAACCTGTGACCTACGGGTTACAAGACCGACTCTCTAACCATTAGGCCACGACTTCCTCTAGAAGTTAAATTAGATTTTTTTTTCATTTAATTTATCTTGAGATGTTTTAACTTTAAGCACTTTAAGCACCAACACTTTTTCAGTAAGTTACTTTCTTGTAAAATTGTGCTTCAAATAAAGAACGTTATGTTGACCAGATTGTTAGTTAATCGTTTACTAGTCAATATTGCCTATATGAACATTTGGGTGCATCTAAGAAGAAAAGTTAGGCGCACCAGTGCAACCAGTGCAAAAAGTTAGTCTAGAGCCCTGCATATATTTGTCCTAATGCTAAATGTAGATTTAAACAAATCTTAAACCTGATTTGATATACAATTATACACTGTGTTTTGGACAGATAAACTAACTATATTTGCTGCATTCTTGTAGTTTTGTTTTCTAGCTAGCATTACATTTACATTTATATTTGTGACCCTGGAGCACAAAACCAGTCTTAAGTGTCAATGAGATGTATGCATCATCTGAAAGCTGCATAAATGATATTTCCATTGATTTATGGTTTGGACAATATTTGAAAATCTGGAATATGAGGGTGCAAAAACATCTAAATATTGATAAAATCACCTTTAAAGTTGTTCAAATGAAGTTCTTAGCCATGCATAATACTAATCAAAAATTAAGTTTTGATAAGTAATTTCGGTAAGAAATTAAAAAAATATCTTCATGGAACAATGGATGAAAAATGAATGAAATGAATGAAAAATTAACAGTGAATAGAAAATAATTAATACAAATGATATTTACTTAATATCTTAATGTTTTTTTGGCATACATTTTTTTTTATAATTTTGACCCGTACCATGTATTATTGATTATTGCTACAAAAACACTCCAGCGACTTAAGACTGGTTTTGTGCTCCAGGGTCACATTTATGCATTTAGCACACTTTTATCCAAAGCGACATTTTGTTCAGTATGTTTCAGAATTATGTATTTTCCTGTGGAAATTAATACTCTCACTTCTCAATAGTAAGACCATTTCTTGCCTTAGTAAGAGGCCCTTTCGTAAAGGACCCTTTCTGGTAATAGAATAAGTGATTAATCATCTGAATGTTGTATTTTCATTAGGCTCTCAGACTGCAGTGTCACTGAAGAAGGTTATAAAGCTCTGTCTTCAGCTCTGAGATCAAACCCTTCACACCTGATAGAGCTGGATCTCACTGGAAATGATCCTGGACAATCAGGAGTGAAGCAGCTCCATGATTTACTACAGGATCCAGACCATCAGCTGAAGACACTGAGGTGAGACATGTTCAAATATCACTATATAAATACATGATGTGCAGGTTAATATATTTCAGTAATAATCTGGACAGTTTGTTGGATCAGAATGATCTGATCAGATGCTGCTGGTTCTGTTGTGCTGATGATGACTGTCAACAGTTTAGTTGTGCTGCTGTTCTGGAGTATGATATATCTTCATAATTAACATGCACAGTTTTGTTTTTATGGACACTTCTGGTTTGAATGTTTCTGAACACACTGTAGATTAATCTCCATCAAGCTCAGATTGACACAGTTTCTCTACAGCAGGTCTGTGAGTCTCCAGATGATCACAAACATTCAGTTTCTCCAGCAGTTTTCTCTGTGCTGACGTTTCTTCTGCTCAAAGCCAGAGACATCTTCATTCTTTAATTTCACTCTCTGTATTCATAATGAAAACCATGATCTAGTGAGCTTTTGCTCTTCTGTTCTGTGGGATGTATTTGTTCTTCTGAGTGTTGCTCTAGTATCTTTCAAAGAACTGATTATTAGACTCTGTTTTCAAGTATTGTGTATTTATTTCTGTATTTGAATGAGCTTGTTTTCAGAATAATAAAGTGTTTTTAACTGAATTGAATCGTGCTTCATCTTGTCTTCTGCAGGTTTTTTGGTCCTGCTGCAGATGAAGGCTGTCAGTATGTGAGAGGAATTGTGGGTAAAAACCTGTTACTCCTGAGAGAGCTGGATCTGAGTAAACGTGATCTCGGAGACACACGAGTGAATCAGATCGCTGCTCTACTGCAGGATAAACACTGTCAGCTCAACACACTGAAGTGAGTATTGATCGTTTATTTACAATGTTTCATTACTTCTGATAGTAATGTTACTGTAGCTGATAATAATATCTCCTTGTTTGAGTCAGAGCATCACAAAGAGCCGCTATAATGTGAAATATTAATTAAACAGCCAATTACAGAGTGACATCAAGCTTTAAACAGTTCAGTCAGTTTGATCATGAGTCAATAATTATTTACAGTTACTGTAGAGAGAGAAAAATGATTTTCTTCTAGAGTTTAGAAAACTCATTCAAACAAGTGATAGATTGTAAAAACAGCAGCGCTATAAACACACAGATGTCTTTCCTAACATTAACAGCTCAGTTCTGTGTGAATTAAAGATAAATGTGCATATATTGATCTGTTTTAATATATGTCTGCTGAATATGATCGTGTTTACTGATTACTGACAAACATAACTATTCATAACTGCTTCAATTTAATGTTTGTCTTTCACACAATGTACAATGAATAATTTAATAAAATTAATAAAAATGTAAAATGTATAATTTTGGTGCAGCATATACAGTAACTTGTAGAAATTGAAAAAGACTTTACCTGATTATACAAATATGAATTATCAATCAGAGGACAGAAGGCATGAAAATATTGTTTAAAACAAGTTTTTCAGCAAAATTTTGGTCATATTGATCATTTATAGGCCCTAGAAATGTGTGTATGAATTATGATACAGTAGTCTATTTTCATAAGTGGCCATTATACTTATTGTTCAGCATAATTTTCTGATTTCTCGTTATGGTCTTGCCCTCTTTTGGGTTAATCTGATCACCTGATGTTAACAAATACACTTGTGAATTTAAAACTGTATTAGTAAATGTTGAAACTGATATTAAGGTTATTAATTTCTGTACTAGTATTGTTCATCATTAGTTCATGTTAACTGATGTAGTAAATGTTAACAAATGAAATCGTATTGTAAAGTGTTAACGAGTCAGCAGTGTGTGAGAACTACAGACATAAACATATTTACCATAGAGAGCAAAAAGTGCAATGTGTAAACTAATTGGATAAATAGATCACATCTTTATGAGGAAGTTTGCTGATTTTCAACCTCTGTAATATTTGGTAATAGGTTTATTCTGCATAAATCTGATTGATGAACTCACATTATATTTGTGTCAGATTCTTCACATCAATGATTGTTTGTGAGATGATCTCTCTTCTTCTGTTTGTTCATATCGATATCAGAATTGATATCTGGATTTATATGATATTAATATATTTCTTAATATTTCAGAAAATAAGAAATATATTGTGATATGAATTCTGGTCATATCGTTTATTGTCCTAACGTTTGACTCGTGTTTGATTTAGTCTCTTGTTTGGATACTCAATATCTCATGATGAACTCACATTATATTTGTACTGTACAAACATTTTAATAAACATAATGATATCGATGATGATATTTTTTGTTGTTTTGAACTCTTTCTGTTAATGTAGGTTAGGAGGGTGTGATATGACAGATGAAGGTTGTTCTGCTGTGACTTCAGCTCTGAAATCAAACCCATCACACCTGAGAGAACTGAACCTGAGCGGTAATAAACTAGGAGACTCTGGAGTGAAAAACCTCAGCGATCTACTGATGAACACACAATGCAAGCTGGAGAAACTACAGTTAGTATCATTATACTGTACAGCAGATACAGTCTGATTAAACTTTACTGTTTAAACACAACTGGACCTAAGTTACATCGTTTATACTGTAGTACTGCATCTTCCAGCCTTTGCTGTCGTTGGTCATAATTATCTAACTAGTAAATAACTGCATTTAAAATATTAGAAACAATGTACTGATTGTCTACATGTTATTCTGCAGAAATATCATGAGATTTGCATCTGCTGCTACGAAAGACAAAAAATAAACATAAGAAATAGTTAAAAATAAAGTAGAGAGAATAAACAACAGTTTCCAGCACACAGAACTAGTGACACGATTACAAGCAGATTATGTGAACTACAGACTATATGACTGCTGCTGTATGATTCATAATGTAAGACAGTAACTCATCTCATGTGAAACTGATGATACTCATAAACACATCACATCAACAATAACTGCTGTGTGTTCACAGCAAACTACACTAGTGTGTTTTACAATGAAAACGGTCCTCGTCTACACTGGTGTTTCAGAAACCATCTCTGTCTACACTACACAACCAAACACGCATGTCACATGACCCTTCATACAGGTACAGCCATAGATATGTACAGGTAGATCCCTATTATTTAGATGGAGGACACTTCTGCGTGCTTGGAGCGGTCGAATGAGGAATCTACACATTCATATCTATGGGTACAATAATGAGCATGATGTTATGGTTTACACGGTCGTCAAGGATACACAGAGAGATTGTGGTCATCCACGCCATCGTTTCCAAACGCTCTGGTCCGTTTACACTGAAACACAACCCTGGAGTTATCAGACTAAAACAGGTCTGCAGTGCTTTCAAACGTCTCTGTTTCTTGCACACGCTGGAGTCGTGTAAACGATAGACGTAACCGTAGCACAAGTTCTGTGTTTCAAACGAAAATACACTCCTGTAAACGGCCGTAGACTGTTAGAAAGAACAAATATTGTATTTCTGTGCAGATCATTTATCACAATGATCTACTGGAGCTCCTCAAGAAGATGATCGTTATACATCTATATTTACATTTATTCATTTAGCAGATGCTTTTATCCAAAGAGACTTACAATTGAGGAATACAAGAAGCGGTTCATCATTAAGAGGCAAATAAACGCAGGAGGTGCTCGAAATACAAAGTTTCAGACATCGTTCAGATTAGTACAAGATAGAAAAGAGAGGAATTAAGAAAAGTGAAATCATAGATTTTTTACATCTGATTGATTGTGTTTTCTCTTTCTGTCTTCAGTCTGTATAGATGCAGTATTACAGAGAAACAGAGTCTGATCCTGACTTCAGCTCTGAAATCAAACCCATCACACCTGAGAGAACTGGACCTGAGCAAGAATAAACTAGGAGACTCTGGAGTGAAAAACCTCAGCGATCTACTGATGAACACACAATGCAAGCTGGAGAAACTACAGTTAGTGTCATTATACTGTACAGCAGATACAGTCTGATTAAACTTTACTGTGTAGTTTAATATCGCTGGACTCATGTTCATCATTTCTAGCGCTGCTTCTTCTGTGTTTCTCCATCTGAAGAAAGATTCAGAAACACTATTAGTTCATGGGTTTATATCTGTAGAAACAGCATCAAACTCACTGAAATCTGACAAATCTTTGCTGTGAAACAAGACAGAAGTGAAAACAGAATAAAAACAGATGATAGTAGATTATTCTGAGTCACATTTATTCTGAACTAATGATACTCTTCAATAAATAATATATTCCAAATGTTTAGAGATTTAACTCTAAAATATCTTAAATTAATTCATTCTTGTATATTGTTTTCTTGCATTACAAATATGAATTTAGACCTTTTAAGTGTTATTTTTCTATTGTGTCTACATCAGTCCTATATATGAATCTGCATTAATAAAATGCACTTGTTGAGTGAGGACAAATCCAGACTTGGATTATAATAACTATAATGTCCTCAATCACTCCTGTCTTCATGTGTTTCATATCATTGTTCTGGTTTATCAGTGGCTGTAAAGCATTTACTCATGATCATCATAAATCTGATTGATTGTTTTCTCTTTCTGTCTTCAGTCTGTGTTTATGCAGTATTACAGAGAAACAGAGTCTGATCCTGACTTCAGCTCTGAAATCAAACCCATCACACCTGAGAGAACTGGACCTGAGCAGGAATCAAATAAGAAACACAGGAGTGAATCACTTATGTGACGTACTGAAGGATTCAGACTGTAAACTGGAGAGATTGAGGTCAGGAACATTCACAAGAATCACAATCATTCAAATCACCACAAAACACTTTATACTCAATATCTCATGATGAACTCACATTATATTTGTGTCTGATTCTTCACATTAATGATTGTTTGTGAGATGATCTCTCTTCCTCTGTTTGTTCATATCGATATCAGAATTGATATTTGGATTTATATTATATTAATATATTTCCGAAAATAAGAAATATATTGTGATATGTATTCTGGTCATATGGTTTATTGTCCTAACGTTTGACTCGTGTTTGGTTTAGTTTCTTGTGTGGATGTTCCTGAGCTGGATTTGTACTCTGTTTGGAGTATCGCTTGCTGTTTTTTTCTTTGATAAATCTCGATGCGTTTAGATCCTCATCTTGTCGTTGTCTCAACACAACACTTGTGGTGTGAACAGCTCCTATGTTTTGACATGATGCTCAGGTTAAACTGTAGAAACAGTAAAGTGGTGTTACAGTTGTCATTATGTTTCTGCTATTTAAGGATACCTGATATATTTTCCTTCTTATGAGTTTATACTTGGAATGTGCTTTTGGTTTTCTTTAATGCAAATGATGATTTAATGATTTAATCATTAGTGGCAGTCCTAGTGTTGAATCTGAATTCAGATCAGTCTGTTAGAGCTGCTAAATCTACCACAGAAATGATGGTGAGATCTGGTAGATGTCACTTATTTTAACATTATATGTGACTAGATAAATGTTTTTAGTGCTTTTAAGGGATCTATATTAATATTGATTTTAACTGATATTCCCATCATAACACATTCTGAGTTTTACACCACTGTGGGGGAATTATGGCCGATTCTGTTCCTCTCCTCCTTTCAAAACTGGATTATCATTTCTCATCTTTCCAGCATAAACTGTACAATTCATGTTCTGATACAGCATTTTAATGGGGTCTAATTCTGGACTTTAAGTAGACCTTTCCAAACAATGTTTTGCTTATATATTACAGATCAATCTGATTAAATAATTTTACACATGTACAGTTTTTCATCATTTAAACCTTGAAAGTGACTGTAAGCTGGAGCAAGTAAAGTGAATTGATGATAACAATTTAAAATTCTCTCTTTTTGTTTGACTCTGTATTCAGTTGTCAGTTTTTGCTTTGGATGTTTTAGTTCATTTGTGTTAGAAATATAATTCACTAAAGGGCTTTAAATTGTTCAGTAGAATAAGTGATGAATCATCTGAATGTTGTATTTTCATTAGGCTCTCAGACTGCAGTGTCACTGAAGAAGGTTATAAAGCTCTGTCTTCAGCTCTGAGATCAAACCCTT
Source organism: Schizopygopsis malacanthus (assembly GCA_027474115.1). Taxonomy (NCBI): domain Eukaryota; kingdom Metazoa; phylum Chordata; class Actinopteri; order Cypriniformes; family Cyprinidae; genus Schizopygopsis; species Schizopygopsis malacanthus. The sequence goes on from CM049871.1 coordinate 42,463,340, forward strand.
CACACCTGATAGAGCTGGATCTCACTGGAAATGATCCTGGACAATCAGGAGTGAAGCAGCTCCATGATTTACTACAGGATCCAGACTGTCAGCTGAAGACACTGAGGTGAGACATGTTCAAATATCACTATATAAATACATGATGTGCAGGTTAATATATTTCAGTAATAATCTGGACAGTTTATTGGATCAGAATGATCTGATCAGATGCTGCTGGTTCTGTTGTGCTGATGATGACTGTCAACAGTTTAGTTGTGCTGCTGTTCTGGAGTATGATATATCTTCATAATTAACATGCACAGTTTTGTTTTTATGGACACTTCTGGTTTGAATGTTTGTGAACACACTGTAGATTAATCTCCATCAAGCTCAGATTGACACAGTTTCTCTACAGCAGGTCTGTGAGTCTCCAGATGATCACAAACATTCAGTTTCTCCAGCAGTTTTCTCTGTGCTGACGTTTCTTCTGCTCAAAGCCAGAGACATCTTCATTCTTTCATTTCACTCTCTGTATTCATAATGAAAACCATGATCTAGTGAGCTTTTGCTCTTCTGTTCTGTGGGATGTATTTGTTCTTCTGAGTGTTGCTCTAGTATCTTTCAAAGAACTGATTATTAGACTCTGTTTTCAAGTATTGTGTATTTATTTCTGTATTTGAATGAGCTTGTGTTCAGAATAATAAAGTGTTTTTAACTGAATTGAATCGTGCTTCATCTTGTCTTCTGCAGGTTTTTGGGTCCTGCTGCAGATGAAGGCTGTCAGTATGTGAGAGGAATTGTGGGTAAAAACCCGTTACTCCTGAGAGAGCTGGATCTGAGTAAACGTGATCTCGGAGACACACGAGTGAATCAGATCGCTGCTCTACTGCAGGATAAACACTGTCAGCTCAACACACTGAAGTGAGTATTGATCGTTTATTTACAATGTTTCATTACTTCTGATAGTAATGTTACTGTAGCTGATAATAATATCTCCTTGTTTGAGTCAGAGCATCACAAAGAGCCGCTATAATGTGAAATATTAATTAAACAGCCAATTACAGAGTGACATCAAGCTTTAAACAGTTCAGTCAGTTTGATCATGAGTCAATAATTATTTACAGTTACTGTAGAGAGAGAAAAATGATTTTCTTCTAGAGTTTAGAAAACTCATTCAAACAAGTGATAGATTGTAAAAACAGCAGCGCTATAAACACACAGATGTCTTTCCTAACATTAACAGCTCAGTTCTGTGTGAATTAAAGATAAATGTGCATATATTGATCTGTTTGAATATATGTCTGCTGAATGTGATCGTGTTTACTGATTACTGACAAACATAACTATTCATAACTGCTTCAATTTAATGTTTGTCTTTCACACAATGTAAAATGAATAATTTAATAAAATGAAAAAAAAAGTAAAATGTATAATTTTGGTGCAGCATATACAGTAACTTGTAGAAATTGAAAAAGAAAAAGACTTTACCTGATTAAAAAAATATGAATTATCAATCAGAGGACAAAAGGCATGAAAATATTGTTTAAAACAAGTTTTTAAGCAAAGTTTTGGTCATATTGATCATTTATAGGCCCTAGAAATGTGTGTATGAATTATGATACAGTAGTCTATTTTCATAAGTGGCCATTATACTTATTGTTCAGCATAATTTTCTGATTTCTCGTTATGGTCTTGCCCTCTTTTGGGTTAATCTGATCACCTGATGTTAACAAATACACTTGTGAATTTAAAACTGTATTAGTAAATGTTGAAACTGATATTAAGATTATTAATTTCTGTACTAGTATTGTTCATCATTAGTTCATGTTAACTGATGTAGTAAATGTTAACAAATGAAATATTATTGTAAAGTGTTAACGAACCAGCAGTGTGTGAGAACTACAGACATAAACATATTTACCATAGATTTTAAATGTGATTTGCTGATTTTCAATCATTGTAATCTTTGGTAATAAATCTGATTGATTGTGTTTTCTCTTTCTGTCTTCAGTCTGTATAGATGCAGTATTACAGAGAAACAGAGTCTGATCCTGACTTCAGCTCTGAAATCAATCCCATCACACCTGAGAGTACTGGACCTGAACGATAATAAACTAGGAGACTCTGGAGTGAAAAACCTCAGCGATCTACTGATGAACACACAATGCAAGCTGGAGAAACTATAGTTAGTATCATTATACTGTACAGCAGATACAGTCTGATTAAACTTTTTAAACACTGTTTAAACACAACTGGACCTAAGTTACATCGTTTATACTGTAGTACTGCATCTTCCAGCCTTTGCTGTCATTGGTCATAATTATCTAACTAGTAAATAACTGCATTTAAAATATTAGAAACAATGTACTGATTGTCTACATGTTATTCTGCAGAAATATCATGAGATTTGCATCTGCTGCTACGAAAGACAAAAAATAAACATAAGAAATAGTTAAAAATAAACTAAAGAGAATAAACAACCGTTTCCAGCACACAGAACTAGTGACACGATTACAAGCAGATTATGTGAACTACAGACTATATGACTGCTGCTGTATGATTCATAATGTAAGACAGTAACTCATCTCGTGTGAAACTGATGATACTCATAAACACATCACATCAACAATAACTGCTGTGTGTTCACAGCAAACTACACTAGTGTGTTTTACAATGAAAACGGTCCTAGTCTACACTGGTGTTTCAGAAACCATCTCTGTGTACACTACACAACCAAACACGCATGTCACATGACCCTTCATACAGGTACAGCCATAGATATGTACTGGTAGATCCCTATTATTTAGATGGAGGACACTTCTGCGTGCTTGGAGCGGTCGAATGAGGAATCTACACATTCATATCTATGGGTACAATAATGAGCATGATGTTATGGTTTACACGGTCGTCAAGGATACACAGAGAGATTGTGGTCATCCACGCCATCGTTTCCAAACGCTCTGCTCCGTTTACACTGAAACACAACCCTGGAGTTATCAGACTAAAACAGGTCTGCAGTGCTTTCAAACGTCTCTGTTTCTTGCACACGCTGGAGTCGTGTAAACGATAGACGTAACCGTAGCACAAGTTCTGTGTTTCAAACGAAAATACACTCCTGTAAACGGCCTTAGACTGTTAGAAAGAACAAATCATATTGTATTTCTGTGCAGATCATTTATCACAATGATCTACTGGAGCTCCTCAAGAAGATGATCGTTATACATCTATATTTACATTTATTCATTTAGCAGATGCGTTTATCCAAAGAGACTTACAATTGAGGAATACAAGAAGCGGTTCATCATTAAGAGGCAAATAAACGCAGGAGGTGCTCGAAATACAAAGTTTCAGACATCGTTCAGATTAGTACAAGATAGAAAACAGAGGAATTAAGAAAATAGAAATATTTTTTTTAATCTGATTGATTGTTTTCTCTTTCTGTCTTCAGTCTGTATGATTGCAGTATTACAGAGAAACAGAGTCTGATCCTGACTTCAGCTCTGAAATCAAACCCATCACACCTGAGAGAACTGAAGCTGAGCGGTAATAAAGTAGGAGACTCTGGAGTGAAACACCTCAGCGATCTACTGATGAACACACAATGCAAGCTGGAGAAACTACAGTTAGTATCATTATACTGTACAGCAGATACAGTCTGATTAAACTTTACTGTGTAGTTTAATATCGCTGGACTCATGTTCATCATTTCTAGCGCTGCTTCTTCTGTGTTTCTCCATCTGAAGAAAGATTCAGAAACACTATTAGTTCATGGGTTTATATCTGTAGAAACAGCATCAAACTCACTGAAATCTGACAAATCTTTGCTGTGAAACAAGACAGAAGTGAAAACAGAATAAAAACAGATGATAGTAGATTATTCTGAGTCACATTTATTCTGAACTAATGATACTCTTCAATAAATAATGTATTCCAAATGTTTAGAGATTTTACTCTAAAATATCTTAAATTCATTCTTGTATATTGTTTTCTTGCATTACAAATATGAATTTAGACCTTTTAAGTGTTATTTTTCTATTGTGTCTACATCAGTCCTATATATGAATCTGCATTAATAAAATGCACTTGTTGATTGAGAACAAATCCAGACTTGGATTATAATAACTATAGTGTTCTCAATCACTCCTGTCTTCATGTGTTTCATATCATTGTTCTGGTTTATTAGTGGCTGTATAGCATTTACTCATGATCATCATAAATCTGATTGATTGTGTTTTCTCTTTCTGTCTTCAGTCTGTATAGATGCAGTATTACAGAGAAACAGAGTCTGATCCTGACTTCAGCTCTGAAATCAAACCCATCACACCTGAGAGAACTGGACCTGAGCGGGAATCAAATAAGAAACACAGGAGTGAATCACTTATGTGACGTACTGAAGGATTCAGACTGTAAACTGGAGAGATTGAGGTCAGGAACATTCACAAGAATCACAATCATTCAAATCACCACAAAACACTTTATACTCAATATCTCATGATGAACTCACATTATATTTGTGTCAGATTCTTCACATTAATGATTGTTTGTGAGATGATCTCTCTTCCTCTGTTTGTCTCTTTCTAGTCTAATATACTGTGGCATTACAGATGTTTCTTCTTTAACTCAGTCTTTGAGAAACTCAAAAGCGCTGCAGTTTCTAAAAGTGCTTAATCTGAGTTGTAATATGATTGAAGACTCGATGCAGCGGCTCATTGATGTGATACGAGACTCAAACTGTGACCTGAGGTGAGAAAACATCACTCTGATATTAAAGAGATGTTCAGTTACTGCTGATATGAACTAATATATACAGTCAAATATTAGTGAAAGGAGATCCTCAGATGATCATCAAGCTTTACTGCAGCAGAGGGTTATTGTGTCAGAATGATGTAAAGTTGATTAAATGTTGAACACAAAGAAGGAAAGAGAACAAAAGCACACTGTCACAGCTTTATACAGCAATACCTGCTTTATTAATAACATCAGTAATAGTGAATCATTTCAGTCTGAACACAGATTTGATCAGATTGTAGGAAAACGCTGTGAAATCAGATTCCAGCATCACATGATCAATGTCTCTGTGTTTTTACTTTCACCAGCAACACTTACTTTACTTTACTTTCAGTTCTTTACTAAGACCAACACAAACATGTTTAAACTAGAGGACAAACATTAACTACTGGAACACCTAACTAAAGCTTTTGATTCAAGGCCAAATCACATTTATATTTGTTCTGTTGTGTATTATTTATGATGTACAATCATTAGCACGTGTTTCTCTTTATAGTGACTCAACAGGAGTCACACAAACATTATTATATATAACAATTCATATTCTACATGTATTAAAACACATATATTGGTTTAGAAATATCTGTGCAAGATCATGTAAATGTAACGTTTTACTAAAAAAAATATAATTGAAATACTAATTTGTCATTTGTTTTACTGAACACTGATTGTTTTCTCTTCTGTTCTGTTGATAATTGCTGTATATCATAGATTCAGATGATGATGAGAGGAGCCGTGAACATCAGGTGAGGATCCACAGAAGACCTTCACTACTGTGTCTATGAGCAGAAATAAATATGATCCATAAATACAGCTGGAAGAGACTCTTTACACTCAAATAATGCAGCATGTGTGTTATTTAATTATTTGAGTTGCTTTAGTATTCAGATGATCTTTATGTTTTATTTAAAGGTGTAACGGAGGAAGAAGCTCAGATGAGTCTGTCTGGATCTTCAGTTTAACATCTACAGATATAATAATATTTATATTAAATCTTAATTCGTGTAGGTAATGATATACTCTGTTCTTCTTCTAGTTATCAAGCACGTTCATCATACAAAATATTAAAAAGACAAATGTCATTAAATTAAAGTTTGACATTGGTCACATTTTTGCAAAAAACGTGATATTGATTATTAACGAGGTTAATAATTAATGAGGATCTAAAGACAATATTAGAGAATATAAAATCCGTCATCATATGTTTGAAAGATTGTTTTCTCTGTTATTATAGTTGATAAGCATGATATGGTATTTTAATATTTGTATATGCTTCACTATTTTGCATTTATCATCCGCTGCTCAATAAATGTATTAAATTGTTGTTAGAATAATTTAGAATTGTAGCATATAGCGCACATTTCTCTAGGTTAACATCATATTGAGCGGCCATGTAAAGTTGCTACTACATACATCTTTCAGATGAAAAGCCATATTTGAGGTTGATGAATGATAGATGAGCGTTTGGATGTCCTGCCCGATTGTATTACCACATAGACCAGCCGTTAACAATCTGTCCATCACGGACTGCGAGCCTCTAGTTCGAAGACTCGTTCTCGCCCCCTACAGTGCAATTCGGCTAGGTATACATCCGCGCTAAAATATCAGGGTGAAAGTCATCATAGCTTGCGTAGTATAGACCCAGCTCCCAACCCAACTTTGAGAATAGATTAACGGCGATATTTTTTTTATCGCCCGATAAGAGTCTCGCGTTAACGCAGCACGTTAACACCGATAACGGCCCACCACTATTCTGTACAAATAAATGCATTCTTGCATTTTGTCAGAAGCCCGCAGGAAGACCACAGCGCTTCTTTTTATTGACAGCAGATTAATAAATGATTCTGGGGAGTTTGGGAAGATGTTTGGCGCATTGGCACATGCCTTTAAAACCACTAATACAATTATTAGTGAGCAGCTGACGAGTAACAGTGTTTTAGCGCTGATTTATCTCACGCTTTAGATGTTGAATCCTGGCGCCGTGAGCTCGTGCAGCGCTGTTTGAATAGCATTACATGCAATCCGTGCGTGTTTTAGAAAGCATAACATTCTGTAGTTTATTTACTAATCGTTCGAGGCCATTTCGTGATTTCTTCATCAGCATCATCCACCCGTCCTCTTCTCATCGGACGCTTATTCGTCCGAACACTGAAAGAGCTTTTTGTTGTTGTTGTTATTTTCGGTTGGAGAGCATTCGGTGCATCATTAGTACTTCTGTTATTTAAGTGTCTGTGACACAGAAATACTGATGTGTGGTTGAACACACTGTGGCTCTTTCTGGACCAGCAGCATGTCGTTAACACCGGTTTCACATCATCATCGTCAGCGTGTTTCGTCTCCGCTCATATCAGTGAAGGACCGCGTTCACACATGGACCGCTACAAAACATGCTCCTCGCGTGAAACGAGATGCCCCTCACTGCAGAACACAAGATCCAGGGGGGCGGAGATGGATCTAGATCCAACTCCTCCCACTTTATAAACTGTGTTCCACCGGAAGAACACGTTTGTTAAGTTGCAGCCCATGTTCGGAGCGTTTGGAACATATGGAACGTTTGCTCTTATCAAAGTAAGTCTTCCTTTGATTAATAATATAGTCGAGATAGATTCATATTTGTAGTGTAAGTTACGTCTGTAAGTAATAATCACAGTTAAATGCATGTCAAAGTTTTGATGGTGTCTATACTTTTTGAAGACATAGTAACTTTAATAGCGCTAACGTTAACTAGATAACGTTAGCGCGAACGTGTAACAGTTATAGCTCTGCAGAGGTGGCCTATCTAATTAAGTTGGCTTGCATAGTTAAACTAATTATGTAAATGTATATAATATTAAAATAAATGTCTTATGTTACAGGATATACTATACATTACTTTTGCGAGGCCGTTTGATTTCAGCAGGTGAGAGCCTTGAATGTATTACAGAAATTAGTTGATGACTCTTTCAGTTTGCCTCAGTTTTTGATGTTTTTTTGTTCTTCTTTTCTTAGACAGACATGGCTTACATTCGAGAGTGCTGGCTGAACCTAGTATTAAAGTGCATGAGCCATAAAAGGTGAGAACCAGATTTGCAAAACAATGCTGTATTTCCAAAGTTTTCACTTTCTTTGTTTTATTTCTGACACCATTTACTGTGTTATAGGGAAGCCTCAAGGAGCATCAAGTGAACTGCATGTATGGTTGTCCCAAGTCCATGGGATTATTGCGGTATAATGTCCTAGTCACTAGCAATTGTACATTTTAGAAATGTTAACACTCAGCATACTGGTGTTTGTATTCCTTATACAGGGAGCATGTGGTTTTTATACAATCTTGACTTCACCTGTGTCCCGATCATCACTTTGTTATTTACTTCACAATGAAAACAGGCGGGCCGTTATCCTTTGATTTTTACCCACTACATGCATGAATACCAAGAACAAAGACATAGATAAATTCAAGAACTATGCATTGGGGCCAATATCTTCATTTTTGTATTATTGTTTTGCTTACAGTTGCCAGCATCTGTTCTGGAGGACATTTTTATTGATGTGAAAATGGTTTGCTAACCTGTAGGATATGTAGGTCGAGGAACTTATACAAATAATTAGCGAAGACACCCACCCAGACTTCTGCAGCGAGTTCTGCCAAACCTGTGCTGACCTTATTTGTGTGTTGTGTGCACGATGTAGTGCCAAACTCCTCATGTTTCAGTGACAACTCAATATTTAAGGGGGGGGGGGGGGGGCAATGGTATTTTACAATGGTAAATAAAGAACTGTTTTTTTTTCAATAAGTTCTGCATAGTATTTTCTTTACACTTTAACTTCAAAAGCTGTCTAAAAACTGTAATATGTTATGTATTTGAGGTCTGAGATGTGGGAACGGTGAAGAGAGAGAGAACATTTAGCATTTTAGCTCAGCATTGCCATCTAATCAGCCAATATTGTCTTAAATAGCCTGCATAGTACATCATCTTTTATAACATGGAATTTTGACCAAATATATGAAATATTGATTTTTTCTAAAATGTTGCAACTATTTATTTATTTATTTATTTGTTGGTGAAAAATTACAGTTTTTGACATAAGGTTATAATATAAACCTTAAAGTAACTACAAATTAGCATGTAAAGCAAACATCTTTAAAATAAATTCCATGTCTATTTTAAGTTATATAATTAAGTAGTTTTTTTCTATTTCATTGTGTTGGTAATGCATTTTGCATGCATTTATTTAAGTGAGATTATTTAAAATGTCAGATGCCCTTTTTAAGTCATTTATAAAAATAAAATTACAGAAGACAACCTGACAGTGCTGCTATACTTTAGTCACTTGCAGTTTTATATTAATGTGCATAATCAGTGGTGGAAAGCACACATTTTCTACTTAAAGTAGACAAATTAATATCACTCCAATAAAAGCAGATGTGCCTACTTATTAATTTGAAGTCAAAATAGACTACTGAGAGGGATAAAGAATCAGCCAATCAAAGAATACACTTGTTTTTTATTCTGACATCATGTAACAAGAAACTACGGGCTTTTCATGGATGGTGAAACGTAAGATTCTATTTTTATTTAGCCAGTTATGATGTTTTGAAATTAATACAAACGTTTCTCTAAATGAAAGTATTAAAATACTTGAGTATTGCCCATTTCCACATTGTGCAAACTACAGTGTTTGTAACTAAGCATTTAAAGCGTTATATTTATTTGTATTGTTTTTAGCAAGTTTGTTTTTTCGTCACAAGAATAACTTTATTTACGACTCAATGCGGAAACGCGAGTAAGTATGACTGGAATCTGCCATGTGTCCAATCAAAATGCAGTGGGAAGAGATCCAGCTCCGCCCCCTGGATCGAGTAGCTCCAGAGTGCACCCTGGACAATGGGGCGGGGCGACACATTAAGGTGGGACGATATGTGTCGCTCCGCCCACCCCCAATTTTATTCGGTTTATATTATAAAACAGCAGAGCTTATTGGTGTAGATTTTATATTCATTTTTATGAATGATCTACGCTGTTTTGCTGTACTACAGAAATATTAAGTGCTAACAACAGCAATTTTAGTTAGAATCAATTAGTAAATGTTTGTTTTTTAAACTTATGACAAATTAAGTTCCTATCAAACGCTTGGTGGCGACATCTCCGAGTACTTCGGCAGAACAGAGCTGTGTAATATGAGCGGTTCACGAATTAATTCTGGGGAACAAATTCTTAATTTGTGGCCATGATATTGTCCTACCTATGCTAAATAGCCTCACCTATGAGAAATAGTAATTATGTTTCTGTGTGATGAACGTAAATAGAGGTCCTCAATCTCAACAGGTGGATTGCACGTTAAATGAAGTCAGATATTATTGCACTTTTCACTGTACACGAAGCAGACTAAGCAGTTTTAGCTGGCCGATGTTGATCAAAATGATCCACTGTCTGAGATTTATTTGTTTTGTGTGATGTATATTTATATGTAGCCTATATTCTTTATTTTAGGATTGTGGATAAGCAAAAACGTAGGATATAATGATAATTCACTGTAGTTCAGTAAGACATAGGACAAACCCACAAATGGTTTTATTTTAAAAAACAACTGCGGTGACAAATAAGACAATAATACCAAATAGTCAATCAGCGTGAACTGGGGTTTTATGTGTGGATAATGGGAATAAAAACCTTGCTGAAACAATATATATATATATATCCTATATATATATATGTGTTTATTTTTTCTTAAATTTTTTTTGCATAGAGGCCTATTTTAAATGTTTTTGTTTACTGAAACAGTTATTAAATCTGACCTACAGCAAATATTATTATTAATGTGCTTTAGTGCGTAATTAAGCAATAAATGTAACATTTTTATGCAGAATTTTTATTTATACTTTTATATAGCCTATATTATGCACAAATTAAATTACTGGTTTTGCGGCTCAATCCTTTAAAAAGAACCAGGAATCACTGTACTATCTTAGGCCTGGTGATTTTAGATTTTTAGTAGTTATTATAATCTTTAATAGATAAAACAATATATATTTTAAATTTTTATTAATAAAAAACTATTTTACTCATTAAAAGTGCTCACGTACCCATTGCACAGCATTACAGTGATTTAATATTCGATAGTTATGCAGGTCTATATGGCTACAATGATCGAGTGTTAATAACTGAATCTAAATTAATCCCGTACACAGATCAGAACATGCACACACAATGAGAATGTGGCTACATAAATCATTGGATTTTTTATATCGGATGTCACGGACACGTATTTACTATAAGATAGGAGCCTTTGAAAACTAAGAGAATCAATATAGGCTCAAAAAAAAAGTGGTATTTTTATGACCCTCATAAATCAAAGGTGCCCTGCGATCTCTCTTCTGAGTCTCAGGTGAAAACTGCCATTTTGACCCCCTGTACAAAATAGTGGATTACTCCGTAAATATTAATCCATGACATTTAATATTTTGGCTTTCATCACTATACATGTTTATCTTTCTTTAGAAAAAATATGAGTAAAATAAAACAATTAAGCCGGGGACGTTTCTGAAATTCGGTTGAGTTGACACGGATTGACCCTCGTGCATGTTACTGGTCTTTATTGTGAGGAATTTGTTCATGCAAATACTTTGGACCTCATAATCTTGAAACAAAATGTCATAATTTGCTCTTCCTGTGATATGAATCACTTCTCTCTGCTGACGTATGCAAATCCGTGCTGTAGTCACAATGTATTTCAATCCAAATGTACTTTTTCACAAAATTTATACCAGTTTTTCCTCCTCAATAAGACACTTCATGTCACAATATGGAAGTAACATTCATTTACAAATATCATATCATATCATCAGATATACAAGTGCCATTTACTGATTAACAATTACACATAATATGTAATGAAGTCTGTTTTCAGTACAGTGCGTGTGTGCGTGTGTGTACTAGGGCTGCACGATATATTGCATGCGATGCACCTGCGATTCTGAGCTTGAATTGCGTAGCTTGTCAGTGAACTACTGCTCTGTGTATTAAATGCAGCTCCATTTGAAAACAGCTGAAGGAGATTTACGGGTAATCACAGAACCGTCTTTACTGATGAGATACGCATGACTATCGCATGCAGTATATCATGCAGCCCTAGTGTGTACTATATACTGGTGAGTGAGTGAGTGAGTGTGTGTGTTCACTACTCACTGCTGTGTGTGAGAGTATGTGAGTGTGAGTGCCATAATTGCCTTTAACCAATGGTTAAAGTGGATGTATCAATGTGCAGATGATGTCCTGATGGTCTCCAGAGAAGAGTGTGTAGTTAAGAACATGCTGGCCAGAACCGATGCTTTTCTGGAATGGTCAGGTCTGGAGATTAAGGACACAAAATGTGCTGTTCTGTATGAGAGGAGGAGTGGAGGGAACAGGTGGTACCGTTCAAAATCTGATAAAGGTCCAGTGTTTACAGTAGCAACAAAACCCATACAGGTATATTCTCTTCATGAGACATATGCTTCTCTTGGACATAAAATTAATATAGCAGGAGAATGGAAAGAGCAAGTAAACATCATCTTGTCAGAGTTTACATCTAAGCTGGACTTGATTGATAAATGTCCACTGCCACTGACTATGAATCTGAAGGCTATTAGACAGATGGCACTGTCTAAAGTACATAACAAAAATAGAAATATAAATGAGAACTTCTCGTTCCAGTCCAGCAGGTGTCGCTATTAAGCTGTTCATCTGTTCATCAGAAAACCAGAAGAAGATGAAAACGAAACCAAAACACAAAATCGTCCGTCATGACAAACAACAGCAGTAAAGGACGGAAGAAATAGTGCTTCAAATATTTATAAATTGTCTTCCTAGTGCTCAAGACTGCAGGTACATTTCAGTTTTTCTCGATTATTAGGGATAAAATATGGATTTCACACTGTCTATGTAATGTTAAGCGTGATTTAAATGTGAAGTTACAGGCCTATTCTTATTCCGTAAGTTTATCACAAGCTACTAACATTACACAGAAGAACCTGTCAGATAATACTGTTAAAACAAAGTTTTCTGGGAAGGAGTTTTATAAATCAAACTTTTCTGACGTTTTTTTTCACCCGTTTCGGTTTCATTTTAGGCTGAAAAATAATAAACTTAAATACAACAAGGAAGAAACCATGTTAGTTTTAAGTGCATTATATCTATGTCCTGAACATATAAGTAGAGCCATGTGTCATTAGAGGATCTGAAATGATTCAGAACGGTTTATGTTAACGTTAATCCGTGAATCATCATACCGACCAGTAAACGCAGGAGGCGGCGCAGGGAACGTAAGCAAGAGCGGGGCTTCAGGACTGGCCTGCTAACAAGGCTAAAGAGATCACCCCATAATCCTGCTCTGCTCAGTATCTTCTTCACAAACGCTGTCACTCAGCAACAAAACAGATGAAATGGATTTGATCGTATCGACGCAAAAAAAAACAATAAAAGACTGCTCGGTTATAATTATATCTGAGAGCTGGCTGCACTCGGGGATTTGGGAGGAAGCTATCGCGCTAGCAGGCCGCACAGCGCACTGGGACAGAAACAGCATCTCCTGTAAGAGCAAAGGCTGATTATTTACTCGAATGAGGATAAGTGGTGTACTGACGCCACCGTCACAGACAAACACTGCTCGCAGCACTTAGAGTATATCACGCTAAGATATATAACGCTCTTTTACTTGCTGCGGGAGTTCATTGTTGTTATTGTTAGGCATTCCACCAAGCGCCAACACCAAACAAGCGCTGGATGTTCTGCTGGCGGCTATCAACAATCTGCAGACTGCTTACCCTGATCGCATTTTATAATAGCAGGGGACTTTAATCAAGCCAATCTAAAAACTGTTCTTCCTAAATTTAGGGTTGCAAAATAAGGGACACCCATGCTCAAAAACAGGCTCAAGTATATGCAAACTTCCGACAGAACATATTCATATTGTTATTTTATTATTTACAATTATTAATTATTATTATTAGTCTTTTTAATTCCAAAGCTTCGTTTGTCCTCTGAACACAATTTAAGATATTTTGGATGAAAACCGAGAGGCTTGTGACTATCCCATTGACTGCCGGGTAAATTACACTGTCGCTGTGTAATACACTGTTCTCATATTTATATATTTAATCCTTAATTCTTGTATTATTAATATTTTATTCACTACTGTACATATTTGCTACATTTGCACTATACCTATTTTGTAAATTTGGTGCATATAACTGTTTACATTTTACTTTCTGTGTCATTGTTTACATTTTGTATATGTGTGCTTTCAATGTGAGAGCGAAACATGTTTTTGTTGTACAGTTGTACAATTATAATAAAACACTATTCTCTTCTACATGGTAATATTTGGCTGTAACTCTAAAGTGATTTAGTATGACTCGGCGTTCTTGTTTATGTTCTTGAATAAGTGTGATGTTGTTCATCTGCAGGTCACACTGAACAGCTGATTGTTTTCACAGCCAGTGCTGATCAGTTCATCTTCAGTATGTCCAAGGACTCTCCGTCTGAGATCAGTCTCTCACAGAAACACAGGTAACACTGAGTCTGTTTCACACAATCATATTAAACACGGCTGGAGCTTTAGATATTACCTGTGTACAACAAAACCTTATAGAATAACCCTCATTAGAACAACCCTCCCCACTCTCCAAGAACTGTACTCATCCAGAGAGAGCAAAAGAGCTGTTAAAATCACTCTGGACCCTCACATCAGCACATCCCTCTTTGAACTGTTACGTCTGGTCGACGCTACAGAGCTCCACACTACACTATTATACAATTATACACTTATTAATCTAACACACATACCTAGTTTACCTTTCAATGTGCACATAATTTACCTGTACATACAATTGTCAGTTTGTATAGTGTTATTTCTTATTTACTTGTTCTATTTTTATTCTTCTTTGTATAATCTGTGTTTATTGTTGAGTCGTTGTCATTCTGTTGCACTGTGGAAGCTTCTGTCACGAAAACAAATTCCTCGTATGTGTGAACACACCTGGAAATAAACCTCATTCTGATCAATTAATACATATTAAAAAGGGTTAAATGTAGGATAATTGTTGTGCATATTCCACAGTCACAGTCAGTGTTTTTCCCTCATGTCTTCTGTGTCATTAGTGTTAGATCAGGATCAGATGTGTCCAGCTCTGTGTCTGTGAAGAGTGACTGGTCAAGAGAGAAGGCACCAGACTTCAGAGAGAAAACACCATCATCTGCCAAAAGGTATTTCATGGATTTCTGTTTTAGAAAATATATCAGTGAATGTTTATCATATAGTTAAATATTTACAATTTTTTTTGTTTGACATAAAACTATACTTTTATTCTCACAAAAAGGATTTGCAAAGAGCAATGCTTTAATAACTTAAAAGCACCACGCTAAGCATCAGCAGAAACGATTCAGTCACTAAGATTATTTGATGTGAATTATATTTTTTGTGATAATCATTTAATTGTGTGCTTGTCAGCACAGTATGTACTATTATTCACTAGCCACTGTTTTATTTGCTTATAGGACAGAACATTTAATAAGAAACCTAGTTTTTATTTAAAGTTAAGTCTGTATCACAATGCAACAAATATTAAATTTACATTTAGTCATTTTGCAGACTATAATTATAATTGTGGAATACATAAAGCGATTCATCTTGAAGAGGCGAACAGAAAGAGCAAGTGCTCGTAACATAATTTTTTCACCCATTTCGGTTTCATTTTAGGCTGAAAAATAATAAACTTAAATACAACAAGGAAGAAACTGTTAGTTTTAAGTGCATTACATCTATGTCCTGAACATATAAGGAGAGATGTGTCAACCATGAGGATCTGAAATGATTTTAAACTGTGCATTATGTTAACGTTATCTATGTCCTGAATCATCATATTTACTGGTCACGCTATAAGAGCTACACTACACTATTATGTTCATTAGTGGCCCCAATCTGAAATGATTCAGAACTGGATTCCTTGTTAACGTTAGTCAATGAGGCTCGAAAGCAGAGTCATCATGTCAAAATAAGACTTATTAACCAACGTCAAAAACAAATCCGACGCTACAGAGCTCCACACTACACTATTATTGCAGCTACCGCATGTGGCCCCACTCTCTGTCTGTCCGTACATCCATTTTATACCTTTCTTACTACCCAAAATTGAGTTCCGTTTTTTTATGGATTCCTTCTTGTCTGGTTTGCCACAATTTATTACTAGCGCACCTGGTCCATTTTTAATGGTGGAATGAGGCTCGAGAAGCAGAGTGAATCAGCCCTTTTTTAAAACAAAATAAGACTTTATTAACCAACGTAACAAAGCCGAGATACGGTTGGCACTGGTCCCATGAGACGCATCTCAAACCTGACTCTCTGTATTTGTCCGTACTGGGCCATTTTATACCTTTCTTACTACCCAAAATTGTAGTTATTTAAGTTCACTGATACACTCCATTCGAAAGCACCAGTACTGCCCAAAAGATTGGAATTTCAACATATCGGTTATGTTTATGGATTACATTCTTGAACATGGTTTGCCACATCATTTATTTTGAGTAAAATAATACTATATTGAGTAAATAACATACTGTAAGTAAAATAACCAATATTATACAATTATACACTTATTAATCTAACACATATACTTACTTTACCTTTCAATTTGCACATAATTTACCTGTACATACAATTGTCAGTTTGTAATTTATTTCTTATTTACTTGTTCTATTTTTATTCTTCTTTGTATTATCTGTGTTTATTGTTGTGTCGTTGAATCAGCCCTTTGTTGCACTGTGAAAGCTTCTGTCACGAAAACTAATTCCTCGTATGTGTGAACACACCTGTAAATAAACCTCATTCTGCAATTAATACTTGGTTGGCGGTGGTCCCATATTAAAAAGGGTTACATTTAGAATAATTGTTGTGCATATTCAAACCTCATAGTCAGTGTTTTTCCCTTGTCTTCTGTTTACATTAGTGTTATCAGGATCAGATGTGTCAGTTCTGTGTCTGTGAAGAGTATGGTCAAGAGAGGAAGGACCAAACTTCAGGGAAAACACCATCATCTGCCAAAAGGTATTTCATGTTTCTGTTTTAGAAAATATATCAGTGATGTTTATCAAATAGTTAAATATTTACCAATGTCTTAACATTGTATTTTTTTGTTTGATAAAACTTAAGTTTTACTCACAAAAAGGATACAAAGAGCAATGCTTTATTCGAAACTTAAAAGCACCATGCTAAGCATCAGCAGAAACGATTCTCACTAAGATTATTTGATGTGAATTATATTTTTGTGATAGTCATTTAATTGTGTGCTTGTCAAAAGATTGGAATAATTCAACAGTATGATATTATTCACTAGCCACTGTTTTATTTACAGGACAGAAAATAAGAATTAATAAGAAACCTATGGATTATTTAAAGTTAAGTCTGTATTCACAATTGAACAAATATTAAATTTACATTTATATTTTGAGTAAAATAATACATTTTGCAGACTATAATTATAATTGTGGATACATAAAGCGATTCATCTTGTAAATAACGAACAGACAGAGCAAGTACTGTAAAGTAACAAAGTCTCAGGCATTGTTCAAATAAGTACAAGCTATTATACAATTATACACTTATTAATCTAACACATATACTTACTTTACCTTTCAATTTGCAGAGAGAGAGAAAGAGAAAGATTAAGTTTAAGATGAAGTCAAGTAGTGTTGAAAGAGATGAGTTTTCCTGTTGTTGCTTGATACAATTGATTGACAGGGATTTGTAGCGTAGTGTTATTTCTGGGGGGGGGGGGGGGGGGGGGGGGGGTCATTTACTTGTTCTATTTTTATTCTTCTTTGTATTATCTGTGTTTATTGTTGTGTCAGGAATTGTCATTCTGTGCACTGAGAAAGTGCTTCTGGAGAGTGATTTTGAACCTCTCTGTGACGAAAACTAATTCCTCGTATGTGTGAACACACCTGTAAATAAACGATTTTATCATTAATAAATATTAATTTTTTAATTATGAAAAATAATGCAATTAGAAACATTTCATTTGCAATGCATCTGCCATATTACTTCAGGGTTACATTCATATCATAGAACCGCAGCGTCTCGAACTCAAGCGCTCACACCTGTTTTTCAGCTGCTTTGGTGGATACGGGGCTGATTGTTGTTACTTGCAGCTCAGTGTACAGCCTTTTCCCTCATGTCTTCTGTGTCATTAGTGTTATCAGGATCAGATGTGTCAGTTCTGTGTCTGTGAAGAGTGACTGGTCAAGAGAGGAAGGACCAAACTTCAGAGAGAAAACACCATCATCTGCCAAAAGGTTTTTGGATTTCTGTTTAGAAAATATATCAGTGAATGTTTATAACAAACTTTAGTTGAAAGATATTTAAATGTCTTAACATTGTATTTTTTGTTTAGACATAAAACTATACTTTATTCTCACAAAAAGGATTTACAAAGAGCAATGCTTTAATAACTTAAAAGCACCATGCTAAGCATCAGCAGAAAATTTACTGTACTCACTAAGTTATTTGATGTGAATTATACATTTTTGTGATAATCTTCATTTAATAAGTGCTACAGCACAGTATGTACTTTATTCACTAGCCACTGTTTTATTTACTTATTTAGTAGTAAAATAAGAATTAATAAGAAACCTAGTTTTCATTTACACTTTTAGTGTACAATATCTGTATCACAATGCAACAAATATTAAATTTACATTTAGTCATTTTGCAGACTTTTATAATTACAATTGTGGAATACATAAAGCGATTCATCTTGAAGCAAACAGACAGAGCAAGTGCTCGTAGCACCAAGTCTCAGGCATTGTTCAAATAAGTACAAGCTAGTAAGGAGAGAGAGAGAAAGAGAAAGATTAAGTTTAAGATGAAGTCAAGTAGTGTTGAAAGAGATGAGTTTTCAGTTGTTGCTTGAAGATTGACAGGGATCCAGCGTTCTGGATGGGGGGGGGGGGGGGGGGGGTCATTCCAGCAGTCAGGAATAGTGAACGAGAAAGTGCTGGAGAGTGATTTTGAATCTCTGTGATGGTACCTAGGCCTGGGCGATAAATATAAGGATTAAATTAATAATATTAATTTTTTAATTATGAAAAATAATGCATGGAGAAACTTTCATGTTTTTTTTTTTTTTTTTTTTGCATCTGCCATATTACTTCAGCGGATATTTCATATCATGCAACCGCAGCGTCTCGAACTCAAGCGCTCATAGTGCACCTGGGTGTTTTCAGCTGGCTTTGGTGGAACGGGGCCTGAAAGTTGTTGTTACTTGCAGCTACATACAGCCTGTGTTTTTTTAATCAAGTACTTTTTTATTTAAAAGTGAAATAAAAACTTTACTGTGCTCTGCAAAGATTAAATGAAAATGTATTGTAGCCCAAAGTTAAATAAAACTAAGTTACTGTACTTAAATGTTAAGTATGATACATTTTCATTTAATCTTTATTTAAGTACAGTTTTTTAACATTTAAGTACAGTACAGTTTTTATTTCACTTTTAGGTACAATATATTTTAATTTAATAATTACGTTTTTTATTTACGTGGAAGTAAGCACGGTGCAGCGTTCATGTTCACACTGTGTATTTACATATTTTAAGAGGCTGACAATAATAAATATCCTTATAAGGATTAAAACTGACTGTTTTTTTTTTTTTTTTTTTTTTTTTTTTTTACTGTGTATAGTGCTACACCCTGAAAGTGAACAGTGACGTGACATACTCCGGAATTTGTGCTCTGCATTTAACCCATCCAAAGTGGGCACACACACACAGCAGTGAACACACACACACACCCTGAACACACACCCGGAGCAGTGGGCAGCATTTTACTGCATTTTATGTTGGTCATAATGGTGGTACTTGGAAAGTCAAATATTTTCTGAGGTGGTACTTGGTGTAAAAAGTTTGAGAACCACTGCTCTACTAAATATTATAGTGGTGGTACACTAAATCAAAGGGGACATCTGTAGCCAACAGTGTATTTACTAGGCTATTTTTCAAGATTTCAACCAACAAGATAAATAAACATTCAGATGAAAACGTAACATACAACAGGATTAGAGATTGTAATAGTGTGTGGAATAGCCGGAAGAGTTTTTCCCCATAAAACAATTCACGACCGCCAGTCCAACCACGAGCGCATCTCTCCTCATCATCCCGTCATCTCTCTATATATCCACGTGTAGTAGCAGCGCTTACTTCCGGCCTGCCAGGTATCAACTGACGTAATGAGTATAAGCACATCTCACGATAACAGATTTAGGCTCAAACACAGTAATACATAGGGGAGAAAATAAAAGCATTAGGGGATATTAAAGCGTTCTCAATTTTATAGAACAACAATTTACATATATAAACCCCATTATGTGGTCACGCTACATCATATACACACAGAACTGTGAAGGTTTTCACAGCAACCCATCAAAATAAAAGTTTGGTTAAACTTGGAAGACACTGCGGCAGAAATATATTAATATTGTTCAGCAGAATGTACATACTGCTACTACTAGGCTATTATTAAACAATAATTAACACTTTTTCTTTTTAAATAATAATCACAACATTTCTTCCATGTTTTGATTTTAATAGTAAACCCCCTTTGTTTGCCAAAATAAATAAATACAATTTTATTTTCTTTAATTGATCATTTAAATAATAATAATAATTTAAAGATAAATTAAATTCATGTTTTGTGCCTTCATTTGATAACCAGATACTGAACACAGAATTTCTGAGAAAAAAGTAAAAATTTCATAAGGCTATTTTAAGGATACATTTGAATAAATAAGTTGATTTTCTGCATTCAAATAATTAGACATGCTACAACAAAATAATTTGGTAACAATAAAACACGGCGAAAGAAAATAAAACACCCACTTATGAAAGTAGATAAAGATTTTCAATTTTTTGAAGTTTTTAACAACCTAATGTTATGTTTATTCTCAGCTATAGCCTACTACAAAAGGGCCCTCTATTATCTAAATGTTGTATTTAATTTAATGTTCAACGGCGTTTTTTTTTGGTAAAATGTAACTTTATAGTTGTCATTTTCTTCATTAATATAATTACTATAACACTTATAATGTTGTGTGAGATTTTTGTTTTGTTTCAGCCAGTTAAAGGGTAGGTGCATTGTGTGCACATGATCAGGATAGTACCACCTCCGCCTCGTTTTGAGTGAGGAAAAACCCTGAAAAATCTGGGATTTTTTTCTCAGGCCATATCGCCCAGCCCTAATGGTACAACGAGGCGTCGCTCACTAGCAGATCTTAGACTTCTGGAGGGGATGTAGATTCGTGATAGTGAGTGGAAGTAGGCGGGGCTTCTGGAGGGGATGTAGATTCGTAATAGTGAGTGGAAGTAGGCGGGGCTTCTGGAGGGGATGTAGATTCGTAATAGTTTGTGGAAGTAGGCGGGGGCTTCTGGAGGGGATGTAGATTCGTATAGTTAGTGGAAGAAGGCGGGGCTTCTGGAGGGGATGTAGATTCGTAATAGTGAGTGGAAGTAGGCGGGGCTTCTGGAGGGGATGTAGATTCGTAATAGTGAGTGGAAGTAGGCGGGGCTTCTGGAGGGATGTAGATTCGTAATAGTGAGTGGAAGTAGGCGGGGCTTCTGGAGGGATGTAGATTCGTAATAGTGAGTGGAAGTAGGCGGGGCTTCTGGAGGGGATGTAGATTCGTAATAGTGAGTGGAAGTAGGCGGGGCTTCTGGAGGGGATGTAGATTCGTAGATAGTGAGTGGAAGTAGGAGGGGCTTCTGGAGGGGATGTAGATTCGTGATAGTGAGTGGAAGTAGGAGGGGCTTCTGGAGGGGATGTAGATTCGTAATAGTGAGTGGAAGTAGGCGGGGCTTCTGGAGGGGATGTAGATTCGTGGTAGTGAGTGGAAAGTAGGCGGGTCTTCTGGAGGGGATGTAGATTCGTAATAGTGAGTGGAAGTAGCGGGGCTTCTGGAGGGTGGTCTATGAAGGAGGATGTAGATTCGTATAGTGAGTGGAAGTAGGCGGGGCTTCTGGAGGGGATGTAGATTCGTAATAGTGAGTGGAAGTAGGCGGGGCTTCTGGAGGGGATGTAGATTCGTAATAGTGAGTGGAAGTAGGCGGGGCTTCTGGAGGGGATGTAGATTCGTAATAGTGAGTGGAAGTAGGCGGGGCTTCTGAGGGGATGTAGATTCGTAATAGTGAGTAGAAGTAGGGCGGGCTTCTGGAGGGGATGTAGATTCGTAATAGTGAGTGGAAGTAGGCGGGGCTTCTGGAGGGGATGTAGATTCGTAATAGTGAGTGGAAGTATGAGGGGCTTCTGGAGGGGATGTAGATTCGTAATAGTGAGTGGAAGTAGGCGGGGCTTCTGGAGGGGATGTAGATTCGTAATAGTGAGTGGAAGTATGAGGGGCTTCTGGAGGGGATGTAGATTCGTAATAGTGAGTGGAAGTAGGCGGGGCTTCTGGAGGGGATGTAGATTCGTAATAGTGATTGGCAGTATGAGGGGCTTCTGGAGGGGATGTAGATTCGTGATAGTGAGTGGAAGTATGAGGGGCTTCTGGAGGGGATGTAGATTCGTGATAGTGAGTGGAAGTAGGAGGGGCTTCTGGAGGGGATGTAGATTCGTAATAGTGAGTGGAAGAAGGCGGGGCTTCTGGAAGGGATGTAGATTCGTGATAGTGAGTGGAAGTATGAGGGGCTTCTGGCGGGGATGTAGATTCGTGATAGTGAGTGGAAGTAGGAGGGGCTTCTGGAGGGGATGTAGATTCGTAATAGTGAGTGGAAGAAGGCGGGGCTTCTGGAGGGGATGTAGATTCGTAATAGTGAGTGGAAGTATGAGGGGCTTCTGGAGGGGATGTAGATTCGTGATAGTGAGTGGAAGTAGGAGGGGCTTCTGGAGGGGATGTAGATTCGTAATAGTGAGTGGAAGAAGGCGGGGCTTCTGGAGGGGATGTAGATTCATAATAGTGAGTGGAAGTAGGCGGGGCGTCTGGAGGGGATGTAGATTCATAATAGTGAGTGGAAGTAGGCGGGGCTTCTGGAGGGGATGTAGATTCGTAATAGTGAGTGGAAGTAGGCGGGGCTTCTGGAGGGGATGTAGATTCGTAATAGTGAGTGGAAGTAGGAGGGGCTTCTGGAGGAGATGTAGATTCGTAATAGTGAGTGGAAGTAGGCGGGGCTTCTGGAGGGGATGTAGATTCGTAATAGTGAGTGGAAGTAGGAAGGGCTTCTGGAGGGGATGTAGATTTGTAATAGTGAGTGGAAGTGGGCGGGGCTTCTGGAGGGGATGTAGATTCGTAATAGTGAGTGGAAGTAGGCGGGGCTTCTGGAGGGGATGTAGATTTGTAATAGTGAGTGGAAGTAGGCGGGCTTCTGGAGGGGATGTAGATTCGTAATAGTGAGTGGAAGTAGGCGGGGCTTCTGGAGGGGATGTAGATTTGTAATAGTGAGTGGAAGTAGGCGGGGCTTCTGGAGGGGATGTAGATTCGTAATAGTGAGTGGAAGTAGGCAGGTGCTGAGCCTGTGGTTGTTCTGTATGCAAGCATTAGTGTCTTGAACTGGATGCGAGCTGCAACTGGTAGCCAGTGCAAGGAGACAAAGAGAGGTGTGACATGGGTTCTTTTGGGCTCGTTGAAGACCAGTCGTGCCGCTGCATTCTGAATCATTTGTAGAGGTTTGATTGTGTTTGATGGAAGTCCAGCTAGAAGAGCATTGCAGTGGTCCAGCCTAGAAATGACAAGGGCCTATACAAGAAGTTGTGCAGCATGCTCTGTCAGAAAGGGCCTGATCTTTCTGATGTTGTGAAATGCAAACCTGCAAGATCGAGCAGTCTTTGCAATGTGCTCTTTGAAGGTCAGCTGGTCATCGAAGATTACACAAGATTTCTGACCGAAGCTGATGGGGTAATTGTTGATGAACCTAACTGAATTGTGAAGTCATGCTGTAGAGTTGGAGTGGCAGGGAAGACAAGAAGTTCAGTCTTTGCCAGGTTGAGCTGTAGGTGATATTTCTTCATCCATGCCGAGATGTTCTCCAGGCAGCCTGAGATCCGTGCAGCTACCGTTGGATCATCTGGTTGAAAAGAGAGATAGAGCTGTGTGTCATCAGCTTTTTACACTTTAAGATGACCTTAAGCAGCTAATGCTTTCTTTTCTCTTTTTATTTTTCATTATTATTATAAGAAATGTATCTAAAATTGTTGCATAGAAATGCAGTATTTTATTTTATTTCTAACAGAATTCAATGTGAGGCATTAGTTTCAGGCATCCAGCACAAAAAGAGTTTCAGAAAACAATCTTGAGCAGATCTTCAAGGTAAGAAAAGCACTGTCATAAAATGTTTAACATTCATATAATGGAAAACAAGTACATTGAATAAAAGCTTGTTATAATGTAATAGAAATAGATTAGAAATATATTTTCTCATTTCTCTTGACCAATGAATCTTCATTTTAAGAGAACAATATATAATCTAAAAAATACTTATTTTCTTTTCTATAAGGATTAGTACACTTTCAAATTAAAATGTCCTGATAATTTACTCACCCCCATGTCATCCAAGATGTTTGTGTATTTCTTTCTTCAGTCAAAAATAAATTAATGTTTTTGATGAAAACATTCAAGGATTTGTATCCATATAGTTAGTTTCAATGGACTCCAAACGGTTGAAGGTCAAAATTACAGTTTCAGTGCAGCTTCAAAGGGCTATAAACGATACCAGACGATGAATAAGGGTCTCTTATCTAGCCAAACTATCGGTCATTTAAAACAATAAAATGATATGCTTTATAAACACACAAATGCTCACCTGATCTGCGATGCGCGTCCCAGACTTCACATAATGACATTGAAAAGGTCACGCTTGACGTAGGAGGAGGTACTGGAGTCAGTGTTTACAAGTTGAACGTGCAAATACTAAGTCAAACACGGTCTACTAAAAAGGGAGTTACAACGAGTTTACAAGGTAAAACAACGATGTCGGACGATTTTGAACTTGGAGAAAATTAGATGGATCCTACGGCAAGCGTGACCTTTTCAGCGTCATTAAGTATTACATGAAGTCTGGGATGCACGTCACAGAACAGGCGAGCATTTGTGTGTTTATAAAGCATATTGTCACGGTGTACACAGGGGAGCCAGGAACACGGGACGAGGAGACACTGAACTTCTTATAAACACTTTATTTCAAACATGGAACACGGAGATAACAGAGATCGCTCGAGACAAACTTCACACAGGTACACACACTCAGGGAATGACGTTTAGACTCGACAAAGACACAGGGAGAACTAAGGACTTATAAAAGGGCAGGAAACGAAGGAGCAAACAAGATAATTACTGACACAGGGCTGGGGACTAATTAACTAAAGACACAGGGCTGGGAACTGATAATTACAAATGAGGACAGGAACAGGAACTGACCAAATATGGGCACGAGAGGAGGGTAAACACAAGACACAGAGAACACAGGTCTGACGTTACTCCCCCCTCCCGAACGGTGTGTCCCGCACCGTACACCATCCAACGGGGAGGGGGGGTGGGCGCTCTGGAGGCCTCACGGGACACGGAGACAGGACAGGACAGGAGGCCTCCAGGGCGGCGCCCGTTCTGGGAGCCATGGCGGGTCAGGGGACTCGGGTGGCCATGGCGGAGCGGGGAGCATAGGAGGCCATGGCGGGTCAGGGGACTCGGGAGGCCATGGCGGATCGGGGAGCTTGGGTGTCCATGGTGGATCCGGGAACTCAGGAGGCCATGGCGGAGCGGGGAGCATGGGAGGCCATGGCGGGTCAGGGGACTCGGGAGGCCATGGCGGATCGGGGAGCTTGGGTGTCCATGGTGGATCCGGGGACTCAGGAGGCCATGGCGGAGCAGGGAGCATGGGAGGCCATGGCGTGTCAGGGGACTCGGGAGGCCATGGCGGATCGGGGAGCTTGGGTGTCCATGGTGGATCCGGGGAGCATAGGAGGCCATGGCGTGTCAGGGGACTCGGGAGGCCATGGCGGATCGGGGAGCTTGGGTGTCCATGGTGGATCCGGGGACTCAGGAGGCCATGGCGGAGCGGGGAGCATGGGAGGCCATGGCGTGTCAGGGGACTCAGGAGGCCATGGCGGATCGGGGAGCTTGGGTGTCCATGGTGGATCCGGGGACTCAGGAGGCCATGGCGGAGCAGGGAGCATGGGAGGCCATGGCGTGTCAGGGGACTCGGGAGGCCATGGCGGATCGGGGAACTTGGGTGTCCATGGTGGATCCGGGGACTCAGGAGGCCGTGGCGGGTAGTCCCCCCCCAAAAATTTTCTTGGGGAGACTCCTCATCCCCGGGGGGCGCTCAGGAGGCCTTTTCGTTAGGGGCTCTGGGGAGCCGGACGGAACCGGCAGGGGACACGGGACGAGGAGACGCTGAACTTCTTATAAACACTTTATTTAAAACACGGAGATAACAGAGATCGCTCGAGACAAACTTCACACAGGTACACACACTCAGGGAATGACAATTAGACTCGACAAAGACACAGGGAGAACTAAGGACTTATAAAAGGGCAGGAAACGAAGGAGCAAACAAGATAATTACTGACACAGGGCTGGGGACTAATTAACTAAAGACACAGGGCTGGGAACTGATAATTACAAATGAGGACAGGAACAGGAACTGACCAAATATGGGCACGAGAGGAGGGGAAACACAAGACACAGAGAACACAGGTCTGACACATATATGTTTTGTTTTTATTGTTTTAAATGACCGTTCGTTTGGCTACATAAGAGACCCTTATTCATCGTCTGGTATCGTTTATAGCCCTTTGAAGCTGCACTGAAACTGTAATGTTGACCTTCAACCGTTTGGAGACCATTGAAACTAACTATATGGATACAAATCCTGGAATGTTTTCATCAAAAACCTTAATTTATTTTCGACTGAAGAAAGAAATACACAAACATCTTGGATGACATGGGGGTGAGTAAATTATCAGGACATTTTAATTTGAAAGTGAACTAATCCTTTAAAATAACAGCTAATCAAAACTTTTGTTTCTCTTTTTACTGGATTTTTTGTTTCTAAATGTGATTGAATAAATGGTTTTGACCAAACATGGATGTAAGGTACATTCTGTGGTTCTTTTTCTTTCTTTCCTTGTAGGATCTTGAGAGCAAAGTGATAACATTTTTGAAAAATGAGCTGGAAAAGTTTAAGAAAATATTGCACAAAGAGAACACACAATACTTTGTGAATGACTTTAATAAGGATAGAAGCGGTATCAAAGAAGCAGCTCTTGATCTCTCGCTCTGCTTCCTGAGAGAGATGAAGCAAGATGAAGCTGCTGATACTCTAGAAGGTAAGAGACCACCGTCTGTCAGATTGTCACTTATAGTTGTCAAAGAGAATATTTACATTAAAAACATTTGTATTGTTGTCTTTTCTGTGTTTAGAGCTGTTCTTCATTCATCAGCTGAAATGTAGCTTAAAGAAGAAGTATCAATGTGTGTTTGAAGGAATCACAAAGCAAGGTGACTCCACACTTCTGAAGAACATCTACACAGATCTCTATATCACTCAGGGCTGTAGTGAACAGGTCAATACTGAACATGAGGTCAGACAGATTGAAGTTACTTCCAGACGTCATGAATCACAAGAAATACAGGTTGAATGCACACATTTGTTTGAAGCACCTGAACAAGACCAGCAGATCAGAACTGTGCTGACAAAAGGAGTTGCTGGCATCGGAAAATCTGTCTCTGTGCAAAAGTTTGTTCTGGATTGGGCCGAAGGAAAAGAAAATCAGGATATCAGCTTCATATTTCCTCTTCCATTCAGAGAAATGAACTTAAAGGAGACAGAAAACCAAAGTTTGATGGACCTTATAACACAGTTTTTCCCAGAGACAAGAGGACTGAACCTTACAAGAAGGAATAATTTAAAAGTCTTGTTCATTCTTGATGGATTGGATGAATGTCGTCTTCCTCTAGACTTTGCTGGTAATGACACGTGTTCTGATGTATCGTCACCGGCGTCTCTGGATGTTCTCCTGACGAATCTCATCAAGGGAAATCTGCTTCGTTCTGCTCTCATCTGGATCACCTCCAGACCAGCCGCTGCCAGTAAGATTCGTCCCGACTGTATCAACCGGCTGACAGAGATACGAGGATTCAGTGATGCACAAAAGGAGGAGTACTTCAGAAAAAGATTCACAGATGCTGATCTGGCCAGAGAAATCATTGATCATATTAAACAATCAAAGAGTCTCTTTATCATGTGCCACATCCCAGTCTTCTGCTGGATTTCAGCCACTGTTCTCCAGAACATTTTAGAGGAGAAACGAAATAATGTTGTGATAAACAATCAGGCTGATGACGCCTCCAAAACACTTCAGGAATCAAACACTGAAGACACTCCCAAGACTCTGACACAAATGTACACACACTTTCTCCGCTTTCAGATCCAGCAGAGCAGACAGAAGTATGATGGAGAATACAGACCAGATGTTTCCTGGGATAAAGATGCCATCCTTTCACTGGGGAAACTGGCCTTTCAACAGCTGCAAATAAACAATGTGATCTTCTATGACGAAGACCTGGAAGCCTGTGGTATAAATGTCTATAAGGCATCAGTGTATTCAGGCATGTGTACCCAGATCTTTAAGGAGGAAACAGGGATCAATGTTGGTACCATGTACTGCTTTGTTCACTTGAGCATTCAAGAGTTTATTGCAGCCCTTTATGCACATCTGTGTCTAGACATCAACAAGAAAAGTGTGTTTGTTCAAGACTCAACAGAACAGAAAAACAAACTTGAAACCATGATTGATTTGCTCAAGACTGCAGTGGACAAGGCACTTGAGAGCAACAATGGAAACCTGGATCTTTTCCTTCGATTCCTCCTCGGTTTGTCTCTACAGTCCAATCGTCGACTCTTAAGAGGTCTGTTGACACAGCGAGACCGCAATGACCAGAGCAACGAGGAAATAGTTCAGTACATCAAGCAGAAATTAGAAGCTGATCTGTCTCCAGAGAGATCCATCAATCTGTTCTACTGCCTGAATGAACTGAACGATCAAACTCTGGTGAAAGAGATTCAGACCCACCTCAGCAAAGGAAGTCTCTCATCTGTTGACCTTTCACCTGCCCAGTGGTCTGCTTTGACCTTTGTGTTGTTGACATCAGAGGAGGAGCTGGAGGAGTTTGAGCTTCAGAAATTCAAGAAATCAGACGAGTGTCTCATCAGACTATCAGCAGTCATCAAAACCTCCAAAAGAGCTCTGTAAGTCAAAGTAAACAAAACGTTTCATTGTCCCTGTGTTGGCCCTTGCCACAGTTAGCTAATATTATCAACTGTTCAAACGTTTGGAGTGAATATCAACTGGTAAACTGATACCTAACCCAATATTATCTCAGTAACTTCACGATTATTCGATTTAAGTAGACTATTCGATTTTTTAAAATCATCGACTTAATTTTGCTCGCGTCAACTAACCGGCAAAATACCGTAAGTAGCGCATTTCACGGACGAGAATTCATTAGACACATTATTAGACTGTTTTCAAAGGCTGAATGATATAATAATTGCTAATCATAATTAAGCAAAATTGTGAAGTCACAAATGCTACGATTTAATTGAATAATTATATGCGATGCAGTTCAAACACAGTATATGCCTTTAATTATGTACATGCATGTTGATTAAGTACAAGCGTCACACAGCGCCTCCATTCTCAGTAGCTCCACAGAAACTTATCATTTACATTTGTGGAGCGTCTCAAACTCCATCTCTGCATGTTGTTGTGAGTTTGGTTTATTATAACGTTCATCTAGGAACACAACATGCGCCATTTCATCAGATTTATAAGGTAAATCATAAATCTACACAAACACAGGAGAATGCATCGCGGTTTAAGAATAAAAGCTCAAACCCTCACTCTGAGTTTACACATTTTGATGTCCACTTTTTCATTTAATTACAGTGACTATAGCATTTCTATATTGCCAAATATTAAAGATTAAGTGGACAATTGAATTAATGGTGCTTGGTCAATATTAAACAGGGATTAGATCATGCAGTAATGTATAAAAACAAGCACCGTTGATGCCCCCTGCAGGCCTTTGTTGTAATGCAGGGCTTAAAGCTCTCCGGCACTGTGCCGGATCTCCGGCGTGTGGCATTCGGCTGTGTGAAATAAAAAAGATAGTCCTACATTTAAAAAAATGGTTGATATCAATGTTCGAATACACGGCTTTCACTCTCAACCAAACTAACATTAATAGCCAATCAGAAGTTGTTCCTCATATAAACACGAGACGTGAAATAGTATCCAGAGCCGCAGCTCTGATGAATGGAGAAGAAGCCTGTGTCTCAATCGCAACACGCTGAAAAAGCTGCAAGGCGCAATTGTCAAAGATATCACTCTAGCGCATATTTATATAGAAAAGCTATTTAAGAAGCAGCAGAGCTTTGTAAAAAGCTCATAGTAATCACATCATCTCCATAAAAATGATATGATTGTCAGAATGATTTTTGAAAAGGTACTGTTCACACATGATCTCTTAATGGTAATTTACCAGTAAAGACTGTTTAAATAAACTTTAGAAATTTTCAATTTGCCACAGCCATTGCATTCTTTGCATGTGCTGCACTTTATTTGTACCATTTTGTTGTATTAGTTTATTAATTCGAATTTGAAAGATAATAATGATGTTGTTTGATAAGTGAGATCTCTGATTTGAGTCCTTGAAAACCAAAAAGTAGCTCTTGGAAATTCTTTTAGAGTCCTGGAATTTAATTTAGCAGTATCTGTACGAACCCTTTTAAGTTTTCAGGTCTTGGAGCATTTTATTGTTTTTGTTGTTATTAATTGAACAGAACTGTAGTTCCTTATCTGTCGGTCACTACGAGTTATGTTGTGACGACATCAGAGATTTACCTGGAAGCCCTGATCATCTCTGACTTAAAGAGAAAACGCCAATGAAATTGGCTAGTGGAATTTGCATTCCTGAGCCACTCCCCGTGCATACAGGTATAAAAGGGCGACAGGTGCATCCTCTTACTCCTCATGCAGCGAACATCCCGTCTGGTTCCCGGGTGATTTCGCTGGTCCGTCCCGCGGGGCGCCCAGCATTTCATTCGGTGCACCATCCGTGGATAGGATATCGATCACAGCATCGGGGGATGGGTTCACTGAGGGTCCTCTGAGGATGAAGGTGCGGTGGGGCTGCCCCCCTCGGGTGTTGTTGCCACCGCCGCACCGGACCCAGAGCTGACAGCCATGCTTTCCCGGGCAGCCGTGAGTATCTCGCAGCTGGATGATTGGTTTCAATCGCCCGGGTCAGCTGGGAAAAGAGCAAGCTCTCCCCTGTGCAGAGAATCTCTTTTCTCGGTGTGGAGTTAGACTCGGTGAGTATGACGGCACGCCTCACGGACAAGCGTGCCCAAGCAGTGCTGAACTGCCTGAGTTCCTTCAGAGGCAGGAATGTGGTACTACTGAAACAGTTTCAGAGGCTCCTGAGGCATATGGCATCCGTAGCTGCAGTCATGCCGCTCGGGTTGCTTCATATGAGACCACTTCAGCACTAGGTACACTCCCGAGTCCCGAGGTGGACATGGCGCCGTGGTACACTTCAAGTGAACATCACCCAGCAGTGTCGCCGCTCCCTCAGCCCCTGGATGGACCTTGCCTTTCTACGGGCCGTGGAGCTCCTAGAACAAGTGTCCCGGCATACTGTTGTCACAACAGATACCTTCAGCCAAGGCCGTAACCAGGGTTTGAAAATTAGTGAGGTCCAAAGTAAGGTGTTAAGAATTGTGCTATAATAACACCCACAAATGCACTCCTAAACTTCAAAATAGACAGACATGTTGATGATTGCGAAAGTTTTTTTATTCAAAATAATGTTTTACATTTCACAGACGTGTGTGTGTGTGTGTGTGTGCGCGTGCGTGTGCGTGTACTACTCTTCATTCCTTGGCTCACTGAAATGACAAAATAAAAAAAGACAGATTCAGACTTCAGACAGAGAGTTTATAATCAATGCAAATGCAAATGACTGTTGGATGACTATACTCTTTACAACATGCATTACCTTTCCATTGAAAGCTAGCTGTATCCTCCTGTGGCCAGAGGCATCCCACCGTCTAAGGACTCTCTCCTTGTCCAGCTTAACTTTTTGATGAACATGCATCAACGCCAGTCCTGTGAGCCTTTCACTAGACATAGAAGATCTGAGCCATGTTTTGAGCCTTCGCATTGCAGAGAATGACCGTTCACATTCACATGTTGTCACTGGAAGTGTAAGAACATTTTTCAGCATACACTGGATGTTGGGGAAGAAGGACATCTGTGTTGTTTTCAGAGTTTCCAATGCTGATGCAGGCAGCACCCCATCTTCAGAGTGAAACTTGTGCCTCCAGCATTCTATTTCCTGCTCTACTGTGTTTGGATAAGGTAGGTCCTCATGGTACCACTTTACCATTCTTTGCTCTCTTTCTTCTGTGAGTTTCTTCAAAGATTTTGGTACCAGGTAAGCTGCTAGTAATGCAGGCTCATTACTTTCAGAGAATCTCTCATCCAGCTCACTAGTTATGTGATCGATGAAGGGATAGAAAAGATTCACCCGGTAGTGGTCTTCCACTGACTCTGTAGATATGTTTGCTCTGTAATTCTGTTTTACTGTTATTCTACGCTTTGTTGGGACCACATCAACTGAGTTGGCCAATGCTGTGGCTTTTTGAAAACATGGACTGAATCCTTGCTCATTTCTTTGTTTGGCTATGACTTGCCGTACATTTCTTGCCTCCTCGTATGCTGTGATGATGTCCAAGTTGGTAGACTGCAGCTTTTTGGTTAGAGGTAGCATATAACCCAGCACTTTGTTGGCTATTACAGCAGTAATGATGGTCTCAAATGTTCCAATACTATGCCGGAGAGTACTGGCCTTTCCAGAGGTGGTAGTTACTTCTGCCTCCATGGTCTCCAAAACAGAATGTATAGCAGTGAACTGCTCCACAAAAGCACTCAGTGTGTTTGCTCTGCTACCCCATCTAGTGTCTGACATCAGTGGGATCCCTGCTGTTTTTGGTTGCCCTTCTCTTCTACTCTCTGCCCGCAGGGCATCTTTTCTGGCCCCTGTGGCTGAGAAGAACACTGCAATCTTTTCTACGATGGACATTGTGTTCCTCACCAAAGGAAGATCAGAACAACCATGCACCACAACCAAATTAAGTGCATGGCTCCTACAATGGGTGTACATTGCCCTGGGGTACAGTTCCTTGACTCTCTTTTGTACCCCACTCACTTTGCCACTCATTGTAGAGGCCCCATCATAACCCTGACCCCTTAGGAAAGTTGTTTGAAGACCCCACTTTGTCAGCTGATTGAGAATGGCTGAGGTTATTGTTGCCGCATCTTGTTTGGGCAAGGGACAGAACCCGAGAAAATCCTCCTTTATCTCTAGGTTTTCTTCCTCCTCATTGACGTAACGGACACATAAGGACATCTGTTCAGTCCCACTTATATCCATGGACTCATCAGCTAATACAGTGAAGTACTGGGCTGCCTGTATTCTATTGATTAGGGTCCCTCTGATTTCCTCTGCACAACATTCAATAAGCTCATTCTGAATTGCGGGTGAAAGGTATATTGCATTTTTGGGTGCAGTCTGCATGTGTTGCTTTAAGGCCACATCAAATTGTGCTTTCCAGTTAACGAAGTGGTTAAAGTTTCCATTCTCACTGTCCCCCTCCCAGCTCCCTCGGAATGCTACATTTCGCTGGCCAAGACACACAATTATGTCAATAATAGATAGAAGACTGTTACGATTCGCAATGACTTTTTCCTCATATTTCTGGCTGATTATTGAACTAATGTCCTTTCTTTTTTTTGGACAACAGAAAGGAAGTTTTCTGCCTTTTCTGTGGATTTTCGGTGTCCTTCTGTTAAACTGTGTCTTGGGATGATACCTCTCTTTTCACCCACAGCATTCTTCCAGTCAGTGAAGCCCTTTGTAAGAAAACTAAAGTTTGAGCCCTTTAACTTATTAAAGCTGAGGCAATGAGCACAATATGCTGAATCCTCAAATGGTGAGTAACGAAGCCATTCATATTTTTTTCTCCCACTGGACATTGTATTTTAGTTGTTTTGCGCCAAATTTCCGATAGGGATAGCTATGCTGCTCTGGTGGTATCCATCTATTTTGGAGCAAACAGGTTTTATCTCCATCTGAGAGGCTCTCGCCCTTATTTATTTTTTTCTTCATTCTCACAGGGTCAAAGGGATGAAGAGTCCCTTCATCAGTGTTCTCGCTGCCCTGCTCATCACTGATGTCATCCTCATATAAGTTCCTCTGCTCTCTGTCCTCCTCCTCTGTCTCCTGATCTCTATCTTCCTCTCTGTTGCTCTCCTCTGTCTCCTGATCTCTATCATTCTCACTGTTGCTCTCCTCCATCTTGTTTTGATCTCTATCCTCCTCTCTGTTGCTCTCCTCCATCTTGTTTTGATCTCTATCATCCTCTCTGTTGCTCTCCTCTGTCTCCTGATCTCTATCCTCCTCTCTGTTGCTCTCCTCCATCTTGTTTTGATCTCTATCATCCTCTCTGTTGCTCTCCTCTGTCTCCTGATCTCTATCCTTCTCACTGTTGCTCTCCTCCATCTTGTTTTGATCTCTATCCTCCTCTCTGTTGCTCTCCTCCATCTTGTTTTGATCTCTATCCTCCTCTCTGTTGTTCTCCTCTGTCTCCTGATCTCTATCCTTCTCACTGTTGCTCTCCTCCATCTTGTTTTGATCTCTATCATCCTCTCTGTTGCTCTCCTCTGTCTCCTGATCTCTATCCTTCTCACTGTTGCTCTCCTCCATCTTGTTTTGATCTCTATCATCCTCTCTGTTGCTCTCCTCTGTCTCCTGATCTCTATCCTTCTCACTGTTGCTCTCCTCCATCTTGTTTTGATCTCTATCCTCCTCTCTGTTGCTCTCCTCCATCTTGTTTTGATCTCTATCATCCTCTCTGTTGCTCTCCTCTGTCTCCTGATCTCTATCCTTCTCACTGTTGCTCTCCTCCATCTTGTTTTGATCTCTATCATCCTCTCTGTTGCTCTCCTCTGTCTCCTGATCTCTATCCTTCTCACTGTTGCTCTCCTCCATCTTGTTTTGATCTCTATCCTCCTCTCTGTTGCTCTCCTCTGTCTCCTGATCTCTATCCTTCTCTCTGTTGCTCTCCTCCATCTTGTTTTGATCTCTATCCTCCTCTCTGTTGCTCTCCTCTGTCTCCTGATCTCTATCCTCCTCTCTGTTGCTCTCCTCTTTGTTCTCATATCCATCTTCCTGATCTTTCAATTTAGACTTTTTTTTAAGAAATACATCTAACGTATTTTGCCGGAACCTTTTTGCCATTCTACACTCTCTCTGTTCTGTCTGTTTTGGAGGATAAACATTGTTAAATTAGACCTTCTTTATTGCATCACAATGGTTTATGTAACAATACTGATTACTGTAATAGATTTCCATAATAAACATTGCTATATGGATAAGTAATAATAACTTTGTCTGTGCTCTAATGCAGTGATTGTCAACTGGTTAGGCCATTGAACCCACATTTTACCATGGACATTAAGCTGCGACCCTTTTTTTGTGGAAATTGACTAATATATATAATATATATATATATATATATATATATATATATATGTGCCATCTGAAAATTTCTTCTAGAGTGGTCATTTTTATCAAGCTCGTATATTTAAGTTCAGTCATTTATATATATATATATAAGTAGATAGATAGATAGATAGATACACTGTATGAATATGAGGTACCGTATAAGTAACGTTAGGTAAGGTAGCAGTTCCAAAATAGTTTTTGTTAATAGTTGGTATGTGTGACGAGACCACAGTCATTTAGAAATACATTACAAAAACACAGTGAAAATAAAGTAGCATTTTGAGGGTTAAGGTCTGTTACCATGGTAAATTTGCGCGCAACGAGCACAGTAGCCTATGACTGACAGGACTGGAAAGTTCGTTTTTTTTTAGGTGAGGGAATTTTTATTTTATAACAAGTTATAAAAACGTTAGAATAATGACACCGATATAAAACTTGACAACATCTCATTTGACCGTAAATACTGAATGAGGAAAAAGCGTTTTTGATAGTCAACCGCTTTCACGCACGTCTGTCAAAATAAAAGTCTAGCGTCAGAAAAAAACAGAATTACGTTTGTTGTTTCTTTGAATGCACACTCCGCAACCCACTCAAAACGTTTTTGCGACCCACCAGTTGAAAACACTGCTTTAATTTATGTTTTTTGATGACTTAAGGTTAACTAAAGAGCATGAGACGTCATCCTGCTGGTCAGTAACGTTATTTGGCATAGCCTATTTCATTCTGTAACAAACATATTTGTATTATGCTATTGTTTTTGTTGGTGTTAATCATTTCTTTCAGATATTAACGATGATCACTGCGTTTGTCTTACCAATGGTGGTATCTTCCTGTCAGCAATTAAGTTACAGTTTGTCTGTAAGCTTTTTTTTATTAATGTACAATGTTGCCAGATATTGCTATGAAAAACAAGCAATTTCAAAAAGAAAGAAAAAGATATCCGAAATAAGTTTAAAGCTTGTGTTTTGTGAATAAGATTAATATATCACTAACACTAACGTTCAACTTTACACTTTATAAA
Source organism: Schizopygopsis malacanthus (assembly GCA_027474115.1). Lineage (NCBI taxonomy): Eukaryota > Metazoa > Chordata > Actinopteri > Cypriniformes > Cyprinidae > Schizopygopsis > Schizopygopsis malacanthus. The sequence continues at coordinate 42,499,748 of CM049871.1, forward strand.
CGTCCCAAGACTCCCAAAGTGTCACAATAAATTGGAAAAACGAGTAAAAAAACACGTATAATAGGTGCATCTGGCAACAAATGGAGGCATACCCGCGCTCTCACTCAACGCGCTCTCAAGCCCCGTTCACTGCGCTAGCTTCTCGCAGCAACATGATGAATTGCAAACACTCATATGATATGGGGTGGTTTTAAATGGCAAAATAATCATTCAGAGAGCTTGACATTTTATTTTTGAATATAAAAAAATGACCGAGGTCCGGACCTCGGTGACCTCATAGCTGGCTACGGCCGTGCCTCCAGCACGGGCTGGGGCACTACATGCAACGGGCAGGCAGCCTCGGGGCTCTGGACGGGGCCTCTAGCCTCATGGCAGTTCCGGCCACTATTGTTGGGCAAGCAAGTGCTAGTCCGCACGGACAACACAGCGGCTGTCTCGTATATAAACCGGTTGGGAGGTATACGATCACACCGCATGTCACAGCGTGCCCGCTATCTCCTCCTCTGGATTCACACGCAGTTCAAACCACTGTGCGCTGTCCACATCCCGGGGCGGCTCAATTGTGCCGCCGACGTGCTCTCACGACAGCTTACGTTCCCCGGAGAATGGCGACTCCATCCCGAGATGAACCGGCTGATCTGGAGTCGATTCGGGGGAAGCTCAGGTGAACCTGTTTGCTTCCCACGAGTCCTCCCACCGCCAGTTGTATTTCTCCATGACCGAGGGCCCCCTCGGCACAGACGCACTGGCACACAGCTGGCCTCAGGATTTACGCAAGTATGGGTTTCCCCCAGTAAGCCTACTCGCACAGACACTGTGCAAGCTCAGGGAGGACGAGGAGCAGGTCCTGCTGGTTGTGCCGCTTTGGCCCACCCGGACCTGGTTTCCCGAACTCATCCTCAACGCGACTGCACCTCCCTGGTGCATTCCTCTGAGAAAGGACCTCCTCTCTCAGCGGCTCGGCACCATATGGCACCCGCGTCCAGATCTGTGGAACCTCCATGTGTGGCTCCTGGACGGGACGCAGCAGACTTGAGCGGTCTACCACCGGCAGTGGTAGAGACCATCACTCAGGCTAGAGCTCCTTCAACAAGGCAAACCTACACACTGAAGTGGAGTCTGTTCACAAACTGGTGTTCTTCTTGCCGAGAAGACCCCCGAAGATGCACGATTGGAGTAGTGCTTTCTTTCCTGCAAGAAAGGTTGGAGCGTAGGTTGTTACCCTCCACCTTGAAGTGTATGTGGCCGTTATCGCGGCCCACCACGATGCAGTGGACGGCCGGTCCCTGGAAAAGCATGATCTCATTGTGAGTTTCCTGAAGGGTGCCAGGAGGATGAACCCCTCCAGGCCACCCCTTGTGCCCTCTTGGGACCTCTCTATCATCCTGGCTGGACTTCAGAGGGGCCCCTTTAAGCCGCTGGACTCAGTCGAGCTGAAATTCCTGTCTGCTAAGATAGCGCTCCTGACCGCGCTCACTTCCATCAAAAAGGTCGGGGACCTCCAAGCGTTTTCGGTAAGCAAAGGGTGCCTTGTGTTCGGCCCGGTCTACTCTCACGTTGTCTTGAGACCCCGGCCTGGATACGTGCCCAAGGTTCCAACCACGCCCTTCTGCGATCAGGTGGTGAACCTGCAAGCACTGTCCTCGGAGGAGGCAGATCCAGCCTTAGCGTTGCTGTGTCCCGTAAGAGCATTGGGCATATACGTGGACCGCACCTGGAGCTTCAGAAGCTCTGAGCAGCACTTTGTCTGCCACGGAGGTCAGCAGAAAGGGAAGGCTGTCACCCCCAGCAGTCAGACTGGGCGGAGCAGATTTTTTTCTATAATGTTTTAAATTAAATGTTAATTTTTTTTTATTTTTTTTTTTAAATACTGCACAGTTAAATTTTTCTCCTAAATGAATACTGGTAAATAATATATCTGGCAAATACTCCTTTAAAAAGTTTTTTTTTTTATTATAATTGTATTATTAGTAGACTTAGTACTATAGTACTGAAATTTGATTTCAGTGATTTAGACTGTGAGATTGACACTTGCTGCTTGCACTCATCCTTTCTGCATTAGCAGTAGTACCAAGTACTGGGTCAATGTTATACCTGCTCATAGGTGACTGCTTTCAAATGCTCACATGCATATTCTGTGTGAGCACTCTGTAAAAAGCATCAAAGGTTTCTATTTACATTGTTTTTAGAGCATTGAGCATTCTTGCCAATGTTGAGTACTTAAATGAAATAACAATGATTTGGTCAGAATTGACTAAGTACCGCTTCTCAAGACTATGGCACTTTGCACTTTAAAATGTATAATTCATTATCATTAAAGCTATAGGTAGCTATATTTTAGCTTAAGGCTTAAAATATATGTAATATTTGCAAATGCATTAAATGTAATTATTATGTAATCGTATTTCTCTTGTAGACTAAATGACTGTGGCTTGACAGACAAAAGCTGTTCAGCTCTGGCTACAGTCCTTGGATCAGATACCAATCTGAAAGAGCTGAACATGAGCAATAATAATCTGAAGGATTCAGGAGTGAAGCTGCTCTGCGCTGGACTGAAGAATATAAAGTGTCATTTGGAGATACTGAGGTAAGTTGTGTGACGATAGACAAACATTTAATTGAACTCAGATAAAAACATAAGCTGAAGTCCAGACTTGTATAATGAACAAGTCAAGTCATCTTTATTTATATAGCGCTCTTAACAATACAGATTGTGTCAGGGGGCAGTCGTGGCCTAATGGTTAGAGTCGGACTTGTAACCCGAAGGTCGTGGGTTTGAGTCTCCGGTCCGGCAAGGATTGCTGGTGGCGGGGTGTGTGTGTGTGTGTGTGTGTGTGTGAGTAAACAATCAACATAGTCATCAAAGATGATGATCTTGGGCCCTGAGTCAAAGCAGTGGTGTCAAAAAATTTAAATATTAATATTACAAATTGTATATTTCATTCATCAATTCAGTCCAATTGGATATTAAAAGATAAGATCAGATGTTTTATCAGGCTATTAATATTTTTTACATTTAATTTACTGATAAAAGATACTGCATGGGGTTCAGATTTTGCAGTAGGCTGCGGCGCCGGGGAGCAGTTGGGGGATCACTTGCTCAAGGGTCTCACCTCAGTCGTGGTATTGAGGATGGAGAGAGCGCTGGTTATTCACTCCCCCCCCCGACTACAATCCCTGCCGGACCTGAGACTCAAACCCATGACCTTCGGGTTATAAGTCCAACTCTCTAACCATTAGGCCACGACTGCCCCTAGAAGATTCTCCTAAAACAAACAAACTACATTCATTATGAAAATACTCTCTTATTATGAGCAGTTATACAATACAGATTGTTTCAAAGAAGCTTTACAGTGATAAATAAGAAAACAATGATTCAGTGATGCAAACAGAGTTCAGTTGTGCTATAAAGCAGCTTTAAATAGACAATAGTAAACAGTCATTATTCAGTTGAAATCAGTTCGTTGTTGATTCAGTTTGGTTCAAATGATTGAATTATTAGTGGCAGTCCTAGTGTTGAATCTGAATTCAGATCAGTCTGTTAGAGCTGCTAAATCTACCACAGAAATTATGGTGAGATCTGGTAGATTCACTTATTTTAACATTATATGTGACTAGATAATTGTTTTTAGTGCTTTTAAGGGATCTATTTTGATATAGATTTTAACTGATATTCCCATCATAACACTTTCTGAGTTTTACACCACTGTGGGGGAATTATGGCCGATTCTGTTCCTCTCCTCCTTTCAAAACTGGATTATCATTTCTCATCTTTCCAGCATAAACTGTACAATTCATGTTCTGATACAGCATTTTAATGGGGTCTAATTCTGGACTTTAAGTAGACCTTTCCAAACAATGTTTTGCTTATATATTACAGATCAATCTGATTAAATAGTTTTACACATGTACAGTTTTTCATCATTTAAACCTTGAAAGTGACTGTAAGCTGGAGCAAGTAAAGTGAATTGATGATAACAATTTAAAATTCTCTCTTTTTGTTTGACTCTGTATTCAGTTGTCAGTTTTTGCTTTGGAAGTTTTAGTTCATTTGTATTAGAAATATAATTCACTAAAGGGCTTTAAATTGTTCAGTAGAATAAGTGATGAATCATCTGAATGTTGTATTTTCATTAGGCTCTCAGACTGCAGTGTCACTGAAGAAGGTTATAAAGCTCTGTCTTCAGCTCTGAGATCAAACCCTTCACACCTGATAGAGCTGGATCTCACTGGAAATGATCCTGGACAATCAGGAGTGAAGCAGCTCCATGATTTACTACAGGATCCAGACCATCAGCTGAAGACACTGAGGTGAGACATGTTCAAATATCACTATATAAATACATGATGTGCAGGTTAATATATTTCAGTAATAATCTGGACAGTTTGTTGGATCAGAATGATCTGATCAGATGCTGCTGGTTCTGTTGTGCTGATGATGACTGTCAACAGTTTAGTTGTGCTGCTGTTCTGGAGTATGATATATCTTCATAATTAACATGCACAGTTTTGTTTTTATGGACACTTCTGGTTTGAATGTTTCTGAACACACTGTAGATTAATCTCCATCAAGCTCAGATTGACACAGTTTCTCTACAGCAGGTCTGTGAGTCTCCAGATGATCACAAACATTCAGTTTCTCCAGCAGTTTTCTCTGTGCTGACGTTTCTTCTGCTCAAAGCCAGAGACATCTTCATTCTTTAATTTCACTCTCTGTATTCATAATGAAAACCATGATCTAGTGAGCTTTTGCTCTTCTGTTCTGTGGGATGTATTTGTTCTTCTGAGTGTTGCTCTAGTATCTTTCAAAGAACTGATTATTAGACTCTGTTTTCAAGTATTGTGTATTTATTTCTGTATTTGAATGAGCTTGTTTTCAGAATAATAAAGTGTTTTTAACTGAATTGAATCGTGCTTCATCTTGTCTTCTGCAGGTTTTTGGGTCCTGCTGCAGATGAAGGCTGTCAGTATGTGAGAGGAATTGTGGGTAAAAACCCGTTACTCCTGAGAGAGCTGGATCTGAGTAAACGTGATCTCGGAGACACACGAGTGAATCAGATCGCTGCTCTACTGCAGGATAAACACTGTCAGCTCAACACACTGAAGTGAGTATTGATCGTTTATTTACAATGTTTCATTACTTCTGATAGTAATGTTACTGTAGCTGATAATAATATCTCCTTGTTTGAGTCAGAGCATCACAAAGAGCCGCTATAATGTGAAATATTAATTAAACAGCCAATCACAGAGTGACATCAAGCTTTAAACAGTTCTGTCAGTTTGATCATGAGTCAATAATTATTTACAGTTACTGTAGAGAGAGAAAAATGATTTTCTTCTAGAGTTTAGAAAACTCATTCAAACAAGTGATAGACTGTAAAAACAGCAGCGCTATAAACACACAGATGTCTTTCCTAACATTAACAGCTCAGTTCTGTGTGAATTAAAGAGAAATGTGCATATATTGATCTGTTTGAATATATGTCTGCTGAATGTGATCATGTTTACTGATTACTGACAAACATAACTATTCATAACTGCTTCAATTTAATGTTTGTCTTTCGCACAATGTAAAATGAATAATTTAATAAAATGAATAAAAATGTAAAATGTATAATTTTGGTGCAGCATATACAGTAACTTGTAGAAATTGAAAAAGAAAAATACTTTACCTGATTGAAAAAATATGAATTATCAATCAGAGGACAAAAGGCATGACAATATTGTTTAAAACAAGTTTTTAAGCAAATTTTTGGTCATATTGATCATTTATAGGCCATAGAAATGTGTGTATGAATTATGATACAGTAGTCTATTATCATAAGTAGCCATTATATACTTATTGTTCAGCATAATTTTCTGATTTCTCGTTATGGTCTTGCCCTCTTTTGGGTTAATCTGATCACCTGATGTTAACAAATACACTTGTGAATTTAAAACTGTATTAGTAAATGTTGAAACTGATATTAAGGTTATTAATTTCTGTACTAGTATTGTTCATCATTGGTTCATGTTAACTAATGTAGTAAATGTTAACAAATTAAATCTTATTGTAAAGTGTTAACGAGTCAGCAGTGTGTGAGAACTACAGACATAAACATATTTACCATATATTTTAAATGTGATTTGCTGATTTTCAATCATTGTAATCTTTGGTAATAGGTTTATTCTCCATATATCTGATTGATTGTGTTTTCTCTTTCTGTCTTCAGTCTGTGTAGATGCAGTATTACAGAGAAACAGAGTCTGATCCTGACTTCAGCTCTGAAATCAAACCCATCACACCTGAGAGAACTGAACCTGAACGGTAATAAACTAGGAGACTCTGGAGTGCAAAACCTCAGCGATCTACTGATGAACACACAATTCAAGCTGGAGAAACTACAGTTAGTATCATTATACTGTACAGCAGATACAGTCTGATTAAACTTTACTGTGTAAACACAACTGGACCTAAGTTACATCGTTTATACTGTAGTACTGCATCTTCCAGCCTTTGCTGTCATTGGTCATAATTATCTAACTAGTAAATAACTGCATTTAAAATATTAGAAACAATGTACTGATTGTCTACATGTTATTCTGCAGAAATATCATGAGATTTGCATCTGCTGCTATGAAAGACAAAAAATAAACATAAGAAATAGTTAAAAATAAAGTAAAGAGAATAAACAACCGTTTCCAGCACACAGAACTAGTGACACGATTACAAGCAGATTATGTGAACTACAGACTATATGACTGCTGCTGTATGATTCATAATGTAAGACAGTAACTCATCTCATGTGAAACTGATGATACTCATAAACACATCACATCAACAATAACTGCTGTGTGTTCACAGCAAACTACACTAGTGTGTTTTACAATGAAAACGGTCCTCGTCTACACTGGTGTTTCAGAAACCATCTCTGTCTACACTACACAACCAAACACGCATGTCACGTGACCCTTCATACAGGTACAGCCATAGATATGTACAGGTAGATCCCTATTATTTAGATGGAGGACACTTCTGCATGCTTGGAGCGGTCGAATGAGGAATCTACACATTCATATCTATGTGTGCAATAATGAGCATGATGTTATGGTTTACACGGTCGTCAAGGATACACAGAGAGATTGTGGTCATCCACGCCATCGTTTCCAAACGCTCTGGTCCGTTTACACTGAAACACAACCCTGGAGTTATCAGACTAAAACAGGTCTGCAGTGCTTTCAAACGTCTCTGTTTCTTGCACACGCTGGAGTCGTGTAAACGATAGACGTAACCGTAGCACAAGTTCTGTGTTTAAAACGAAAATACACTTGTGTAAACGGCCTTAGACTTTTATAAAGAACAAATCATGTTGTATTTCTGTGCAGATCATTTATCACAATGATCTACTAGAGCTCCTCAAGAAGATGATCGTTATACATCTATATTTACATTTATTCATTTAGCAGATGCGTTTATCCAAAGAGACTTACAATTGAGGAATACAAGAAGCGGTTCATCATTAAGAGGCAAATAAACGCAGGAGGTGCTCGAAATACAAAGTTTCAGACATCGTTCAGATTAGTACAAGATAGAAAAGAGAGGAATTAAGAAAAGTGAAATCATAGATTTTTTAAATCTGATTGATTGTTTTCTCTTTCTGTCTTCAGTCTGTATGAATGCAGTATTACAGAGAAACAGAGTCTGATCCTGACTTCAGCTCTGAAATCAAACCCATCACACCTGAGAGAACTGAACCTGAGCTATAATAAACTAGGAGACTCTGGAGTGAAAAACCTCAGCGATCTACTGATGAACACACAATGCAAGCTGGAGAAACTACAGTTAGTATCATTATACTGTACAGCAGATACAGTCTGATTAAACTTTACTGTGTAGTTTAATATCGCTGGACTCATGTTCATCATTTCTAGCGCTGCTTCTTCTGTGTTTCTCCATCTGAAGAAAGATTCAGAAACACTATTAGTTCATGGGTTTATATCTGTAGAAACAGCATCAAACTCACTGAAATCTGACAAATCTTTGCTGTGAAACAAGACAGAAGTGAAAACAGAATAAAAACAGATGATAGTAGATTATTCTGAGTCACATTTATTCTGAACTAATGATACTCTTCAATAAATAATGTATTCCAAATGTTTAGAGATTTAACTCAAAAATATCTTAAATTAATTCATTCTTGTATATTGTTTTCTTGTATTACAAATATGAATTTAGACCTTTTAAGTGTTATTTTTCTATTGTGTCTACATCAGTCCTATATATGACTCTACATTAATAAAATGCACTTGTTGATTGAGAACAAATCCAGACTTGGATTATAATAACTATAATGTCCTCAATCACTCCTGTCTTCATTTGTTTCATATCATTGTTCTGGTTTATTAGTGGCTGTATTGCATTTACTCATGATCATCATAAATCTGATTGATTGTGTTTTCTCTTTCTGTCTTCAGTCTGTGTGGATGCAGTATTACAGAGAAACAGAGTCTGATCCTGACTTCAGCTCTGAAATCAAACCCATCACACCTGAGAGAACTGAACCTGAGCTTGAATCAAATAAGAAACACAGGAGTGAATCGCTTATGTGACGTACTGAAGGATTCAGACTGTAAACTGGAGAGATTGAGGTCAGGAACATTCACAAGAATCACAATCATTCAAATCACCACAAAACACTTTATACTCAATATCTCATGATGAACTCACATTATATTTGTGTCAGATTCTTCACATTAATGATTGTTTGTGAGATGATCTCTCTTCCTCTGTTTGTTCATATTGATATCTGGATTTATATGATATTAATATATTTCTGAAATTAAGAAATATATTGTGATATGTATTCTGGTCATATGGTTTATTGTCCTAACGTTTGACTCGTGTTTGGTTTAGTTTCTTGTGTGGATTTTCCTGAGCTGGATTTGTTCTCTGTTTGGAGTATCGCTTGCTGTTTTTTTCTTTGATAAATCTCGATGCGTTTAGATCCTCATCTTGTCGTTGTCTCAACACAACACTTGTGGTGTGAACAGCTCCTATGTTTTGACATGATGCTCAGGTTAAACTGTAGAAACAGTAAAGTGGTGTTACAGTTGTCATTATGTTTCTGCTATTTAAGGATACCTGATATATTTTCCTTCTTATGAGTTTATACTTGGAATGTGCTTTTGGTTTTCTTTAATGCAAACGATGATTTAATGATTTAATCATTAGTGGCAGTCCTAGTGTTGAATCTGAATTCAGATCAGTCTGTTAGAGCTGCTAAATCTACCACAGAAATGATGGAGAGATCTGGTAGATGTCACTTATTTTAACATTATATGTGACTAGATAATTGTTTTTAGTGCTTTTAAGGGATCTGTTTTGATTTTGATTTTAACTGATATTCCCATCATAACACTTTCTGAGTTTTACACCACTGTGGGGGAATTATGGCCGATTCTGTTCCTCTCCTCCTTTCAAAACTGGATTATCATTTCTCATCTTTCCAGCATAAACTGTACAATTCATGTTCTGATACAGCATTTTAATGGGGTCTAATTCTGGACTTTAAGTAGACCTTTCCAAACAATGTTTTGCTTATATGTTACAGATCAATCTGATTAAATAATTTTACACATGTACAGTTTTTCATCATTTAAACCTTGAAAGTGACTGTAAGCTGGAGCAAGTAAAGTGAATTGATGATAACAATTTTAAATTCTCTCTTTTTGACTCTGTATTCAGTTGTCAGTTTTTGCTTTGGAAGTTTTAGTTCATTTGTGTTAGAAATATAATTCACTAAAGGGCTTTAAATTGTTCAGTAGAGTAAGTGATGAATCATCTGAATGTTGTGTTTTCATTAGGCTCTCAGACTGCAGTGTCACTGAAGAAGGTTATAAAGCTCTGTCTTCAGCTCTGAGATCAAACCCTTCACACCTGATAGAGCTGGATCTCACTGGAAATGATCCTGGACAATCAGGAGTGAAGCAGCTCCATGATTTACTACAGGATCCAGACCATCAGCTGAAGACACTGAGGTGAGACATGTTCAAATATCACTATATAAATACATGATGTGCAGGTTAATATATTTCAGTAATAATCTGGACAGTTTGTTGGATCAGAATGATCTGATCAGATGCTGCTGGTTCTGTTGTGCTGATGATGACTGTCAACAGTTTAGTTGTGCTGCTGTTCTGGAGTATGATATATCTTCATAATTAACATGCACAGTTTTGTTTTTATGGACACTTCTGGTTTGAATGTTTCTGAACACACTGTAGATTAATCTCCATCAAGCTCAGATTGACACAGTTTCTCTACAGCAGATCTGTGAGTCTCCAGATGATCACAAACATTCAGTTTCTCCAGCAGTTTTCTCTGTGCTGACGTTTCTTCTGCTCAAAGCCAGAGACATCTTCATTCTTTAATTTCACTCTCTGTATTCATAATGAAAACCATGATCTAGTGAGCTTTTGCTCTTCTGTTCTGTGGGATGTATTTGTTCTTCTGAGTGTTGCTCTAGTATCTTTCAAAGAACTGATTATTAGACTCTGTTTTCAAGTATTGTGTATTTATTTCTGTATTTGAATGAGCTTGTGTTCAGAATAATAAAGTGTTTTTAACTGAATTGAATCGTGCTTCATCTTGTCTTCTGCAGGTTTTTGGGTCCTGCTGCAGATGAAGGCTGTCAGTATGTGAGAGGAATTGTGGGTAAAAACCCGTTACTCCTGAGAGAGCTGGATCTGAGTAAACGTGATCTCGGAGACACACGAGTGAATCAGATCGCTGCTCTACTGCAGGATAAACACTGTCAGCTCAACACACTGAAGTGAGTATTGATCGTTTATTTACAATGTTTCATTACTTCTGATAGTAATGTTACTGTAGCTGATAATAATATCTCCTTGTTTGAGTCAGAGCATCACAAAGAGCCGCTATAATGTGAAATATTAATTAAACAGCCAATTACAGAGTGACATCAAGCTTTAAACAGTTCAGTCAGTTTGATCATGAGTCAATAATTATTTACAGTTACTGTAGAGAGAGAAAAATGATTTTCTTCTAGTTTAGAAAACTCATTCAAACAAGTGATAGATTGTAAAAACAGCAGCGCTATAAACACACAGATGTCTTTCCTAACATTAACAGCTCAGTTCTGTGTGAATTAAAGATAAATGTGCATATATTGATCTGTTTGAATATATGTCTGCTGAATGTGATCGTGTTTACTGATTACTGACAAACATAACTATTCATAACTGCTTCAATTTAATGTTTGTCTTTCACACAATGTACAATGAATAATTTAATAAAATGAATAAAAATGTAAAATGTATAATTTTGGTGCAGCATATACAGTAACTTGTAGAAATTGAAAAAGAAAAATTATTTACCCGATTAAAAAAATATGAATTATCAATCAGAGGACAAAAGGCATGAAAATATTGTTTAAAACAAGTTTTTAAGCAAAGTTTTGGTCATATTGATCATTTATAGGCCATAGAAATGTGTGTATGAATTATGATACAGTAGTCTATTTTCATAAGTAGTCATTATATGCGCAGAACATCACAAAACAACATCTGCCTGCACTGGAAGACATTTTTGTCTCTCACTGTCTGCAGAAAATACACAATATTTTGAAGGACCCTTATCATCCTGCATATAACTTATTTGAACTGTTGCCATCTGGGAAACGGTACAGGTCTGTCAAAACACGTACCACAAGATTAAACCTAAAGCTATAACCATACTGAACACTGAACTGAAAATACACTCTTGACATGCAAGAATCATATGCAATTATATTGAGCATAGAGCACTTATTTCACTCAGCATGGTGGAAAATTATGATTAATATTAGCTGGATACGTTGGCATATTTATAATTTCGTTGTATGTAAGTACAATGACAATAAACAATCTGAATCTGAATCTGAATTATATTTATTGTTCTGCATAATTTTCTGATTTCTCGTTATGGTCTTGCCCTCTTTTGGGTTAATCTGATCACCTGATGTTAACAAATACACTTGTGAATTTAAAACTGTATTAGTAAATGTTGAAACTGATATTAAGGTTATTAATTTCTGTACTAGTATTGTTCATCATTGGTTCATGTTAACTGATGTAGTAAATGTTAACAAATGAAATCTCATTGTAAAGTGTTAACGAGTCAGCAGTGTGTGAGATCTACAGACATAAACATATTTACCATAGATTTGAAATGTGATTTGCTGATTTTCAATCATTGTAATCTTTGGCAATAAATCTGATTGATTGTGTTTTCTCTTTCTGTCTTCAGTCTGCGGAGATGCAGTATTAGAGAGAAACAGAGTCTGATCCTGACTTCAGCTCTGAAATCAAACCCATCACACCTGAGAGAACTGAACCTGAGCTATAATAAACTAGGAGACTCTGGAGTGAAAAACCTCAGCGATCTACTGATGAACACACAATGCAAGCTGGAGAAACTACAGTTAGTATCATTATACTGTACAGCAGATACAGTCTGATTAAACTTTACTGTGTAAACACAACTGGACCTAAGTTACATCGTTTATACTGTAGTACTGCATCTTCCAGCCTTAGCTGTCATTGGTCATAATTATCTAACTAGTAAATAATTGCATTTAAAATATTAGAAACAATGTACTGATTGTCTACATGTTATTCTGCAGAAATATCATGAGATTTGCATCTGCTGCTACGAAAGACAAAAAATAAACATAAGAAATAGTTAAAAATAAAGTAAAGAGAATAAACAACAGTTTCCAGCACACAGAACTAGTGACACGATTACAAGCAGATTATGTGAACTACAGACTATATGACTGCTGCTGTATGATTCATAATGTAAGACAGTAACTCATCTCATGTGAAACTGATGATACTCATAAACACATCACATCAACAATAACTGCTGTGTGTTCACAGCAAACTACACTAGTGTGTTTTACAATGAAAACGGTCCTCGTCTACACTGGTGTTTCAGAAACCATCTCTGTCTACACTACACAACCAAACACGCATGTCACGTGACCCTTCATACAGGTACAGCCATAGATATGTACAGGTAGATCCCTATTATTTAGATGGAGGACACTTCTGCGTGCTTGGAGCGGTCGAATGAGGAATCTACACATTCATATCTATGGGTACAATAATGAGCATGATGTTATGGTTTACACGGTCGTCAAGGATACACAGAGAGATTGTGGTCATCCACGCCATCGTTTCCAAACGCTCTGCTCCGTTTACACTGAAACACAACCCTGGAGTTATCAGACTAAAACAGGTCTGCAGTGCTTTCAAACGTCTCTGTTTCTTGCACACGCTGGAGTCGTGTAAACGATAGACGTAACCGTAGCACAAGTTCTGTGTTTAAAACGAAAATACACTCGTGTAAACGGCCTTAGACTGTTAGAAAGAACAAATCATGTTGTATTTCTGTGCAGATCATTTATCACAATGATCTACTGGAGCTCCTCAAGAAGATGATCGTTATACATCTATATATACATTTATTCATTTAGCAGGTGCGTTTATCCAAAGAGACTTACAATTGAGGAATACAAGAAGCGGTTCATCATTAAGAGGCAAATAAACGCAGGAGGTGCTCGAAATACAAAGTTTCAGACATCGTTCAGATTAGTACAAGATAGAAAACAGAGGAATTAAGAAAAGTGAAATCATAGATTTTTTACATCTGATTGATTGTGTTTTCTCTTTCTGTCTTCAGTCTGTGTGAATGCAGTATTACAGAGAAACAGAGTCTGATCCTGACTTCAGCTCTGAAATCAATCCCATCACACCTGAGAGAACTGAACCTGAGCTTGAATCAAATAAGAAACACAGGAGTGAATCACTTATGTGACGTACTGAAGGATTCAGACTGTAAACTGGAGAGATTGAGGTCAGGAACATTCACAAGAATCACAATCATTCAAATCACCACAAAACACTTTATACTCAATATCTCATGATGAACTTACATTATATTTGTGTCAGATTCTTCACATTAATGATTGTTTGTGAGATGATCTCTCTTCCTCTGTTTGTTCATATCGATATCAGATTTGATATCTGGATTTATATGATATTAATATATTTCTTAATATTTCTGAAATTAAGAAATATATTGTGAAAGGTATTCTGGTCATATGGTTTATTGTCCTAATGTTTGACTCGTGTTTGGTTTAGTTTCTTGTGTGGATTTTCCTGAGCTGGATTTGTACTCTGTTTGGAGTATCGCTTGCTGTTTTTTCTTTGATAAATCTCGATGCGTTTAGATCCTCATCTTGTCGTTGTCTCAACACAACACTTGTGGTGTGAACAGCTCCTATGTTTTGACATGATGCTCAGGTTAAACTGTAGAAACAGTAAAGTGGTGTTACAGTTGTCATTATGTTTCTGCTATTTAAGGATACCTGATATATTTTCCTTCTGAGTTTTTACTTGGAATGTGCTTTTGGTTTTCTTTAATGCAAACGATGATTTAATGATTGAATCATTAGTGGCAGTCGTAGTGTTGAATCTGAATTCAGATCAGTCTGTTAGAGCTGCTAAATCTACCACAGAAATGATGGAGAGATCTGGTAGATGTCACTTATTTTAACATTATATGTGACTAGATAATTGTTTTTAGTGCTTTTAAGGGATCTGTTTTGATATTGATTTTAACTGATATTCCCATCATAACACTTTCTGAGTTTTACACCACTGTGGGGGAATTATGGCCGATTCTGTTCCTCTCCTCCTTTCAAAACTGGATTATCATTTCTCATCTTTCCAGCATAAACTGTACAATTCATGTTCTGATACAGCATTTTAATGGGGTCTAATTCTGGACTTTAAGTAAACCTTTCCAAACAATGTTTTGCTTATATATTACAGATAAATCTGATTAAATAATTTTACACATGTACAGTTTTTCATCATTTAAACCTTGAAAGTGACTGTAAGCTGGAGCTAGTAAAGTGAATTGATGTCTAACAATTACCAATTCTCTCTTTTTGTTTCACTCTGTATTCAGTTGTGAGTTTTTGCTTTGGAAGTTTTAGTTCATTTGTATTAGAAATATAATTCACTAAAGGGCTTTAAATTGTTCATTAGAATAAGTGATGAATCATCTGAATGTTGTATTTTCATTAGGCTCTCAGACTGCAGTGTCACTGAAGAAGGTTATAAAGCTCTGTCTTCAGCTCTGAGATCAAACCCTTCACACCTGATAGAGCTGGATCTCACTGGAAATGATCCTGGACAATCAGGAGTGAAGCAGCTCCATGATTTACTACAGGATCCAGACCATCAGCTGAAGACACTGAGGTGAGACATGTTCAAATATCACTATATAAATACATGATGTGCAGGTTAATATATTTCAGTAATAATCTGGACAGTTTGTTGGATCAGAATGATCTGATCAGATGCTGCTGGTTCTGTTGTGCTGATGATGACTGTCAACAGTTTAGTTGTGCTGCTGTTCTGGAGTATGATATATCTTCATAATTAACATGCACAGTTTTGTTTTTATGGACACTTCTGGTTTGAATGTTTCTGAACACACTGTAGATTAATCTCCATCAAGCTCAGATTGACACAGTTTCTCTACAGCAGGTCTGTGAGTCTCCAGATGATCACAAACATTCAGTTTCTCCAGCAGTTTTCTCTGTGCTGACGTTTCTTCTGCTCAAAGCCAGAGACATCTTCATTCTTTAATTTCACTCTCTGTATTCATAATGAAAACCATGATCTAGTGAGCTTTTGCTCTTCTGTTCTGTGGGATGTATTTGTTCTTCTGAGTGTTGCTCTAGTATCTTTCAAAGAACTGATTATTAGACTCTGTTTTCAAGTATTGTGTATTTATTTCTGTATTTGAATGAGCTTGTGTTCAGAATAATAAAGTGTTTGTAACTGAATTGAATCGTGCTTCATCTTGTCTTCTGCAGGTTTTGGGGTCCTGCTGCAGATGAAGGCTGTCAGTATGTGAGAGGAATTGTGGGTAAAAACCCGTTACTCCTGAGAGAGCTGGATCTGAGTAAACGTGATCTCGGAGACACACGAGTGAATCAGATCGCTGCTCTACTGCAGGATAAACACTGTCAGCTCAACACACTGAAGTGAGTATTGATCGTTTATTTACAATGTTTCATTACTTCTGATAGTAATGTTAATGTAGCTGATAATAATATCTCCTTGTTTGAGTCAGAGCATCACAAAGAGCCGCTATAATGTGAAATATTAATTAAACAGCCAATTACAGAGTGACATCAAGCTTTAAACAGTTCAGTCAGTTTGATCATGAGTCAATAATTATTTACAGTTACTGTAGAGAGAGAAAAATGATTTTCTTCTAGAGTTTAGAAAACTCATTCAAACAAGTGATAGATTGTAAAAACAGCAGCGCTATAAACACACAGATGTCTTTCCTAACATTAACAGCTCAGTTCTGTGTGAATTAAAGAGAAATGTGCATATATTGATCTGTTTGAATATATGTCTGCTGAATGTGATCATGTTTACTGATTACTGACAAACATAACTATTCATAACTGCTTCAATTTAATGTTTGTCTTTCACACAATGTAAAATGAATAATTTAATAAAATGAATAAAAATGTAAAATGTATAATTTTGGTGCAGCATATACAGTAACTTGTAGAAATCGAAAAAGAAAAATACTTTACCTGATTAAACAAATATGAATTATCAATCAGAGGACAGAAGGCATGACAATATTGTTTAAAACAAGTTTTTAAGCAAAGTTTTGGTCCTATTGATCATTTATAGGCCCTAGAAATGTGTGTATGAATTATGATACAGTAGTCTATTTTCATAAGTGGCCATTATACTTATTGTTCAGCATAATTTTCAGATTTCTCGTTATGGTCTTGCCCTCTTTTGGGTTAATCTGATCACCTGATGTTAACAAATACACTTGTGAATTTAAAACTGTATTAGTAAATGTTGAAACTGATATTAAGGTTATTAATTTCTGTACTAGTATTGTTCATCATTGGTTCATGTTAACTGATGTAGTAAATGTTAACAAATGAAATCTTATTGTAAAGTGTTAACGAGTATGTGAGAACTACAGACATAAACACATTTACCATAGATTTTAAATGTGATTTGCTGATTTTCAATCATTGTAATCTTTGGTAATAAATCTGATTGATTGTGTTTTCTCTTTCTGTCTTCAGTCTGTGTAGATGCAGTATTACAGAGAAACAGAGTCTGATCCTGTCTTCAGCTCTGAAATCAAACCCATCACACCTGAGAGAACTGAACCTGAGCGATAATAAACTAGGAGACTCTGGAGTGAAAAACCTCAGCGATCTACTGATGAACACACAATGCAAGCTGGAGAAACTACAGTTAGTATCATTATACTGTACAGCAGATACAGTCTGATTAAACTTTACTGTGTAGTTTAATATCGCTGGACTCATGTTCATCATTTCTAGCGCTGCTTCTTCTGTGTTTCTCCATCTGAAGAAAGATTCAGAAACACTATTAGTTCATGGGTTTATATCTGTAGAAACAGCATCAAACTCACTGAAAAATCTTTGACAAATCTTTGCTGTGAAACAAGACAGAAGTGAAAACAGAATAAAAACAGATGATAGTAGATTATTCTGAGTCACATTTATTCTGAACTAATGATACTCTTCAATAAATAATGTATTCCAAATGTTTAGAGATTTAACTCTGAAATATCTTTAATTCATTCATTCTTGTATATTGTTTTCTTGCATTACAAATATGAATTTAGACCTTTTAAGTGTTATTTTTCTATTGTGTCTACATCAGTCCTATATATGACTCTACATTAATAAAATGCACTTGTTTATTGAGAACAAATCCAGACTTGGATTATAATAACTATAATGTCCTCAATCACTCGTGTCTTCATTTGTTTCATATCATTGTTCTGGTTTATTAGTGGCTGTATAGCATTTACTCATGATCATCATAAATCTGATTGATTGTGTTTTCTCTTTCTGTCTTCAGTCTGTGGAGATGCAGTATTACAGAGAAACAGAGTCTGATCCTGACTTCAGCTCTGAAATCAAACCCATCACACCTGAGAGAACTGGACCTGAGCGAGAATAAACTAGGAGACTCTGGAGTGAAAAACCTCAGCGATCTACTGATGAACACACAATGCAAGCTGGAGAAACTACAGTTAGTATCATTATACTGTACAGCAGATACAGTCTGATTAAACTTTACTGTTTAAACACAACTGGACCTAAGTTACATCGTTTATACTGTAGTACTGCATCTTCCAGCCTTTGCTGTCATTGGTCATAATTATCTAACTAGTAAATAACTGCATTTAAAATATTAGAAGCAATGTACTGATTGTCTACATGTTATTCTGCAGAAATATCATGAGATTTGCATCTGCTGCTACGAAAGACAAAAAATAAACATAAGAAATAGTTAAAAATAAACTAAAGAGAATAAACAACAGTTTCCAGCACATGTACAATAATGAGCACAAACCTGAAACACAACCCTGGAGTTATCAGACTAAAACAGGTCTGCAGTGCTTTCAAACGTCCTCGTTAGGGTTAGGTTTCTCATGATGAACTCACATTATATTTGTGTCAGATTTTTCACATTAATGATTGTTTGTGAGATGATCTCTCTTCCTCTGTTTGTCTCTTTCTAGTCTAATATACTGTGGCATTACAGATGTTTCTTCTTTAACTCAGTCTTTGAGAAACTCAAAAGCGCTGCAGTTTCTAAAAGAGCTTGATCTGAGATATAATATGATTGGAGACTCGAAGCAGCGGCTCATTGATGTGATACGAGACTCAAACTGTGACCTGAGGTGAGAAAACATCACTCTGATATTAAAGAGATGTTCAGTTACTGCTGATATGGACTATTATATACAGTCAAATATTAGTGAAAGGAGATCCTCAGATGATCATCAAGCTTTACTGCAGCAGAGGGTTATTGTGTCAGAATGATGTAAAGTTGATTAAATGTTGAACACAAAGGAAAGAGAACAAAAGCACACTGTCACAGCTTTATACAGCAATACCTGCTTTATTAATAACATCAGTAATAGTGAATGATTTCAGTCTGAAAACAGATTTGATCAGATTGTAGGAAAACGCTGTGAAATCAGATTCCAGCATCACATGATCAATGTCTCTGTGTTTTTACTTTCACCAGCAACACTTACTTTACTTTCAGTTCTTTTCTAAGACCAACACAAACATGTTTAAACTAGAGGACAAACATTAACTACTGGAACACCTAACTAAAGCTTTTGATTCAAGGCCAAATCACATTTATATTTGTTCTGTTGTGTATTATTTATGATGTACAATCATTAGCACGTGTTTCTCTTTATAGTGACTCAATAGGAGTCACACAAACATTATTATATATAACAATTCATATTCTACATGTATTAAAACACATATTGGTTTAGAAATATATGTGCAAGATCATGTAAAGTAACGTTTTACAAAAAATAATAATTGAAATACTAATTTGTCATTTGATCCACTGAACACTGATTGTTTTCTCTTCTGCTCCACCTTACAGAGTAAATGAAGATCCATCACCATCAGTCCCTGATAGAGTTCAGACATCAACAGTCCCTGATAGAGTTCAGTCTCCAAAAGATGATAAATGCAGTATATCATAGATTCAGATGATGATCAGAGGAGCCGTGAACATCAGGTGAGGATCCACAGAAGACCTTCACTACTGTGTCTATGAGCAGAAATAAATATGATCCATAAATACAGCTGGAAGAGACTCTTTACACTCAAATAATGCAGCATGTGTGTTATTGAATTATTAGTGTTGCTTTGGTATTCAGATGATCTTTATGTTTTATTTAAAGGTGTAACGGAGGAAGAAGCTCAGATGAGTCTGTCTGGATCTTCAGTTTAACATTTACAGATATAATAATATTTGTATTAAATCTTAATTCGTGTAGGTAACTATATACTGTTCTTCTTCTTGTTATCAATCAGCACGTTCATCATAAAACATTAAAAAGACAAATGTCATTAAATTAAAGTTTGACATTGGTCACATTATTGCAAAACGTGATATTGATTATTAACGAGGTTAATAATTAATGGGGATCTAAAGACAATATTAGAGAATATAACATCCATCATCATATGTTTGAAAGATTGTTTTCTCTGTTATTATAGTTGATAAGCATGATTATGGTATTTTAATATTTGTATATGCTTCACTATTTTGCAATTATCATCTGCTGCTCAATAAATTTATTAAATTGTTGTTAGAATAATTTAGAATTGTAGCATTATTAAGTATTATAATACATTTGAATATTATTATAAGAGTGTATATTTAAGAAAAAGAATCATATGATGTATTAATAAGTATATTTTGATGTAAATATAAGCTCTGCTGGATTTGCTTCACCTGAATGTCACACGTCTCATGCATTCGAGATTCACTCCTCATCTTATAATCAGAGGAAAGTTGTTCATCAAAAACATTTGTGTCTCAGAAAACCCTGTTTAATGTTTCAAGGCACTCAGATTAATTAAAAGAGTATTTGTCAATTCTGTCATCATTTACTCGTCCTCGTGTTATTCCTAACATTTATTTCTTCCATGAAAAGCAAAATATAATGTTTGTGTCCACTGTAATGAAAGGCAATGGAAAACAAATCAAGCTCTATTCACACGGGCTTGGAACAACATATGTGTCATGATTCACCGCGCACACACACACACACACACACACACACACTCTCTCTCACACACAGACACACTCTCTCTCTCTCACACACACACACACACACTCTCTCTCTCACACACACACTCACTCTCTCTCTCTCTCACACACACACACTCTCACACTCACTCACACACACTCTCTCTCACACACAGACACACTCTCTCACACACACACACACTCTCTCTCACACACAGACACACTCTCTCACACACACACACACACACACACACACACACACTCTCTCTCACACACACACTCACTCTCTCTCTCTCTCTCTCTCTCTCTCACACAACACAATATACACCACACAAATACACCACTTACAGAAGATACACCACACAAATGCACCACTTACAGAAGATACACCACACAAATACACCACTTACAGAAGATACACCACACAAATACACCACTTACAGAAGATACACCACACAAATACACCACTTACAGAAGATACACCACACAAATACACCACTTACAGAAGATAAAGAACAGCACAAGAGATAATCAGCCCATGATTCACTCATCCTCTAGTCTTTCTAAGCGTTTATGACTCTTTCAGACTAATCCAAGCAGAGTTACATTAAAACATGTCCTGGCTCGTCCAAGCTTTATAATGCAGTGAATGTCCAGCAGTACTGCGTACATCCATCATGAAGAGAGCCTCGCACGGCTCCGGGGGGGAATAAAGGCCACCTGAATGAATCGATGCCTTTCTACTAGACACACTCCCATATTTAATACATTATAAACCCTAAAAACTCTAGTTAACTGTCGTACGAGAGAGAAAGAGAGAGATGTTCTGGTGGATGACGGAGGAGATTGTAATATAACTCTGATTGTATTCGTCTGAGAGAAGAAAGTTAAATACACCTAGGATGGCTTGAGGGGGGGTAAATCATGGCTGAACTATCTCTTTAAACCCATCTCTTACCTTGGTGCTCTGACTGGGTTGTTTCTTAGTTGCCTGCTTGGATTTCTTGGCCTCCTTGGCAGCCCTGAAACATCAGATCAAAGACACTGTTAGAAAGAAGATGTTTAGTTTGGTTTGCACTCGTCTCGATGTGTTCACAGTCCTGTGACACACAAAGCCAGTTTAAGATTTTAAGAACTGTACTTCTTCTAAAAGAAGCATAAGTTTAAATGTTTTAGAGCCACAACCCCGTCACTTAATTATGCATGAACACACAATGGTATCTTTTAATTAACTTAAAAATTGCAGCATCTATTTTTATTTTCCGCTGCGTGTGACGTCACGTCGTCTTCTGCGGATACGGGTCACTTCAGGGCTGTATACGGTTCACATGAGACTGATGCACTCGCATCTAAATGACAATGTGAAGAAAAAATCCGATCTGAGCATTAAGAGCTAAGATTGCCCCATGCCCACAAAAACACACGTTTGAACATCTATGACTATAAACCCGTTGAAGGACAATACAACACGGTAATTCCACACAAGGGGAGATCTCACCTGATGGCCTGCTCTCTCTGTGTTTTACGCACTTCAGGCTTCTGGTTCCTCTTGGCCAGGATCTCCGCCAGAGAAGCGCCGGTGATGGCCCGCTGGAACTTCACCGCACGACGGCTGCGCTTCTTACTCACCTCTTCCTGAAACACACACATGAACGCTTCTGATTAACGGCTAGTTTACCAACAGTACACACACAACATGCTGAAGAAGCACTGCCTGCAGGGTTATCCAGAGCTCTCCTGCACATTAGGGATGCACGATATACTACGGTAGAATCAAACCTATTATCTAACCCTAACTCGTCCATACAGTAGTACCGTAAGATGTTGTATGCACGGCAGGAACACGGTTTAAAATGCTGGCATGCATGTTCTTTACAAGTTAATTGCTAAATGTCTTTTTGCTGTGCTCTGTGTAGTATGGTCTGCGTATACGCTTCATTGCATCATATACATGCATATATATATAAACATTATAATAAACATGTTATAATATACATGCTGCTAACTTGGAAATGTCAAAATATGCGAGCACAAATGCTCCTGACAATATGACACGAGCAAGTGTGCGGTTTCGTTCTGTGTTCGAACCCGAATCGTTGTCTTGGGTGAATCACTGAGTCACTAAACCATTCATTTGATTCGCTCCGGAATGATTCAGTCATTCTAAAAGAATCGTTTGAATGACTCAGTGATTCAATAACGAACTGCTGCCACCTGCTGGCCGTCTTTCCCCGTTTCTTATCTAAAAGTAGACATATATATTATTTCCCAACATATTTCTACATTCAGAATTTTGTATTTAAAACATTCATCTCATAAAAATGCTTATGCAATTATAAATACAGTCTAAATGCCACTTAGATCAGTTTTGTTTACATCATTTCAGTCATTCATTCACATTCATATTCAGATTTTTATTGATTTTGTAGGATTACATTTTTAGTCCATATTAAAGATATGGACATAAAAACTGAATAAAAACTGAATTTACAGATTAATGCAGAATGTAACTGAATGTGAACATTTAATAAAACTACTGTAATAATAAATAAACATAGTTTGTGTGCGTTCAAATAATCAGATGAGCTAAAACACAGGATTTGGTAACAATAAAACATAAGGTGAGGAAATAAAACATTTCATACGACACTAAACATGTTACACCTTTAATAGATTAATATTACAGACTATAAGTTTCAGGGTTTTAATTGGACCTGCTTTTTGATTAATACAATTTAATTTGATCATTAAAAAGGAGTCCAGAAAAAATGTAAATGGAAAAAATGAATTTAGAGAAAAATAAAATGGATAAAAATGAATTTAGAAAACATTAAAAAGGAAAAAAATGAATTTGGTCAAATTAAAACATTTCATAGATCCCTATTTTCAATATTCAGCATGATTATTTTGTATAAAACAGCAAATCACATAAAATGACTTTAGCTGGGTTTTCAGAGAGAGGGTCACATTTAGATTTGTTCGTAAAATAGGCATAATATAATATTAAAATATTCATTGAATTATTGAAAACACTTTTAGAATGATTACAGTTTATTTTTTTAACAGCAAGTAAACTAGTAATGCTTTATATTAGAGGTGTAACGAGACACTTATCCCACGAGACCAGATTTAGACTTTTGTAATCCTCAGATGAAATATAGAAGGAAAAATGTCTTTTATTCAACTGACAAACACAAAATGCAAAAAATTGTGCATTTTTACATGAACTTGTACTTTATGAAATTAAACTTTTTTAATGAATTACATGCAGTAATAACAACATAAACTAAATAACACTAAACTAAATTATGTAATTTACTAGTGGTGCTGACAAAATGTTAATTGCTCAAGTCTTTTAAAAATATATATTAATTTGAACAAAATACAAATTCAATGGAGTCAGTGTCTCCGTTCATAAAGACTTCTTTCACTATTATCTCCTGAATATATTATTAAATGATAAACACTGTTTAAACGGGTCGTCGTTAACAATACAAGTGATAAGATACTTTCACCCCCCCCCCATTTGTTTGCACCATTGCATAAATTAAATAGCCAAAAAGTGTTTTGTACTGCTTTTAAAATAAAATACATAAATTACAAAACAACTATTTACTGAACACTGAACACTTTTTATCATTCTATTAGACATTATACCAACAAAGCACAGTTTCTGGACCCCTTCTTGAATCAGTGTGTTTGTTTCTGTACAAATAAATGCATTCTTGCTGAGAAGAGACATTAGAATATATTACAGACCCCAATTTAACACTGTGTGCATTTTATAATAAATGTATTAATAGAGCTGTTGTAGGGTAATTATTATAGTTTAATTTTACTGAACAATACTAACATTAATGAATGTTGACGGGGCTTTTATTTTGTCAGAAGCCCGCAGGAAGACCTCAGCGCTTCTTTTTATTGACAGCAGATTAATAAATGTTTCTGGGGAGTTTGGGAAGATGTTTGGCGCATTGGCACATGCCTTTAAAAACACTAATACAAATATTACTGAGCAGCTGACAAGTAACAGTGTTTTAGCGCTGATTTATCTCACGCTTTAGACGTTGAATCCTGGCGTCGTGAGCTCGTGAAGCGCTGTTTGAATAGCATTACATGCAATCCATGCGTGTTTTAGAAAACATAACATTCTGTAGTTTATTTACTAATCGTTCGAGGCCATTTCGTGATTTCTTCATCAGCATCATCCACCCGTCCTCTTTTCATCGGACGCTTATTCGTCCGAACACTGAAAGAGCTTTTTGTTGTTGTTGTTGTTGTTGTTATTTTCGGTTGGAGAGCATTCGGTGCATCACTAGTACTTCTGTTATTTAAGTGTCTGTAACACAGAAATACTGATGTGTGGTTGAACACACTGTGGCTCTTTCTGGACCAGCAGAATGTCGTTAACACCGGTTTCACATCATCATCGTCAGCGTGTTTCGTCTCCGCTCATATCAGTGAAGGACCGCGTTCACACATGTACCGCTACGAAACATGCTCCTCGCGTGAAACAGTCTTAATAGACATCTGAATCATCATTCAGGAAAAAGATTGCGGGGGTGTTTGAATCAAGATCACAATCTTTTAACGATTAACGGTGCAGCTCTAATATAAACACTGGCTTAAAACAAATGATTACTTTGGTGTAAATTAATCTACTCCACCAAGCTACTGTTATAAGCATGAGCCTCGTCAGACTGGTCGTGGCGGCGGTGTCGCAACAATATATAGTGATATTCTCAATGTTTGACTCATTCGAAATACTTATGCTTCGTGTTAAACTGTCAGATAAGCAAAATAAATCTGTCCTATCTCTTGCTCTGGCTACTGTGTATAGACCGCCAGGGCCATATACAGATTTTCTAAAAGAATTTGCAGATTTCCTCTCAGACCCATTGGTTAATGTTGATAAAGCACTAATTGTTGGAGATTTTAACATTCATTGTTGATAATACAAATGATGCGTTAGGACTTGCGTTTACTGACCTAATAAACTCTTTTGGTGTCAAGCAAAATGTCACCGGGCCGACACATTGTTTTAATCATACGCTAGATTTAATAATATCGCATGGAATTGATCTTACTGATATAGATATCGCACCTCAAAGTGATGATGTTACTGACCATTTCCTCAGTAAGGGTAAAAACTTTGCCTGGCAGGGGCAGCTGCCACTCGACCTTCCACCGGCAAGCGTGCCTGCCACACGACCAGCCACAGCCAAACGCACCAGCCACACAAACAGCCACAGCCAAACGCGCCAGCCACACGACCAGCCACAGCCAAACGCGCCAGCCACACAAACCAGCCACAGCCAAACGCGCCAGCCACACGACCAGCCACAGCCAAACGCGCTAGCCACACGAACAGCCACACGACCAGCCACTGCCAAACGCGCCCGCCACACGACCCGCCACAGCCAAACACGCCAGCCACACGACCAGCCACAACCAAACGCGCCAGCCATATGAACCAGCCACAGCCAAAACGTGCCAGCCACACGACCAGCCACAGCCAAACGCGCCAGCCACACGACCAGCCACAGCCAAACGCACCCGCCACACGAACCAGCCACAGCCAAACGTGCCAGCCATACGAACAGCCACAGCCAAACGCGCCAGCCACACGACCAGCCACAGCCAAATGCGCCAGCCACACGACCAGCCACAGCCAAACGCATTAGCCACACGAACAGCCACAGCCAAACACGCCAGTCACACGACCAGCCACATCCAAACGCGCCAGTCACACGACCAGCCACCACTATAGCAAACAGGTGGTGCGACGCTTAGGCACTGTACACTCCATTTAGGATTTAAAGGGAGGAATCAGCTGGAAAATAGGTAAATAATTGTAAAATTGCACTGTTTGTTTGTTTATATGCATCGATCGGGGTGTAAATAGAGAGTGATGTTGTGGCAGGCGCATGCTTCGGTGCAGCGCGCGGCATTAAAAGGAGTAATAAAACAGGTTTTATGTGGCAATTAGATTAATAATTGTAATAAATTCTTACTGCAGATTTCTGACTGTTTACAGTCCGATTGGTGCACATGAGCAAACAGACAGTGCAATTGTACATGTATTTACCTTTTTGTCACTGTACCTTATATTTTATTCCTCTATTTAAATCCATAATGGAGCGCACGTCCCGTGGCACCTAAGCCTCCCGCCTGCTTCGATTGATGCACGTAAGGAAACACAATGCAACCACAACTCTGCCTGCCCCAGATGACACTTCACCAGTCAGATCTAGGCACAGCTGTCACAGAATTTTTTTTTTTTATATTGTTAAAGGACATTTGTAACTAGTACTCTGGCGAGTTTATTCATTATAATAGGATTGGATTATACAGTGATTTCTGCAGTCTTTGTATAAAAACATTTTATGTAAATGTTTGTCACTAAGCAACATTGAAACAACAGCTTTATTTATTTATTGTTTATTTGTATGTATGTATGCAGAGCTCAGACAACACTACAACAGCACTGGCAAAAATATGATTGGAAGGTAGGAAAGGAGTTTTAAAATACAGGCTACACATTTCGACTTTAAAGCAAACACAAAAAGGCAGCATATATTAAACAATATCTTTTATTTTTTTATTTTTTTAGACATAACCATACAATAAACGTGATAAAGACAACAGAGCACACACAGAAGAAAGTCAGCAATGTGATATAATATGACAGAGGCATACAACAGTGTTGTCATCAAAACCACTTTGAATCAGAATCTGAGGATAATCTGTAAAAGAGAAAGAAGAATGTTTAGGTTTATAAAATACATAGAATGAACATGACTAAAGGGAAAATTAAAATCAAGAGAAATGTCATTAAAAAAGCCACTTTAATAAATTTACTTTAAATGTCCCTTTGTTTGCAAAGCCATTTCTGCCTTGAACCTATGGAAACCTTCTGTCTTTTTTAGGATTAAGAAGGTTACCTTTGAATGATCAAGAGCAGAAAGAGAAAAGAACTGTTAAAAATGCATTGTGTTATATGTTTTAGCAATGCATTAAAACATTTTAAATTAGTAATAATTACCTCAGGAGTTAGAACTTCCATAATGTAGGATGCATTACTTAATTCTGTCATGTCTATCTGTGTGACTCTTGTAACTCTGTCAATGTCTGTTGGCAAAAGGCCTTACATTTAGCGTTATTATATTAGTTATATCTTAAGTACTTAAGTTATCTTATTTCCAAATTATTTAAATTTTGTTTAGCAATAGTTGCAATTACTAGTTTCTATTTTCACACACACACACAAACACACACCATTATTTTACCTGTTGTTCATCAAAAAAATAAATCCTTTCATTAAGTTTCTTCTTCAGCTTAGGACAACATGTTTGATGTTTATGCAAAAACACTGTATTGTGTAGTTCCTACAACGTGCAAAAAAAATGTTATTTTAAACAAAACCACAGTATTTGTTTGAAACAAGTGTTAAATGTGGATATTTTCTAATTGTAGATTTCCAGAAAACTCCAACTCATGCTTATACATACTGATGCTTATACATGTCAATGAGACACTGCATATGCAAATTAGCACTTTACAAAAGGGAAGTCACATTTATTCACTTATTGATGAGATTAGATTAGTCTTGTTTACCATAATGTCCTGGTCTGTTATTACAATGTCAACCACCAATACCTGCTTCAATAATGATAGTGTTCTGTAAAAAGAAATTGGAGGGTTATACAAATATTGAATGTATTTATAATGTAGTAACTGAAGTTTGTTTTCAAATGTAGAGTACATACTTATTATAAGGATATGACTGATCAATGTCACATCCACAGTTGAATGGCATGTCCTTTGTGACCATTGCTGGATCAATGGCAGCACAGTCACTGTGCAACCATTTGTTACAACTGTCACACTGAGTCCATTGCAGTGTTTTGACATCTGGATGCATGGTTCTGCTGAAGAGATTAAATATAATTATATATAGCTGCTCAATAAATACAGTGTACATTAAAATGCAGCATGGTCACTTACTTTATCCGAATTTCTTGAGATATGCAAATATCAAGGTCCTGGGCCATACATCTGTTTTTAGATTTAGGTTCTGTAATCTTTGGTTGAAAGTCCTAAGAACAGAAGATGAGAAAAACAGTGTTTACACTTCAGCAAAATATAAAATATCATGTTTATTGTATATTACATACATCCGTGTTAGAGAGAAAGCCACCATTAAAGCTTAACTGTCTGCTTTACCTCCGATTGTAGATTTTCAACCAAACAGGAGGCATGGTAAAGTCGAAGATGAATCAGTTTGTCAGTGTGAAGCGACTCAGGAGACATTTTAAGACATTTTGCTTCCATATCTGCCATCTACGAGAATGTAAATGGAATTAGAAAAATTAGCTGTAATCATTTTTAAACAGTATTTGTTTACTTTCTCATAGTATGCATTACATAAATATGTAAAAAGTTACAAACATAAACTCATAAAACTCTTATCCACTCACTGTGCAAACAAAAACACCACAGTTATTTCCATAATTTCTCCGCCATTGCTGTGGATTGCACACAGTCCACCCATCCAGGGAGTCTACATTTCTAAAGGCATCTCTGGAAGAAAGAAATGGACTTAAAGCAGACTGTACCCAAGTCATGAAATGTTTTTAAAATAACTGTGTAAAACATAAAAGGTATTACTTTAGAATGTCCATATCCTGTGTTGTCATAAATCCTTATTTGTTTACAGAAGAAATTCAATAAAGAGACATTTTAAAGCAGTCACAAATATTTTTTTTTGTTCTTTTTTGGCTTGTCTATAATAACATTGCAGACAAATCACATCTATATACTGTATAATCTCATTTTGTTCTTATGTAATGAACACCGCTAGAGTTGTACTAACCCAAAGAATGAAGTGGCATCCTATCTCTGGTGTCCTATCTGTGCCAACAATTCTTGGTAAAAGCGTTTTCTGTGCATCATTCTGAAATGAAAGAAATGGGAAGCACGTGTTCCTAAGGCATTCATGACATTCATAGGATGTAGAGACAGGATTGCTTTAATGCATTTTATTTTAGAAATTGAATAGTACCTCAAGCATTTTCAGATGTGAATCAGAAATTATTAATGAAGCCAGCCAGTCCCTGTACCACACATGAATGTGTCAGTCATCAAGGCTGCAGCATGAGGATAGAACAAAATTACATGTAAATTGCACTTCTTTCATCTGCCCATAATGCTTGTTTGCATGTTTATGAAATTGATTAAAACTAGTGAAAAAAAGTATAGATTCCGAAGCAGTTACTTACATTCTGGTTTTCTGAGGCAATTTGTGCAATCCGACAATTTACTGTCTTTAAAGCAAAATATGAAGATGCATAGTAAGAAAGTGTATTCAAATATATTGTTTATTTCCATATCTACTTGTACATCTTGTCTGTGTGTGATAGTTGCGTAATCAAATAAATTTAATCAATTACATTTTAAAATCATTAGGTAACCATAATTATTACTTACATTGTCATATGGCCATGGCATCAGTTGGCTACTGGTGTCTTTCAAGAGATCGAGTGGGCACAAACTTTTCAGATCACGTAGATCCAACAAGCCGTAACGAGAGATTCTAGCAATGACATCATGCTCTCTCTTCTCAACAGCATACAGCTGTCTGATTTTGTCCTAATGATGCAGAAGATGTGTTAATGATTTTATATTCCTATTAATAGTAAATATTATTACTACTGATATGTAGTAACCATAGCTAACCAGCACACTTGTTACCTTATTTTTCTCATTAATTGGAAACATTGTCACTGAGAAACGGTAGCCATCCACAGTAGGACTGTCCCCTTTTATTCCCCTTTGCTAGAGCCGGAGGATTCTGGACTGTTGTCAGGTTTTCTTGTTTGTGTTACATTTACATTTACATTTAGTCATTTAGCAGACGCTTTTATCCAAAGCGACTTACAATTGGGGAGTACATAAAGCGATTAATCTTGAAGAGGCAAACATACAGAGGAAGTGCCAATAACACCAAGTCTCAGGCATTGTTCAAATAAGTACAAGCTAGCAAGGGAAGGAGAGAAAGATAAAGAGAAAGATGAAGATTTTGAAAAAGTGAACGTTTTTTTTTGTTTGTTTTTTTATATAGTCAAGTAGAGTTGAAAGAGATGAGTTTTCAGTTGTTGCTTGAAAATTGACAGGGATCCAGCATTCCGGATGGGGGTGGGAAGATCATTCCACCGGCCAGGAACGGTGAAAGAGAATGTTCTGGAGAGTGATTTTGAGCCTCTCTGTGATGGTACCACGAGGCGTCGCTCACTAGCAGATCTCAGGCTTCTGGAGGGGATGTAAGTTTGTAATAGTGAGTGGAAGTAGGTGGGTGCTGAGCCTGTGATTGTTCTATATGCAAGCATCAGTGTCTTGAACTGGATGCGAGCTGCAACTGGTAGCCAGTGCAAGGAGACAAAGAGAGGTGTAACATGGGCTCTCTTGGGCTCGTTGAAGACCAGTCGTGCCGCTGCATTCTGAATCATTTGTAAAGGTTTGATTGTGTTTGATGGAAGTCCAGCCAGAAGAGCATTGCAGTAGTCCAGCCTAGAAATGACAAGGGCCTGGACAAGAAGTTGTGCAGCATGCTCTGTCAGAAAGGGCCTGATCTTTCTGATGTTGTGTAGTGCAAACCTGCAAGATCGAGCAGTCTTTGCAATGTGCTCTTTGAAGGTCAGCTGGTCATCGAAGATTACACCAAGATTTCTGACCGAAGCTGATGGGGTAATTGTTGACGAACCTAACTGAATCGTGAAATCATGCTGTAGAGTTGGAGTTGCAGGGAAGACAAGAAGCTCAGTCTTTGCCAGGTTGAGCTGTAGGTGGTGTTCTTTCATCCATGCCGAGATGTCCGCCAGGCAGCCTGAGATCCGTGCAGCTACCGTTGGATCATCTGGTCGAAATGAGAGATAGAGCTGTGTGTCATCAGCATAGAAGTGGTAGGAGAAGCCATGTGCCTGTATGATGGGAGCCAGTGATGTAGTGTATGTGGAGAAGAGGAGGGGTCCAAGAACCGATCCCTGGGGAACCCCAGTGACCAATTTATGAGCTTTGGATACCTCCCCTCCCCAGGCCACCCTGAAAGACCGACCAGTGAGATAGGATTCAAACCAGCGAAGTGGAATCCCAGTAATATCCAGTGATGAGAGGGTGGACAGGAGGATCTGATGATTGACAGTGTCAAAAGCGGCAGACAGATCCAGCAGAATGAGGACTGATGATTTGGAATTGGCTTTTGCAATTCGCAGGGCTTCAGTGACCGATAGTAGTGCAGTCTCAGTTGAATGGCCACTCCTGAAACCTGACTGTTTAGTGTCCAGTTTGTTGTTCTGTGAAAGAAACAATGAGACCTGGTTAAATACAACTCGTTCGAGTGTTTTGGCAATGAATGGAAGGAGAGAAATAGGTCTGTAGTTTTCTAAAAGAGAAGTGTTTAATGTAGGTTTTTTGAGGAGTGGGGTTACCCGAGCCTGCTTGAATGCAGTGGGGAAGATGCCTGTGAGGAGAGATGTGTTGATAATGTGTGTGAGTGCTGGTAGGAGTGCGGGAGAGATTGCTTGGAGAAGGTGTGAGGGGATAGGGTCTAGAGGACATGTTGTAGGATGGCTGGAGAGGAGAAGTTTGGATACTTCCGCCTCAGTGAGGGGACAGAAGGAGAAGATGGGAGTTTGAGCAGTGGATCTAGTTGGTTGGGGGTCCTGTGTGAGTGGAGGTGAAAACTGACTGCTGACTGTTTTAGTTTTGTTTGTAAAAAAAGTTGCAAAGTCATCAGCTGTGATAGAAGAAGTGGTGGGAGGTGGTCGAGGGGACAGAGGAGAGAATTAAATGTTCTGAAGAGATCACGCATATCTGGAGCATTGTTGATCTTGTTATGGAAATGTGACGATTTGGCAGTGTGGACTTCAGCAGAGAAATATGAAAGAAACGATTGATACATACTCAGGTCCGACGGCTCGTTTGATTTTCGCCATTTTCTCTCTGCCGCTCGGAGTGTGGTCCGATGTTCACGAAGAACATCAGATAACCAGGGGTTAGAAGGGGCAGTCCGTGCTGGCCTGGAGGAGAGAGGACAAATGTCATCTAGACAAGTGGTTAAAGTAGAGCATAAAGTATCAGTAGCAGCATTCACATCCAGAGATGAGAAATGTGTAGGTGAGGGAAGAGAGGAGGATACTACAGAGGAAAGACGTGAGGGAGAAAGGGAGCGTAGGTTTCGTCTAAAAGTAACCGGTAAGGGGGTTGGTGGCACCCGGGTAGCAAAGTGTAATGTGAGTTTAATAAAGAAATGGTCAGAGATATGTAGTGGTTGTACCAGAATGTTATCTGCAGTACAATCGCGTGTGTAAATTAAATCAAGTTGGTTGCCTGATTTGTGAGTGCTAGTAGTGGTAAGGCGTTTGAGATCAAATGAAGCTAAGAGCGAATGAAAGTCTGTAGCATAAGGCTTTTCTAGATGAATGTTGAAATCGCCAAAAACTAAGAGTGGAGTTCCATCCTCCATGAAAGAGGACAGCAACCCATCCAACTCCTCTAGGAAGGGGGCTAGAATTTGACCAGGGGGACGGTAGATTACCACAATCTGGAGTTTTATAGGAGCCATTACAGTAATCGCATGGGATTCAAATGAGTTGTAATTGCATAGGGGCGAGTGGGTTGAGTATTTCCAATTATTTGAAATGAGCAGACCAGTGCCCCCACCCCGGCCAACCTGACGTGGGGTGTGAGAGAAAGAGAAATTGTTAGAGAGGGCAGCTGGAGTTGCTGAGTCTTCTGGACGAATCCAGGTCTCAGTCAAGCCCAAGATGCTGAGAGTGGATTGTAAAGAAAAAGCGGAAATGAAGTCTGCTTTGTTGACAGCTGACTGGCAATTCCAGAGAGCCATAGAGAAAGAAAGAGGTGAAGTAGTAGAAGATGTAGAGATGGGGCGCAGGTTAGCAGGATTACGTTGCCGTCTGCGTGTGATGTTAGAGCGTGGTCGTCGAGAGACAACCGGAATGGTGTTGAAACACATGATAGAGGTGGAAGTATAGAGGATAGCAAAGGAGAGTGTGTGAGGGAAGGGAGGAAAAATATACCTGAATGCGTTGCCGGTGTCGTTGCTCGGGTAAAGTTGCACAGGAAAAAGTCGCTTGTCTTTACACTCGTCTGTCTTCACACGAGGATGCTGAACGCTTCCGCAGACGCTTCCGCGTCAGCCTCGGACATCAAATAAATACACAGTCTAATTAAGAGAATAGAGTGAAAACAGCTGTGAACGGCTTCTGATTAGCCCAGCCAATAAGCCTAACAGAGTGCTAATGGCTCAAGACGAAACTAACACCTTGCCCAAGGAGCAATGGAGGCGCAAATGATTATATTTACCAGTAAGTGCAATCAAAACTATTCAACCAACGAAAATGCAGACTACAAATAGGTAGGAAACGAAATATTCCTTCCTAGGAGCAAGTAAATTATTTAAACAACAGATCTATGAACAAGTATTAAAGACACACTCACAAGCTGACGTCCGTTTCTTCTGGTGACTAATCGGCTTTTCCCGATTTAAAACAAGAACCAAGCAGTTTAAATACTCCAACAGTCGCTGTGAACGGCTTCTGATTAGCCCAGCCAATAAGCCTAACAGAGTGCTAATGGCTCAAGACGAAACTAACACCTTGCCCAAGGAGCAATGGAGGCGCAAATGATTATATTTACCAGTAAGTGCAATCAAAACTAATCAACCAACGAAAATGCAGACTACAAATAGGTAGGAAACGAAATATTCCTTCCTAGGAGCAAGTAAATTATTTAAACAACAGATCTATGAACAAGTATTAAAGACACACTCACAAGCTGACGTCCGTTTCTTCTGGTGACTAATCGGCTTTTCCCGATTTAAAACAAGAACCAAGCAGTTTAAATACTCCAACAGTCGCTGTGAACGGCTTCTGATTAGCCCAGCCAATAAGCCTAACAGAGTGCTAATGGCTCAAGACGAAACTAACACCTTGCCCAAGGAGCAATGGAGGCGCAAATGATTATATTTACCAGTAAGTGCAATCAAAACTATTCAACCAAGGAAAATGCAGACTACAAATAGGTAGGAAAAATAGGTTGTTTCACCATCTTGTGTTCCTGTAATGAATTGGGAAATAGTAACATAACAATAAATAAAGTGGCAAACATTTTAATACATTTCGGATGTTGATTTTGTTGTTGCTGTCCTGGTCTTTTCTAAGTGAAAACATTATTTCCCAGGGTTTCCACTGTTTGCAGCAATCCTCATGAATTCTGTGCATGCCTGCACATCACAGGTGAACTATTTGAAAACTTTTGCACATTTTTTCCATATCATTGGTTCCTGTCTGCCATGCTGCTGTCTTTCATGTCTTTGGTGGTTGGATGTGCTGGTGAAATTAATCCCACATTTCTTGCAGAACAGATTCTCTTTCTGAACTGGGTCAACATGGATGGTGGTGTCCAGGCAGGATTTTCTGTCATCTAAGAAATAATATGATACATCACATTATGACATTTTCCACTTTATTTAATTTACTGTTTAGGATGCTTATGTATTATGTGCTGACCTGAGGCTTTTTCTGGGAACATCAGACCTGTTGTTGGCACACCACAAAGAGAAACAAACAGAATGTATCATTACAAAATTAAATATTTAAAAAACAAGAACAAATTTCAAAATTGACAAAATACATACCATGTTTTCTTAAGTGGCATTTGAAATCAAAAGACCTTTGAATTACTTTATTGCACTTTGAACAATGCCAGTGGCTCCTTCTACCACTTTGTCGATCAGGACGGTAACATGGTATTGAGAACTTGCCTACAAAGAGTTATAATGAAATTAACATGAAAAGTAATGGATCTTGGATATTATACATATTACAAAATATATATTATAGTGATTTTACAAATATTACATTGCAGATAATTAACAAAAATGTCAAATTTTTAACGATGACTTGTTTCACCATCTGTAAAATGAATGGCAAATGTTAGACGTCGTTTGGACAAATGATCACTAGATGCTGTAATAGATTTTCTGCAGTAACAGCAGGCCTGATCTCCTCCAAGGCTTAAACGATCCTCTTCACTGACAAACTCAAACTTCCTTGCTGAAAAAAAATGAATAAGCAGACCAAAATACCATCAGGATGACAAAGAATATTTGCTACAATATCACTCCATATCCTAAATCAGTGGTACTTAACCTGTTTTACTCAAAAGCCCCCCTCCTCTCTGAATCAATACTGCAAAGCCCCCAACCTTTTTTAGTCACAAAAACAGTTGTAATTCCAGTGTTATTATTTTGCAATTTCATTATATATTTTTTAGCAAAATAAATTAAAGCTAGATTTTAATCTAAAGTGTTCTTTTACAAATACAACTCATTACATACACTATAAACACTTTAAATGAGAGAAATTTAGATATTTGTGAAAGATGTTTTCTCTGTTTTGGAGGGATGATAATTTTTAAATCAAATATTTATTGTATCAAAATGTGTTAATACTTTACTATAGTTAAAGGTGGATAATTTTATCAGTTGTTTATGCAAAAATCCATATTACTATTATAGTTTTTATTGATACCCTTTGCTACAGCTGATAATTTTTTATATTGCTCTTATGAATGTTTATAGCATGATTTGTGTAAATGTAACTACTACGGAATGACAGACTTCTTCATGGATAGTGTTTGCGTATTTCTTATCATTATATAACCTACTTGTTCTACAGATCTGTGTACTAGTGTTAAATGCTACTGTTTTTGATAGTGTTGATAACGTTTCTGACAGAAAAATGTTAAATTTAGTGGAAAAGACAAATCCCGAAAACGCTAGCTGGATCTGACAACACGGAGGCTGCACCATCGCACTCACAACCGGCAGCGTCTCACAACGATCGTTTTCATACGCTAAAAACATGAAAACTTTACCGAAGTCCGGTCCTCGGTGACGTCATGATCACAGTTCGTCATATCACTACTAACGTTACTCTTATTGCAGTAAGAAATGTTTTTAATGTTAAGAAGATCCTGAATTGTTTTGCTTACCTCCCATGCTGTAAATCCTCCAAGAATCGCCAACACCTTAAAAAAGTTAATATATGCCTTTCCATGCAGAACATGTAGCTGTATCAAAATAAGTGTACTTATGCAAAAAAAACATGTTTAGGTAATGATCCTTCAGGGCCATTGTCCTCAAATCCAGGTTCGCACAACCAATCGGATTGTTCGATTAGGTATTTATTTACCTATTTGCCACATAATTTATATTTTATTCCTCCATTTAAAAGCATAACGACGAAGTGTCGTGCCTGCCACAACATCTCTCTCTGTTTACACTCCGAATTATGCGTTTAACATTTACATTAAATCATTTAGCAGACGCTTTTATCCAAAGCGATTTACAAATGAGGACAATAGAAGCAATCAAAACTAGGGCTGTAGTACTCGAGTCCGGTCTCGGTACGTTTTTCTATCCTCTCTGACTTGTCTTGGACTCATTGGTATTTGGACTCGGACTTGTCTCGGACTTGGTCATCGGACTCGCCAAATGTTCAAGTTGGTCTCGACCGAGTCCAGCAATATATGCTTTTTTTCTCTTTCAAAACAAAACCATTAATCTGGCTCGCTTGTTCCGCAAATGGGTAATGTAATGGCCATTGGTTTAACTCTATCTAGAACGGGCATTGTCATTGGTCCATCTAGAACGGGCATTGTCATTGGTCGCCTGTTAAATGCACAGCTGCGTCATATGAGTTCGCTTGGCTTTGAGTGTGCGCGCTGCTGGAGGCATAAATAATCTTTATTTTGGCCACAGACACACTGTCGGCAAGTTGCATAATACAGTTTGGTTTTACAAAGTTCTTGGAGTTTTCCCTCTCATTTTCCTTCGCTTTTAAATACCTTATTAATGCCCGTGCGCATTTTGCTTTCACTTTCATTTCAGGTCAATTGCTTATCTATAACTTACAACAACACATGTTCTGCAATAAACATGGGACTTTAATTAACAAAACAAATACAAATACACCATTA
The DNA here is from genome assembly GCA_027474115.1 of Schizopygopsis malacanthus. NCBI lineage: Eukaryota > Metazoa > Chordata > Actinopteri > Cypriniformes > Cyprinidae > Schizopygopsis > Schizopygopsis malacanthus. The sequence goes on from CM049871.1 coordinate 42,537,521, forward strand.
CCATGCTATAAGCCTAATATAAAATTACAAACTTGCAAAATTTTTAAATGTAAAAAAAAAAAACTAAAACTGACAATCATCAAACGCCGTGGCACCAAATTAATAAGAAAAAGAACGAATATGAGCAAAACGAATAAAGCCTGGAGGCACGGAATACAACTGGATGTAAAATAAAATAAATTACACAAAAATGTAAATAAAGTAAAAAATAAGCAAACACTGTGGCAATGGCTGGGCGATTTATCAGATTTTATAGATTAATTCGAATTTAATGTTTTGCCACAATTACATTTTTTATAAATCGAGGAATCACGATTTTGAATAGAAATATTACCAAACGCTAGAATTAGACACTTTGATAATAACAGAGAAAAGAACAACCCAACCGCATATCGATACACATGATTAACCGCTCACGTGTGATGCTCTCTAGGTGCCATTCACACAGAGTGTGTTTTTGTGTTGACGCGGGCAGTGGAATAGGAAAAATACAAGAATATGTGAGTTAAACATCTTTTAATAAATAGAGTGCCGCGTTTTTAGAAAGCCGTTTCATGCACGAGACGCTGCAAGAGACGCGAGCGCAACAGTCAAACGCGTCCATGTCTACATAGAAAAAACAATGGAACAGCAGCGTAATCGAATACAAACCTGTGATGACCTACTGCTGTATATCTGATATTTCATGTTTACATCAGGGTGACAGGCTGAAAACTGCTGTTCATTGTTTTACAGAGCCTAAATAATAATAGCACTCTAGGTGTTATACCTTCAGTCATTTTGAATTGGAATTACTTGAGTTTTTTGGAGCATTTGTCTTGTATTATTTCAGAACATATAGCCTAATATGCATAATATAAGTTTGTACAATATGTAGTTGTAGTTCATCTTTTCTGCAAAGATATTTAGTGATTTGTTTCACATTTACATCATGAAGACAACGTCATGTGTGGTGCACGTAGAATATACTATTCTTTAACTAGAGGGTTAATAAAGAGAAAGTTGCTTGAATCATGTTGTAGTTACATTTTCAAGTTGACTAGATAAAATCTTACAAAATCGAGAATTGGTCAAATATTAGTGAAATTGCTAAACCTAAAATATCCTCCTGAGACGCCCCCCCCCCCCCCCCCAAAAAAAAGTTTTCATGTCATTACATTGTTTAGACCATAAGAAAAAAATATTTTTTTCATTTTTTTTTTGAAAAACTATTTTATTCATATTTGATTATATGTCCTCTGTAGAGGACACAAGGACTAAAATGAAATGGCACGAATAGACATAAAAACGGCAAAATCAATGGTTTTTTTTAAATCACCAAATACATTTTTAGGTTTCAGGATTTTTTTATACTAAACTTTGTTTAAGGATGATTCTCAACTATGTTTTAAAATTGTTTTATGCAATATGTGTGTAAAAAATTCCATAAACTGGTTTCCCATTAAACACAGTGTACCTATACACTGTATCTAATTTTCTTATTAATGTGTTGCTGTTGGGACAGAATGTTGAAAAATAATTTTCATAATGGGAGTAATACATGGCCAGATTTTCATAATAATATATAATATTTCATAAGCAAACTGATATATAATTTATTTCTCTATTCAATTGTTGTCTCCCAAAATGCATAATAAACATGCTTTTAGTCCTGGTGTCCTCTACATTGAATATGTATGAAATGATGTCCTGTTTCACAACAGGAAGTCATATTTGAATTTGAAAACCCAGAACATTTTCCTGAGATGTTGCTTTATGACAAACAATCTGAAAATGATTCAGATGTAAAAGACATTACAGAATATAATCATATTTCCATAAGAATGTAAAATTTTTCACTAAATTAAATATAGCCATCTTTAAAGACGTATGAGAGGGTTTAAAAAACATTTAGTATCTCTATAAAGCCCTGAATGTGCTTTGTACAGGACATCCAGACTTATAACTGTGACATGTGAGGTCTCAGAGAAATTCACTAAAATAGAATGTCCACTACAGAGGCGAAAACTCCATAGCTGGGTCTCAGGAGGAGAAATAAAATTGCCTAACTTGATCCTACAGTGTTGCTGCACATGCTTTTAGATCATTACAAACAATAATGCGAAATTATTATATTATAATAGAAGATATGCCGTCTCTCGTATCACATAAATTATCAATAATTAAGTATGTGGTTTTGAAGAAGATAATTTTTTTCTTTCTCTGTTTTGACCGTCTCATTTGGACTTGGACTTGACTTGGACTCGAACCTTTTTGGACTCGGTCTTGACTCGGACTCGAAGCTCTTTGGACTTGGACTTGTCTTGGACTCGACAAAGGTGGACTTGACTACAGCCCTAATCAAAACCAACAAAAGAGCAACGACACGTAAGTTCTATAACAAGTCTTGGTTAGCCTAACGCAGTCATAACAAGGTTTAAAAAAAAAAGAAATAAAACAAGTATATAGAATAAAGAAAAAAAGAAAGCTAGTTTTTTTTCTCTCAGTGCAGTTTTATATTTACCTTTTTTCCAGCTGATTCCTCCCTTTAAATCCATAGAGCGTACAGTGCAGTTTGGCTGTGGCTGGTCGTGTGGCAGGCGCACATAGCGGTGGCAGCTGCCATTAGCAGGCGCACTTGGCAGTGGCAGGTCGAGTGGGAGCTGCCCCTGCCACGCAAAGTTTTTACTCCCTCTCCATTTCCTTGTATTGTGCATGCTGCATATTATTGATATTAACTATATGGATCCGCGTTGGTGAGAGGGAGGGTGAGGGTGGACACGAACAGGTGTCCAGGTATGGTGAGAGGGAGGGTGAGGGTGGACACGAACAAGAGTCCATGCATGGTGAGAGGGAGGGTGAGGGTGGACATGAACAGGTGTCCATGCATGGTGAGAGGGAGGGTGAGGATGGACACGAACAGGTGTCCATGCATGGTGAGAGGGAGGGTGAGGGTGGACACGAACAGGTGTCCAGGTATGGTGAGAGGGAGGGTGAGGGTGGACACGAACAGGTGTCCAGGTATGGTGAGAGGGAGTGTGAGGGTGGACACGAACAGGTGTCCAGGTATGGTGAGAGGGAGGGTGAGGGTGGACACGAACAGGTGTCCAGGTATGGTGAGAGGGAGGGTGAGGGTGGACACGAACAGATGTCCAGATATGGTGAGTGGGAGGGTGAGGGTGGACATGAACAGGTGTCCAGGTATGGTGAGAGGGAGGGTGAGGGTGGACACGAACAGGTGTCCAGGTATGATGAGAGGGAGGGTGAGGGTGGACACGAACAGGTGTCCAAGTATGGTGAGAGGGAGGGTGAGGGTGGACATGAACAAGTGTCCAGGTATGGTGAGAGGGAGGGTGAGGGTGGACACGAACAGGTGTCCAGGTATGGTGAGAGTGAGGGTGAGGGTGGACACGAACAGGTGTCCAGGTATGGTGAGAGGGAGGGAGGGCGGACACGAACAGGTGTCCAGGTATGGTGAGAGTGAGGGTGGACATGAACAGGTGTCCAGGTATGGTGAGAGGGAGGGTAGACACGAACAGGTGTCCAGGTATGGTGAGAGTGAGGGTGGACACGAACAGGTGTCCAGGTATGGTGGGAGTGAGGGTGAGGGTGGACATGAACAGGTGTCCAGGCATGATGAGAGGGAGGGTGAGGGTGGACACGAACAGGTGTCCAGGTATGGTGAGAGGGAGGGTGAGGGTGGACATAAACAAGAGTCCAGGTATGGTGAGAGGGAGGGTGAGGGTGGACACGAACAGGTATCCAGGAATGGTGAGAGTAAGGGTGGACATGAACAAGTGTCCAGGTTTGGTGAGAGGGAGGGTGAGGGTGGACACGAACAGGTGTCCGGGTATGGTGGGAGTGAGGGTGAGGGTGGACATGAACAGGTGTCCATGCATGGTGAGAGGGAGGGTGAGGGTGGACACGAACAGGTGTCCAGGTATGGTGAGAGGGAGGGTGAGGGTGGACACGAACAGGTGTCCAGGTATGGTGAGAGGGAGTGTGAGGGTGGACACGAACAGGTTTCCAGGTATGGTGAGAGGGAGGGTGAGGGTGGACACGAACATGTGTCCAGGTATGGTGAGAGTGAGGGTGAGGGTGGACACGAACAGATGTCCAGATATGGTGAGTGGGAGGGTGAGGGTGGACATGAACAGGTGTCCAGGTATGGTGAGAGGGAGGGTGAGGGTGGACACGAAAAGGTGTCCAGGTATGGTGAGAGGGAGGGTGAGGGTGGACACGAACAGGTGTCCAAGTATGGTGAGAGGGAGGGTGAGGGTGGACACGAACAGGTGTCCAGGTATGGTGAGAGGGAGGGTGAGGGTGGACACGAACAGGTGTCCAGGTATGGTGAGAGGGAGGGTGAGGGTGGACACGAATAGGTGTCCAGGTATGGTGAGAGGGAGTGTGAGGGTGGACACGAACAGGTGTCCAGGTATGGTGAGAGGGAGGGTGAGGGTGGACACGAACAGGTGTCCAGGTATGGTGAGAGTGAGGGTGAGGGTGGACACGAACAGATGTCCAGATATGGTGAGTGGGAGGGTGGACATGAACAGGTGTCCAGGTATGGTGAGAGGGAGGGTGAGGGTGGACACGAACAGGTGTCCAGGTATGGTGAGAGGGAGGGTGAGGGTGGACACGAACAGGTGTCCAAGTATGGTGAGAGGGAGGGTGAGGGTGGACATGAACAGGTGTCCAGGTATGGTGAGAGGGAGGGTGAGGGTGGACACGAACAGGTGTCCAGGTATGGTGAGAGTGAGGGTGAGGGTGGACACGAACAGGTGTCCAGGTATGGTGAGAGGGAGGGAGGGTGGACACGAACAGGTGTCCAGGTATGGTGAGAGTGAGGGTGGACATGAACAGGTGTCCAGGTATGGTGAGAGGGAGGGTAGACACGAACAGGTGTCCAGGTATGGTCAGAGTGAGGGTGGACACGAACAGGTGTCCAGGTATGGTGGGAGTGAGGGTGAGGGTGGACATGAACAGGTGTCCAGGCATGATGAGAGGGAGGGTGAGGGTGGACACGAACAGGTGTCCAGGTATGGTGAGAGGGAGGGTGAGGGTGGACATAAACAAGTGTCCAGGTATGGTGAGAGGGAGGGTGAGGGTGGACACGAACAGGTATCCAGGTATGGTGAGAGTAAGGGTGGACATGAACAAGTGTCCAGGTATGGTGAGAGTGAGGGTGAGGGTGGACACAAACAAGTGTCCAGGTATGGTGAGAGGGAGGGTGAGGGTGGACACGAACAGGTGTCCATGTATGGTGAGAGGGAGGGTGAGGGTGGACATGAACATGTGTCTAGGTATGGTGAGAGGGAGGGTGTACACGAACAGGTGTCCAGGTATGGTGAGAGTGAGGGTGGACATGAACAGGTGTCCAGGTATGGTGAGAGGGAGGGTAGACACGAACAGGTGTCCAGGTATGGTGAGAGTGAGGGTGGAAACGAAAAGGTGTCCAGGTATGGTGAGAGGGAGGGTGAGGGTGGACACGAACAGGTGTTCAGGTATGGTGAGAGGGAGGGTGAGGGTGGACACGAACAGGTGTCCAGATATGGTGAGAGGGAGGGTGAGGGTGGACACGAACCGGTGTCCAGGTATGGTGAGAGGGAGGGTGTACACGAACATGTGTCTAGGTATGGTGAGAGGGAGGGTGGACACGAACAGGTGTCCAGGTATGGTGAGAGGGAGGGTGAGGGTGGACAGGGTGGACACGAACAGGTGTCCAGGTATGGTGAGAGGGAGGGTGAGGGTGGACACGAACAGGAGTCCAAATATGGTGAGAGGGAGGGTGAGGGTGGACACTAACAGGTGTCCAGGTATGGTGAGAGGGAGGGTGAGGGTGGACACGAACAGGTGTCCAGGTATGGTGAGAGGGAGGGTGAGGGTGGACACGAACAGGTGTCCATGCATGGTGAGAGGGAGGGTGAGGGTGGACATGAACAGGTGTCCATGCATGGTGAGAGGGAGGGTGAGGGTGGACACGAACAGGAGTCCAAATATGGTGAGAGGGAGGGTGAGGGTGGACACGAACAGGTGTCCAGGTATGGTGAGAGGGAGGGTGAGGGGTGGACACGAACAGGTGTCCAGGTATGGTGAGAGGGAGGGTGAGGGTGGACACGAACAGGTGTCCATGTATGGTGAGAGGGAGGGTGAGGATGGACACGAACAGGTGTCCAGGTATGGTGAGAGGGAGGGTGGACATGAACATGTGTCTAGGTATGGTGAGAGGGAGGGTGAGGGTGGACACGAACAGGTGTCCAGGTATGGTGAGAGGGAGGGTGAGGGTGGACACGAACAGGTGTCCAGGTATGGTGAGAGTGAGGGTGAGGGTGGACACGAACAGGTGTCCAGGTATGGTGAGAGTGAGGGTGAGGGTGGACACGAACAGGTGTCCAGGTATGGTGAGAGGGAGGGTGGATACGAACAGGTGTCCAGGTATGGTGAGAGTGAGGGTGGACACGAACAGGAGTCCAGGTATGGTGAGAGTGAGGGTGGACATGAACAGGTGTCCAGGTATGGTGAGAGGGAGGGTGAGGGTGGACACGAATATGTGTCTAGGTATGGTGAGAGGGAGGGTGAGGGTGGACACGAACAGGTGTCCAGGTATGGTGAGTGGGAGGGTGAGGGTGGACATGAACAGGTGTCCAGGTATGGTGAGAGGGAGGGTGAGGGTGGACACGAACAGGTGTCCATGTATGGTGAGAGGGAGGGTGAGGGTGGACACGAACAGGTGTCCAGGTATGGTGAGAGGGAGGGTGGTGAGAGGGTGAGGGTGGACATGAACATGTGTCTAGGTATGGCGAGAGGGAGGGTGAGGGTGGACACGAACAGGTGTCCAGGTATGGTGAGAGGGAGGGTGAGGGTGGACACGAACAGGTGTCCAGGTATGGTGAGAGTGAGGGTGAGGGTGGACACGAACAGGTGTCCAGGTATGGTGAGAGGGAGGGTGGATACGAACAGGTGTCCAGGTATGGTGAGAGTGAGGGTGGACACAAACAGGTGTCCAGGTATGGTGAGAGGGAGGGTGAGGGTGGACATGAACAGGTGTCCAGGTATGGTGGGAGGGAGGGTGGACACGACAGGTGTCCAGGTATGGTGAGAGGGAGGGTGAGGGTGGACACGAACAGGTGTCCAGGTATGGTGAGAGGGAGGGTGAGGGTGGACACGAACAGGTGTCCATGTATGGTGAGAGGGAGGGTGAGGGTGGACACGAACAGGTGTCCAGGTATGGTGAGAGTGAGGGTGGACATGAACAGGTGTCCAGGTATGGTGAGAGGGAGGGTAGACACGAACAGGTGTCCAGGTATGGTGAGAGTGAGGGTGGACACGAACAGGTGTCCAGGTATGGTGGGAGTGAGGGTGAGGGTGGACATGAACAGGTGTCCAGGCATGATGAGAGGGAGGGTGAGGGTGGACACGAACAGGTGTCCAGGTATGGTGAGAGGGAGGGTGAGGGTGGACATAAACAAGTGTCCAGGTATGGTGAGAGGGAGGGTGAGGGTGGACACGAACAGGTATCCAGGTATGGTGAGAGTAAGGGTGGACATGAACAAGTGTCCAGGTATGGTGAGAGTGAGGGTGAGGGTGGACACAAACAAGTGTCCAGGTATGGTGAGAGGGAGGGTGAGGGTGGACACGAACAGGTGTCCATGTATGGTGAGAGGGAGGGTGAGGGTGGACATGAACATGTGTCTAGGTATGGTGAGAGGGAGGGTGTACACGAACAGGTGTCCAGGTATGGTGAGAGTGAGGGTGGACATGAACAGGTGTCCAGGTATGGTGAGAGGGAGGGTTGACACGAACAGGTGTCCAGGTATGGTGAGAGTGAGGGTGGAAACGAAAAGGTGTCCAGGTATGGTGAGAGGGAGGGTGAGGGTGGACACGAACAGGTGTCCAGGTATGGTGAGAGTGAGGGTGAGGGTGGACACGAACAGGTGTCCAGGTATGGTGAGAGGGAGGGAGGGTGGACACGAACAGCTGTCCAGGTATGGTGAGAGTGAGGGTGGACATTAACAGGTGTCCAGGTATGGTGAGAGGGAGGGTGGACACGAACAGGTGTTCAGGTATGGTGAGAGGGAGGGTGAGGGTGGACACGAACAGGTGTCCAGTTATTGGGTGAGGGAGGGTGAGGGTGGACACGAACCGGTGTCCAGGTATGGTGAGAGGGAGGGTGGACACGAACATGTGTCTAGGTATGGTGAGAGGGAGGGTGGACACGAACAGGTGTCCAGGTATGGTGAGAGGGAGGGTGAGGGTGGACAGGGTGGACACGAACAGGTGTCCAGGTATGGTGAGAGGGAGGGTGAGGGTGGACACGAACAGGAGTCCAAATATGGTGAGAGGGAGGGTGAGGGTGGACACTAACAGGTGTCCAGGTATGGTGAGAGGGAGGGTGAGGGTGGACACGAACAGGTGTCCAGGTATGGTGAGAGGGAGGGTGAGGGTGGACACGAACAGGTGTCCATGCATGGTGAGAGGGAGGGTGAGGGTGGACATGAACAGGTGTCCATGCATGGTGAGAGGGAGGGTGAGGGTGGACACGAACAGGAGTCCAAATATGGTGAGAGGGAGGGTGAGGGTGGACACTAACAGGTGTCCAGGTATGGTGAGAGGGAGGGTGAGGGTGGACACGAACAGGTTTCCAGGTATGGTGAGAGGGAGGGTGAGGGGTGGACACGAACAGGTGTCCAGGTATGGTGAGAGGGAGGGTGAGGGTGGACACGAACAGGTGTCCATGTATGGTGAGAGGGAGGGTGAGGATGGACACGAACAGGTGTCTAGGTATGGAGAGAGGGCGGGTGGACATGAACATGTGTCTAGGTATGGTGAGAGGGAGGGTGAGGGTGGACACGAACAGGTGTCCAGGTATGGTGAGAGGGAGGGTGAGGGTGGACACGAACAGGTGTCCAGGTATGGTGAGAGTGAGGGTGAGGGTGGACACGAACAGGTGTCCAGGTATGGTGAGAGTGAGGGTGAGGGTGGACACGAACAGGTGTCCAGGTATGGTGAGAGGGAGGGTGGATACGAACAGGTGTCCAGGTATGGTGAGAGTGAGGGTGGACACGAACAGGTGTCCAGGTATGGTGAGAGTGAGGGTGGACATGAACAGGTGTCCAGGTATGGTGAGAGGGAGGGTGAGGGTGGACACGAATATGTGTCTAGGTATGGTGAGAGGGAGGGTGAGGGTGGACACAAACAGGTGTCCAGGTATGGTGAGTGGGAGGGTGAGGGTGGACATGAACAGGTGTCCAGGTATGGTGAGAGGGAGGGTGAGGGTGGACACGAACAGGTGTCCATGTATGGTGAGAGGGAGGGTGAGGGTGGACACGAACAGGTGTCCAGGTATGGTGAGAGGGAGGGTGGTGAGAGGGTGAGGGTGGACATGAACATGTGTCTAGGTATGGTGAGAGGGAGGGTGAGGGTGGACACGAACAGGTGTCCAGGTATGGTGAGAGGGAGGGTGAGGGTGGACACGAACAGGTGTCCAGGTATGGTGAGAGTGAGGGTGAGGGTGGACACGAACAGGTGTCCAGGTATGGTGAGAGGGAGGGTGGATACGAACAGGTGTCCAGGTATTGTGAGTGTGAGGGTGGACACGAACAGGTGTCCAGGTATGGTGAGAGGGAGGGTGAGGGTGGACATGAACAGGTGTCCAGGTATGGTGGGAGGGAGGGTGGACACGACAGGTGTCCAGGTATGGTGAGAGGGAGGGTGAGGGTGGACACGAACAGGTGTCCAGGTATGGTGAGAGGGAGGGTGAGGGTGGACACGAACAGGTGTCCATGTATGGTGAGAGGGAGGGTGAGGGTGGACACGAACAGGTGTCCAGGTATGGTGAGAGGGAGGGTGAGGGTGGACACGAACAGGTGTCCATGTATGGTGAGAGGGAGGGTGAGGGTGGACATGAACATGTGTCTAGGTATGGTGAGAGGGAGGGTGGACACGAACAGGTGTCCAGGTATGGTGAGAGGGAGGGTGAGGGTGGACACGAACAGGTGTCCAGGTATGGTGAGAGGGAGGGTGGTGAGAGGGTGAGGGTGGACATGAACATGTGTCTAGGTATGGTGAGAGGGAGGGTGAGGTTGGACTTGAACAGGTGTCCAGGTATGGTGAGAGGGAGGGTGAGGGTGGACACGAACAGGTGTCCAGGTATGGTGAGAGTGAGGGTGAGGGTGGACACGAACAGGTGTCCAGGTATGGTGAGAGGGAGGGTGGATACGAACAGGTGTCCAGGTATGGTGAGAGTGAGGGTGGACACGAACAGGTGTCCAGGTATGGTGAGAGGGAGGGTGAGGGTGGACATGAACAGGTGTCCTGGTATGGTGGGAGGGAGGGTGGACACGACAGGTGTCCAGGTATGGTGAGAGGGAGGGTGAGGGTGGACACGAACAGGTGTCCAGGTATGGTGAGAGTGAGGGTGGACACGAACAGGTGTCCATGTATGGTGAGAGGGAGAGTGAGGGTGGACACGAACAGGTGTCCAGGTATGGTGAGAGGGAGGGTGAGGGTGGACACGAACAGGAGTCCAAATATGGTGAGAGGGAGGGTGAGGGTGGACACTATCAGGTGTCCAGGTATGGTGAGAGGGAGGGTGAGGGTGGACACGAACAGGTGTCCAGGTATGGTGAGAGGGAGGGTGAGGGTGGACACGAACAGGTGTCCAGGTATGGTGAGAGGGAGGGTGAGGGTGAGGGTGGACACGAACAGGTGTCCAGGTATGGTGAGAGGGAGGGTGAGGGTGGACATGAACATGTGTCCATGTATGGTGAGAGTGAGGATGAGGGTTGACACGAACAGGAGTCCAAATATGGTGAGAGGGAGGGTGAGGGTGGACATGCACAGGTGTCCAGGTATGGTGAGAGGGAGGGTGAGGGTGGACACAAACAGGTGTGCAAGTATGGTGAGAGGGAGGGTGAGGGTGGACACGAACAGGTGTCCAGGTATGGTGAGAGGGAGGGTGAGGGTGGACACGAACAGGTGTCCAGGTATGGTGAGAGGGAGGGTGAGGGTGGACACGAACAGGTGTCCAGGTATGGTGAGAGTGAGGGTGAGGGTGGTCACGAACAGGTGTCCAGGTATGGTGAGAGGGAGGGTGGATACGAACAGGTGTCCAGGTATGGTGAGAGTGAGGGTGGACACGAACAGGTGTCCAGGTATGGTGAGAGGGAGGGTGAGGGTGGACATGAACAGGTGTCCAGGTATGGTGGGAGGGAGGGTGGACACGACAGGTGTCCAGGTATGGTGAGAGGGAGGGTGAGGGTGGACACGAACAGGTGTCCAGGTATGGTGAGAGGGAGGGTGAGGGTGGACACGAACAGGTGTCCATGTATGGTGAGAGGGAGGGTGAGGGTGGACACGAACAGGTGTCCAGGTATGGTGAGAGGGAGGGTGAGGGTGGACACGAACAGGAGTCCAAATATGGTGAGAGGGAGGGTGAGGGTGGACACGAACAGGTGTCCAGGTATGGTGAGAGGGAGGGTGAGGGTGGACACGAACAGGTGTCCAGGTATGGTGAGAGGGAGGGTGAGGGTGGACACGAACAGGAGTCCAAATATGGTGAGAGGGAGGGTGAGGGTGGACACTAACAGGTGTCCAGGTATTGTGAGAGGGAGGGTGAGGGTGGACACGAACAGGTGTCCAGGTATGGTGAGAGGGAGGGTGAGGGTGGACACGAACAGGTGTCCAGGTATGGTGAGAGAGAGGGTGAGGGTGGACACGAACAGGTGTCCAGGTATGGTGAGAGGGAGGGTGGATACGAACAGGTGTCCAGGTATGGTGAGAGTGAGGGTGGACACGAACAGGTGTCCAGGTATGGTGAGAGGGAGGGTGAGGGTGGACATGAACAGGTGTCCAGGTATGGTGGGAGGGAGGGTGGACACGAACATTTGTCCAGGTATGGTGAGAGGGAGGGTGAGGGTGGACACAAACAGGTGTCCAGGTATGGTGGGAGGGAGGGTGAGGGGGGTGGAATTTTATGACCCTCATAAATCAAAGGTGCCCTATGATCTCTCTTCTAATTCTCAGGTGAAAATTGCCATTTTGACCCCTGTACAAAATAGTGGATTACTCCGTAAATATTCATCCATGACATTTAATGTTTTGGCTTTCATCACTATACATGTTTATCTTTCTTTAGAAAAAAATATGAGTAAAATAAAAAAATTAAGCCGCGGAAGTTTCTGAAATTTGGTTGAATTGACACGGATTGACCCTCGTGCATGTTACTGGTCTTTGTTGTGAGGGATTTGTTCATGCAAATATTTAGGACCTCATAATCACCACTTTAAACAAAATGTCATAATTTGCTCTTCCTGTGATATGAATCACCTCTCTCTGCAGACGTATGCAAATCCATGTGTGTGTGTGTGTGTGTGTGTGTGTGTGTGTGTGTGTGTGTGTGTGTGTGTGTGTGTGTGTGCGAGTGCTCACTTCTCACTGCGTGTCTGTCTTGTGTCTCTGTCTATGTCTGTCTGTCTGTCTGTCTGTGTGAGTGTGTGTGTGTGTGTGTGTGTGTGTGTGTGTGTGTGTGTGTGTGTGTGTGTGTGTGTGAAAAAGCAAAATTTGACAAAAGCCGCAGCAAAATCAGTAACTTTAGGCCACAAAAATCTGATAATAAGTCCCTCGAAATCCTGTAGGGACTTAACCTTTAGAAATATAAATGAGAACTTCTCGTTCTAGTCCAGCAGGTGTCGCTATTAAGCTGTTCATCTGTTCATCAGAAAACCAGAAGACTAAAGCGAAACCAAAACCAAAACACAAAATCGTCCATCGTGACAAACAACAGCAATAAAGGACAGAACAAATAGTGCTTCAAATATTTATAAATTGTCTTCCTAGTGCTCAATACTGCAGGTACATTTCAGTTTTTCTCGATTATTAGGGATAAAATATGGATTTCACACTGTCTATGTAAAGTTAAGCGCGATTTAAATGTGAAGTTACAGGCCTATTCTTATTCCGTAAGTTTATCACAGGCTACTAACATTACACAGAAGAACCTGTCAGAAAATACTGTTAAAACATAGTTTTCTGGGAAGGAGTTATACAAATCAAACGTTTCTGACGGTTTTTTTCACCCATTTCGGTTTCATTTTAGACTGAAAAATAATAAACTTAAATACAACAAGGAAGAAACCATGTTAGTTTTAAGTGCATTATATCTATGTCCTGAACTTATAAGTAGAGCCATGTGTCATTGGAGGATCTGAAATTATTCAGAACTGTTTATGTTAATGTTTCTCCGTGAATCATCATACCGACCAGTAAACGCAGGAGGCGGCGCAGGGAACTTAAGCAAGAGCGGGGCTTCATGGCTGGCCTGCTAACAAGGCTAAAGAGATCACCCCATAATCCTGCTCTGCTCAGTATCTTCCTCACAAACGCTGTCACTCAGCAACAAAACAGATGAATTGGATTTGATCGTATCAACACAAAATAAAACAATAAAAGACTGCTCGGTTATAATTATATCTGAGAGCTGGCTCCACTCGGGGATTTGGGAGGAAGCTATCGCGCTAGCAGGCCGCACAGCGCACTGGGACAGAAACAGCATCTCCTGTAAGAGCAAAGGCTGATTATTTACTCGAATGAGGAAAAGTGGTGTACTGACGCCACCGTCACAGACAAACACTGCTCGCAGCACTTAGAGTATATAACGCTAAGATATATAACGCTCTTTTACTTGCTGCGGGAGTTCACTGTTGTTATTGTTAGGCATTCCACCAAGCGCCAACACCAAACAAGCGCTGGATGTTCTGCTGGCGGCTATCAACAATCTGCAGACTGCTTACCCTGATGGCATTTTTATAATAGCAGGGGACTTTAATCAAGCCAATCTAAAAACTGTTCTTCCTCATTTTAGGGTTGCAAAATAAGGGACACCCATGCTCAAAAACATGCTCAAGTATATGCAAACTTCCGACAGAACATATTCATATTGTTATTTGATTATTTACAATTATTAATTATTATTAGTCTTTTTAATTCCAAAGCTTCGTTTGTCCTCTGAACACAATTTAAGATATTTTGGATGAAAACCGAGAGGCTTGTGACTGTGCCATTGACTGCTGGGTAAATTACACTGTCGCTGTGTAATACACTGTTCTCATATTTATATATTTAATCCTTAATTATCTTGCATTATTAATATTTTATTACCTACTGTACATATTTGCTACATTTGCCCTATACCTATTTTGTAAATTTGGTGCATATAACTGTTTACATTTGCACTGTTTACTTTCTGTGTCATTGTTGACATTTTGTATATGTGTGCTTTCAATGTGAGAGCGAAACATGTTTTTGTTGTGCAGTTGTACAATTATAATAAAAAGCTATTCTCTTCTATATGGTAATGTTTGGCTGTAACTCAGTTGGTTTTCTGAAATGATTTAGTATGACTCGGCGTTCTTGTTTATTTTCTTGAATAAGTGTGATGTTGTTCATCTGCAGGTCACACTGAACAGCTGATTGTTTTCACAGCCAGTGCTGATCAGTTCATCTTCAGTATGTCAGAGGACTCTCCGTCTGAGATCAGTCTCTCACAGAAACACAGGTAACACTGAGTCTGTTTCACACAATCATATTAAACACTGCTGGAGCTTCAGATATTACCTGTGTACAACAAAACCTTATAGAATAACCCTCATTAGAACAACCCCCCCCCCCCCCCCCCCCCCCCCCTCCAAGAACTGTACTCATCCAGAGAGAGCAAAAGAGCTGTTAAAATCACTCTGGACCCTCACATCAGCACATCCCTCTTTGAACTGTTACATCTGGTCGACGCTACAGAGCTCCACACTACACTATTATACAATTATACACTTATTAATCTAACACATATACCTAGTTTACCTTTCAATTCGCACATAATTTACCTGTACATACAATTGTCAGTTTGTATATTGTTATTTCTTATTTACTTGTTCTATTTTTTATTCTTCTTTGTATTATCTGTGTTTATTGTTGTGTCGTTGTCATTCTGTTGCACTGTGAAAGCTTCTGTCACGAAAACAAATTCCTCGTATGTGTGAACCCACCTGCAAATAAACCTCATTCTGATCAATTAATACATATTAAAAAGGGTTAAATTTAGGATAATTGTTGTGCATATTCCACAGTCACGGTCAGTGTTTTTCCCTCATGTCTTCTGTGTCATTAGTGTTGGATCAGGATCAGATGTGTCCGGCTCTATGTCTGTGAAGAGTGACCGGTCAAAAGATGAAGGACCATACTTCAGTGAGAAAACACCATCATCTGCCAAAAGGTATTTCATGGATTTCTGTTTTAGAAAATATATCAGTGAATGTTTATCATATAGTTAAATATTTCCAACGTCTTCACATTGTATATTGTGTTTGATATAAAACTATACTTTTATTCTCACAAAAAGGATTTACAAAGAGCAATGCTTTAATAACTTAAAAGCACCATGCTAAGCATCAGCAGAAACGATTCAGTCACTAAGATTATTTGATGTGAATTATATTTTTTGTGATAGTCATTTAATTGTGTGCTTGTCAGCACAGTATGTACTATTATTCACTAGCCACTGTTTTATTTGCTTATAGGACAGAACATTTAATAAGAAACCTAGTTTTTATTTAAAGTTAAGTCTGTATCACAATGCAACAAATATTACATTTACATTTAGTCATTTTGCAGACTATAACTATAATTGTGAAATACATAAAGCGATTCATCTTGAAGAGGCGAACAGACAGAGCAAGTGCTCATAACATAATTTTTTCACCCATTTCGGTTTCATTTTAGGCTGAAAAATAATAAACTTAAATACAACAAGGAAGAAACCATGTTAGTTTTAAGTGCATTATATCTATGTCCTGAACATATAAGTAAAGCCATGTGTCATTAGAGGATATGAAATGATTCAGAACTGTTTATGTTAACGTTAATCCGTGAATCATCATATTTACTGGTCGACGCTACAGAGCTCCACACTACACTATTATACAATTATACACTTATTAAACTAACACATATACTTACTTTACCTTTCAATTTGCACATAATTTACCTGTACATACAATTGTCAGTTTGTATAGTGTTATTTCTTATTTACTTGTTCTATTTTTTATTCTTCTTTGTATTATCTGTGTTTATTGTTGTGTCGTTGTCATTCTGTTGCACTGTGAAAGCTTCTGTCACGAAAACAAATTCCTCGTATGTGTGAACACACCTGGAAATAAACCTCATTCTGATCAATTAATACATATTAAAAAGGGTTAAATGTAGGATAATTGTTGTGCATATTCCACAGTCACGGTCAGTGTTTTTCCCTCATGTCTTCTGTGTCATTAGTGTTGGATCAGGATCAGATGTGTCCGGCTGTGTCTGTGAAGAGTGACTGGTCAAAAGAGAAACCACCAAACTTCAGAGAGAAAACACCATCATCTGCCAAAAGGTATTTCATGGATTTCTGTTTTAGAAAATATATCAGTGAATGTTTATCATATAGTTAAAGATTTACCAACGTCTTCACATTGTATTTTTTGTTTGACATAAAACTATACTTTTATTCTCACAAAAAGGATTTACAAAGAGCAATGCTTTAATAACTTAAAAGCACCACGCTAAGCATCAGAAGAAACAATTCAGTCACTAAGATTATTTGATGTGAATTATATTTTTTGTGATAGTCATTTAATTGTGTGCTTGTCAGCACAGTATGTACTATTATTCACTAGCCACTGTTTTATTTGCTTATAGGACAGAAAATGTAATAAGAAACCTAGTTTTCATTTAAAGTTAAGTGTATCACAATGCAACTAATATTAAATTTACATTTAGTCATTTTGCAGACTATAATTATAATTGTGAAATACATAAAGCAATTCATCTTGAAGAGTCGAACAGAAAGAGCAAGTGCTCGTAACACCAAGTCTCAGGCATTGTTCAAATAAATACAAGCTAGTAAGAGAAGGAGAGAAAGAGAAAGATTAAGTTTAGGATGAAGTCAAGTAGTGTTGAAAGAGATGAGTTTTCAGTTGTTGCTTGAAGATTGACAGGGATCCAGCGTTCTGGATGGGGGGGGGTCATTCCAGCAGTCAGGAATAGTGAACGAGAATGTGCTGGAGAGTGATTTTGAGCCTCTCTGTGATGGTACCTAGGCCTGGGCGATAAATCGATTTTATCGATTAACTCCAATGTATAGCTTACGTCGATTCGTTTGAATGAATGTGTAGCTTACGTCGAATTGTTTTCTCTTTAACATCCGCCGACGCTCCCTTCTGGGCTCCCGTAGTTCTGAATGGAAGATTTTTTTATTTGGCACATACACAATTACACAGAGTATAACCAGCAGTGAAATTTGTGCTCTGCATTTAACCCATCCAAGTGCACAGACACCTCCCCCCGCAAGATTGCAATATGTTGGGCCGATAGACGATAGGTGTGTATTTTTACTCTAAGTGCAAATAGGCCGCCGCTGCCCGCCTTGATGGCAGAGACTATTTACACTAACAACAACGTGTGATTGGGCTGGTCAAAATCACAAAAGACCGTCAGCTATCATCAGCTCTAGTGGCGCAGATGGTCGTACTCATTTTGACGCGATCGACCCGGGTTTGAATCCGCCTGTTGGCAAACTTTTTTTTTCTCCCTTTTCAGATTTCAAATCACATCAGAAAAGCATTTTTTCAATAAAAATGAAGGAAATAACAAAAAGTTGAAGATAAAGTATCGGGTAGGGTTAGGGTAGGTGTAGAGAATGCTTTATTCTCCCAATAAGGTGGCATCCATTTAATAATTTGAATTAAAATTTACACTCGATAAGTTATTATTGCATACTGTTTTATAATGTATTAAAATACTGAGGTGCAGATACTTGCCACTATTTGCAATGGGTAGTATATATAGCAGAAAATCCTGCTATTTGCACATAGTGTACATAGCTTCTATTGCTATTTACATTTACATTGTCATTTTGCAGATGCTTTTATCCAAAGCGACTTACATTTGGGGAATACAAAAAGCAATTCGTCTTGAATAAGCAAACAGACAGAGCAAGTGCTCGTAGCACGAAGTCTCAGGCGTTGTTCAAATAAGTACAAGCTAGTAAGGGAAGGAGAGAAAGATGAAGAGAAAGATGAAGGGTTTCTTTTGGGAAGAAGTGAAGTGCTTAGTGCAAATAGATGCTGCCAATATTTAAACACTATCTCCATACTATCTACACAGGCTGTGTACACAAATATCCTTACAAGTACAATTTTGGCTCTATTATTTGTCCCCTTCAAAAATTACTCCCCTAAATTGATGTTTATTGCCCCACCCCCCTACTGTTAGATTAAATCTACTCCCCTGTGAACAACATCTCCAGAACTCCTCTGAAAGTCACTTCATGAGCATTTTACCGTTTGATTTGTGTAAAACTAACGTCATATCATTGTAACACTACTAAGTGATGTTTCACAAACAAGTTTCGGGAGGAGCACGCGCGGATAATTAACACAGCCAATTCATCATCAGTAATCACGTCACTTACCCAATAAACGCTAGAGAGAACCCCTATAAATAATCAAGCAGCCTTACCTCCATTATCTCTAGTCTTCCAGAATCCCTCCACCACCCCAACTCCACACTTCCAGTCCGTTTACACCCCAGCAGGGGGTAGGGGGAGCTTTTGGGTCCGGGCCAAATGCCGAGCTCGGACCCCTCTCCCTGGGCGAGGGGAGTACCCCGGGCTTGGGAACTACTACCGAGCTCGGAGCCCTCTCCTCGGACAGCACGCCAAATACGCATACCTTTACTCAGTTCATTATTAAGTAAGTGTGAACTCGTGAAATATTATAGTGGTGGTACACTAAATCAAAGGGGACATCTGTAGCCAACAGTGTATTTACTAGGCAATTTTTCAAGATTTCAGCCAACAAGATAAACAAACATTCAGATGAAAACGTAACATACAACAGGATTAGAGATTGTAATAGTGTGTGGAATAGCCGGAAGAGTTTTTCCCCATAAAACAATTCACGACCGCCAGTCCAACCACGAGCGCATCTCTCCTCATCATCCCGTCATCTCTCTATATATCCACGTGTAGCAGCGCTTACTTCCGGGCTGCCAGGTCAAGGTTCAAGGTTTCTTTATTTGTCACATAATAGTTATACAGGGCATAACTAGAAGTGAAATGCAATCGAATCAGGTCCGCTCAGTGGACAGTGCAAAACAATAAGAATACAAATTATATAAGTAACATAACACAAGGGCATACATATGGTAAGAAAAGGAGAAATAAGAGTAAAATGTGCAATGAAATAAAAAAGTGCAAAACAATAAGATGTGCAAAAAACAATAAGATGTGCAAAAGACAATGAGATGTGCAAAAGACAATGAGATGTGCAAAAAAACAACAAGATGTGAAAAAATAAATAAAAAAAATAAGATGTACAAAAAAAAACAAAAAAACAAACAAAAAAAAAAAAACAGTGTACTGGGACTTAATAAATAGTAATGTGAATAAGAGGGATGTGCAGACGGGTTGTTCATGGTATTGTACATAGAGCAGCAATGATGAGAATGTGATGATATTTACAGTTGACAATGGGTCTAGTGAGTGTTTATGAAGCAGAGTTTGTGTTTAGGAGCCTGATGGCCTGAGGGAAGAAGCTCTTCCTCAGTCTTTCAGTCTTTGCCATCATGCTCCTGAAGCGCCTGCCAGATGGCAGTAAACAGAAAAGATGGTTACCGGGGTGAGTAGAATCTTTGAGGATTTTTGCAGCTCTGCTTCTGCAGCGTTTGAGGTAGATGTGCTGCAGAGAGGGGAGAGCAGACCCTGAGATGCGCTCAGCTAAGCGCACGACTCTCTGTAGAGCTTTGCAGTCCTGGTTTGTGGCATTATTATACCATACTGAGATGCACTGAGTCAGTACACTTTCTATGGCCCCTGAATAGAAAGTTTTCAGGATAGCTGGTGAGACCCTGAATTTCCTCAGCTGTCGCAGATGGTACAGCCTTTGCCTGGCTTTCTTCACCTGAGTTTGAATGTGTGTAGTCCAAGTCAGGTCCTCGGAGATGTTTACACCGAGGTACTTGAAGCTACTCACCCTCTCCACAGGGGTCCCACTGATCATAAGAGGAGTGTAGGGCTGCTGCTGTCTCTTCCTGAAGTCCACGATCAGCTCCTTAGTTTTGCTCACGTTCAGAGAGAGACAGTTGTCCTGGCACCATGATGTAAGTCTCTCCACCTCATCCAAGTATGCGGCCTCGTCATCGTTGTTGATGAGGCCCAGAACCACAGTATCATCCGCAAATTTGACAATAGAGGTGGAGCTGTGTGAGGACACGCAGTCGTGGGTGTATAGAGAGTATAGCAGGGGGCTCAGGACACAGCCCTGTGGGGCTCCTACATTCAGGGTGATGGAGTTGGAGGTGAACTGGCCGACTTTCACCACTTGTGGTCTGGCGGTGAGGAAATCTTGAATCCAGTCACAAAGTGAAGTGTTTAGGCCAAGGTCTGAGAGTTTAACAGTCAGCTTGGTGGGGACTATAGTGTTGAAAGCCGAGCTGTAGTCTATGAATAGCAGCCTGACATAGTTGCCATTTTTGCTGTCGATGTGAGTGAGGGAGGAGTGCAGTACCTGGGAGATGGCATCATCAGTAGACCTATTTGGCCGATAGGCAAACTGAAGAGGGTCCAAGGTAGCAGGGATGGAGGAGCAAATGTGTTTCTTTAAAAGTCTCTCAAAAACCTTCATGACCGTCGATGTGAGGGCAACTGGACGATAGTCATTCAGGCAAGAGGGTTTACTGTTCTTAGGCACAGGGATTATGACAGATTTTTTAAAGGAGGTGGGAACAACAGAGGTAGCAAGGGACTCATTAAAGATGGAAGTAAACAATCCAGCAAGCTGATCAGCACAGGACCTCAGAACGTGGCCAGTAATCCCATCAGGTCCTGCTGCTTTCCTGACGTTCACTCTCTTTAGTTCCCTCCGAACGTCATCCTCTGAAAAGGTGATTACATGATCATTGCTGCTCTGTCTGCTGCTTCCTGACGGGCTGTTCGGCAGATTTGCGCCGCCATTGCAGTCAAAGCGACCGTAGAAGGTGTTTAGCTCTTCGGCCAGCAGCGGATCTGCTCTCACCTCTGCGGAGGATTTATTTCCAGAGGAACAGATGGTCTTCAGTCCCTGCCACATGCGTCGAGAGTCATTGAGCTGGAAATGTGACTCAATTTTCTCACTGTACCGCGCTTAGCGGCTCGTATTGCACGCCGGAGAGTGTAGCATGATGTTTTGTACTCGCTCATGTTCCCTGACAACAGACCGGCATTGTATGCGGCAGTGCCATGGTTAACCGCATCACGGATTGATCTGTCCACCCACGGTTTCTGATTAGTAAATGTCCTTATTGTTACCATTTCAGTGGCTTGCTCGGTTAGCGTGTTTACGAAGCTTACTGCTACATCCGTGAATTCGCTGACGTCAGATGAACTCGCCCGGAACATGTCCCAGTCGACGTCATCAAGAGACGCCTGTAGCGTAGCTTCAGAGTGGGGGGACCAACGCGTCACTTCCCTCTCCACCGGCGGCTCGCGAGCGATCCTTTGTTTGTATTCCGGCATGAGAAAAATGGCGACATGATCTGATTTGCCAAAAGCCGGCAGTGAGTGGGCTTTGTAGGCGTTATTGAGCGGAGTGTAGCAGTGATCCAGTGTATTCAGTCCTCTGGTTGGACAGGATATGTGTTGATGAAAGTTCGGCAGGACTTTCTTGAGGTTGGCCTTGTTAAAGTCCCCAGCGATGATGCATGCAGCGTCGGGATGTTTGTTGATATATCCGCTGATTTCATCGTGGAGATTGGACAAAGCCACGCTAGTGTCTGCTTGTGGAGGAATATAAACGGCAGACACGAGGATCGATGTAAATTCCCGGGGCAGATAGAAGGGGCGGCAGATAATGGAGAGATGCTCCAGATGAGGCGAACAGGAACGCGACAGAATGGAGATATTCCTGGGGTCACACCATTTCTTGTTAATAAAGAAACACACTCCACCACCTTTGTTTTTTCTGGCCTCGGCTGATCTGTCCATCCGTAAAACAGAGAAGTTATCAGACGGCGTTACAGCGGTGTCCGGGACCGTTGGCGTGAGCCATGTTTCGGTCAAACAAAAGATGTTACAATCTCTAATGTCTCGTTGGAAACTAATCCTGGCTCTAAGATCGTCCATCTTATTCTCCAAGGATTGGACATTAGCGAGCAGAATACTTGGTAGAGGAGGGCAGTGAGCCCTTTTCCTCAGTCTGCTGCGTATTCCAGCACGTCTCCCACGGTGTTTCCTTCGCCTCCTGCGGTTGTTCAGGTGGTCATTGTTCAACTCGGTGCTCCGAAGTATCTCCAATGGCCACGCTGGGTCCGTGGATAAAGTATCCTTAATCAGGTTAGTGTAGCGATGTCCAATGTCCAAAAGTGTTCTTCTGTCGTACATAATCATTGCAGACATACACGTATCAAAAGAGAAGTAAAAAAAATAAAAAAATAGGTAAGAAACACACATAAAAGCACAATTCTGAGCGGAGCTAATTCACAGGCGACTGAACTCAGCAGCGCCACCGGAAGGACCGGTGGTATCAACTGACGTAATGAGTATAAGCACATCTCACCATAACAGATTTAGGCTCAAACACAGTAATACATAGGGGAGAAATAAAAGCATTAGGGGATATTAAAGCATTCTCAATTTTATAGAACAACAATTTACATATATAAACCCCATTATGTGTTCACGCTACATCATATACACACAGAACTGTGAAGGTTTTCACGGCAACCCGTCAAAATAAAAGTTTGGTTAAACTTGGAAGACACTGCGGCAGAAATATATTAATATTGTTCAGCAGAATGTACATACTGCTACTACTAGGCTATTATTAAACAATAATTAACACTTTTTCTTTTTAAATAATGATCACAACATTTCTTCCATGTTTTATTTTTAATAGTAAACCCCTTTTGTTTGCCAAAATAAATAAATATAATTTTATTTTCAATAATTGATCATTTAAATAATAATAATAATTTAAAGATAAATTAAATTAATATTTTATGCCTTCATTTGATAACCAGATACTGAACACAGAATTTTTGAGAGCAAAGTAAAAATTTCATAAGGCTATTTTAAGAATACATTTGAATAAATAAGTTGATTTTATGCATTCAAATAATTAGACATGCTACAACACATAATTTGGAAAAAATAAAACACGGCGAAAGAAAATAAAACACCCACTTATGAAAGTAGATAAAGATTTTCAATTTCTTGAAGTTTTTAACAACCTAATGTTATGTTTATTCTCAGCTATAGCCTACTACAAAAGGGCCCTCTATTATCTAAATGTTGTATTTAATTTAATGTTCAACGGCTGTTTTTTTTGGTAAAATGTAACTTTATAGTTGTCATTTTCTTCATTCATATAATTACTATAACACTTATAATGTTGTGTGATATTTTTGTTTTGTTTCAGCCAGTTAAAAGGTAGGTACATTGTGTGCACATGATCAGGATAGTACCACCTCCGCCTCGTTTTGAGTGAGGAAAAACCCTGCACCTCGTCCATCACCGATGCCTGATAGACGTCACGATGTTGAGCCTATGAGCCGGCATCGTGATCTCCCCCCATATCCCCCGCAATCCGTCGCGTGCCGACGTGTTTTCTGAGAGTGCTTAAACTCATGCTAGACTTAAGTCAGTCATAATGTTCTTTGACAATGTAAGTTCTGTGCTCACATTCTCTGTATTCACTGTTTATAAATAACTGCGGAAGGTACAGATAATAAAAAAATGAATCATTACATCTTCTGTGAAAATCCTCCTTAATAGCGTCATCAAGCTTTGCTTTTGTTATTGTTTTGAAAATGTGACCTCTAGTGGCGAAAACGTACATATTGTCCCTGTAATTTTGAACAATTTCTTTGTCATCTGCAGATTGATTTTAAGTAGGAGAAAAATCGATTTAAATCGTAAATCTGATTTTTTTTGTGAAAAAATCAGGGATTTTATTCTTAGGCCATATCGCCCAGCCCTAATGGTACCTAATGGAGGCGTCGCTCACTATCAGATCTCAGACTTCTGGAGCGGATGTAGATTCGTGATAGTGAGTGGAAGTAGGCGGGGCTTCTGGAGGGGATGTAGATTCGTAATAGTGAGTGGAAGTAGGCGGGGCTTCTGAAGGGGATGTAGATTCGTAATAGTGAGTGGAAGTAGGCGGGGCTTCTGGAGGGATGTAGATTCGTAATAGTGAGAGGAAGTAGGCGGGGCTTCTGGAGGGGATGTAGATTGGTAATAGTGAGTGGAAGTAGGCGGGGCTTCTGGAGGAGATGTAGATTCGTAATAGTGAGTGGAAGTAGGCGGGGCTTCTGGAGGAGATGTAGATTGGTAATAGTGAGTTGAAGTAGGCGGGGCTTCTGGAGGAGATGTAGATTCGTAATAGTTAGTGGAAGAAGGCGGGGCTTCTGGAGGGGATGTAGATTCGTAATAGTGAGTGGAAGTAGGCGGGGCTTCTGGAGGGGATGTAGATTCGTAATAGTGAGTGGAAGTAGGCGGGGCTTCTGGACGGGATGTAGATTCGTAATAGTGAGAGGAAGTAGGCGGGGCTTCTGGAGGGGATGTAGATTCGTAATAGTGAGTGGAAGTAGGCGGGGCTTCTGGAGGGATGTAGATTCGTAATAGTGAGAGGAAGTAGGCGGGGCTTCTGGAGGGGATGTAGATTCGTAATAGTGAATGGAAGTAGGCGGGGCTTCTGGAGGGGATGTAGATTCGTAATAGTGAGTGGAAGTAGGCGGGGCTTCTGGAGGGGATGTAAGTTCGTAATAGTGAATGGAAGTAGGCGGGGCTTCTGGAGGGGATGTAGATTCGTAATAGTGAGTGGAAGTAGGCGGGGCTTCTGGAGGGGATGTAAGTTCGTAATAGTGAGTGGAAGTAGGCGGGGCTTCTGGAGGGATGTAGATTCGTAATAGTGAGTGGAAGTAGGTGGGTGCTGAGTCTGTGGTTGTTCTATATCCAAGCATCAGTGTCTTGAACTGGATGCGAGCTGCAACTGGTAGCCAGTGCAAGGAGACAAAGAGAGGTGTAACATGGGCTCTTTTGGGCTCGTTGAAGACCAGTCGTGCCGCTGCATTCTGAATCATTTGTAGAGGTTTGATTGTGTTTGATGGAAGTCCAGCCAGAAGAGCATTGCAGTAGTCCAGTCTAGAAATGACCAGGGCCTGGACAAGAAGTTGTGCAGCATGCTCTGTCAGAAAGGGCCTGATCTTTCTGATGTTGTGTAGTGCAAACCTGCAAGATCGAGCAGTCTTTGCAATGTGCTCTTTGAAGGTCAGCTGGTCATGAAAGATTACACCAAGATTTCTGACCGAAGCTGATGGGGTAATTGTTGATGAACCTAACTGAATCATGAAGTCATGCTGTAGAGTTGGAGTGGCAGGGAAGACAAGAAGCTCAGTCTTTGCCAGGTTGAGCTGTAGGTGATATTTCTTCATCCATGCCGAGATGTTCTCCAGGCAGCCTGAGATCCGTGCAGCTACCGTTGGATCATCTGGTCGAAAAGAGAGATAGAGCTGTGTGTCATCAGCTTTTTACACTTTAAGATGACCTTAAGCAGCTAATGCTTTCTTTTTCTCTTTTTAAAAAATATATTTTTTCATTATTATTATAAGAAATGTCTTCAATATTGTTGCATAGAAATGCAGTATTTTATTTTATTTCTAACAGAATTCAATATGAGGCATTAGATTCAGGCATCCAGCACAAAAAGAGTTTCAGAAACAATCTTGAGCAGATCTTCAAGGTAAGAAAAGCACTGTCATAAATGTTTAACATTCATATAATGGAAAACAAGTACATTGAATAAAAGCTTGTTATAATGTAATAGAAATAGATTAGAAATATATTTTCTCATTTCTCTTGACCAATGAATCTTCATTTTAAGAGAACAATAGAGAATCTAAAAAATACGTATTTTCTTTTCTTAAAGGATTAGTTCACTTTCAAATTAAAATGTCCTGATAATTTACTCACCCCCATGTCATCCAAGATGTTTGTGTATTTCTTTCTTCAGTCGAAAATAAATTAAGGTTTTTGATGAAAACATTCCAGGATTTGTATCCATATAGTTAGTTTCAATGGACTCCAAACGGTTGAAGGTCAAAATTACAGTTTCGGTTCGTGCAAATACTAAGTCAAACACGGTCTACAAAAAAGGGAGTCACAGCGAGTTTACAAGGTAAAACAACGATGTCGGACGATTTTGAACTTGGAGAAAATGAGATGGATCCTACGGCAATCGTGACCTTTTCAGCGTCATTACGTATTACGTGAAGTCTGGGATGCACGTCACAGAACAGGCGAGCATTTGTGTGTTTATAAAGCATATACATTTTTTATTGTTTTAAATGACCGATAGTTTGGCTAGATAAGAGACCCTTATTCATCGTCTGGTATCGTTTATAGCCCTTTGAAGCTGCACTGAAACTGTCATTTTGACCTTCAACCGTTTGGAGTCCATTGAAACTAACTATATGGATATAAATCCTGGAATGTTTTCATCAAAAACCTTAATTTATTTTTGACTGAAGAAAGAAATACACAAACATATTGGATGACATGGGGGTTAGTAAATTATCAAGACATTTTAATTTGAAAGTGAACTAATCCTTTAAAATAAAAGCTAATCAAAAGTTTTGTTTCTCTTTTTACTGGATTTTTTGTTTCTAAATGTGATTGAATAAATGGTTTTGACCAAACATGGATGTAAGGTACATTTTGTGGTTCTTTTTCTTGCTTTCCTTGTAGGATCTTGAGAGCAAAGTGATAACTTTTTTGAAGAATGAGCTGGAAAAGTTTAAGAAAATATTGCAAAAAGAGAACATGCAATACTTTGTGAATGACTTTAATGAGAATAGAAGCGGTATCAAAGAAGCAGCTCTTGATCTCTCGCTCTGCTTCCTGAGAGAGATGAAGCAAGATGAAGCTGCTGATACTCTAGAAGGTAAGAGACCACCGTCTGTCAGATTGTCACTTGTAGATGTCAAAGAGAATATTAACATTAAAAACATTTGTATTGTTGTCTTTTCTGTGTTTAGATGAGCTGTTCTTCATTCGTCAGCTGAAATGTAGCTTAAAGAAGAAGTATCAATGTGTGTTTGAAGGAATCACAAAGCAAGGTGACTCCACCCTTCTGAAGAACATCTACACAGATCTCTATATCACTCAGGGCTGTAGTGAACAGGTCAATACTGAACATGAGGTCAGACAGATTGAAGTTACTTCCAGACATCATGAATCACAAGA
The DNA here is from genome assembly GCA_027474115.1 of Schizopygopsis malacanthus. Lineage (NCBI taxonomy): Eukaryota > Metazoa > Chordata > Actinopteri > Cypriniformes > Cyprinidae > Schizopygopsis > Schizopygopsis malacanthus. The sequence continues at coordinate 42,564,807 of CM049871.1, forward strand.
AATACAGGTTAAATGCACAAATTGGTTTGAAGCACCTGAACAAGACAAGCAGATCAGAACTGTGCTGACAAAAGGAGTTGCTGGCATCGGAAAATCAGTCTCTGTGCAAAAATTTGTTCTGGATTGGGCCGAAGGAAAAGAAAATCAGGATATCAGCTTCATATTTCCTCTTCCATTCAGAGAAATGAACTTAAAGGAGACAGAAAACCAAAGTTTGATGGACCTTATAACACAGTTTTTCCCAGAGACAAGAGGACTGAACCTTACAAGAAGGAATAATTTCAAAGTCTTGTTCATTCTTGATGGATTGGATGAATGTCGTCTTCCTCTAGACTTTGCTGGTAATGACACGTGTTCTGATGTATCGTCACCGGCGTCTCTGGATGTTCTCCTGACGAACCTCATCAAGGGAAATCTGCTTCGTTCTGCTCTCATCTGGATCACCTCCAGACCAGCCGCTGCCAGTAAGATTCCTCCTGACTGTATCGACCGGCTGACAGAGATACGAGGATTCAGTGATGCACAAAAGGAGGAGTACTTCAGAAAAAGATTCACAGATGAGGATCTGGCCAGAGAAATCATTGATCATGTTAAACAATCAAAGAGTCTCTTTATCATGTGCCACATCCCAGTCTTCTGCTGGATTTCAGCCACTGTTCTCCAGAACATTTTAGAGGAGAAACTAAATAATGTTGTGATAAACAATCAGGCTGATGACGCCTCCAAAACACTTCAGGAATCAAACACTGAAGACACTCCCAAGACTCTGACACAAATGTACACACACTTTCTCCGCTTTCAGATCCAGCAAAGCAGACAGAAGTATGATGGAGAACACAGACCAGATGTTTCCTGGGATAAAGATGCCATCCTTTCACTGGGGAAACTGGCCTTTCAACAGCTGCAAAGAAACAATGTGATCTTCTATGACACAGACCTGGAAGCCTGTGGTATTGATGTCCATAAGGCATCAGTGTATTCAGGCATGTGTACCCAGATCTTTAAGGAGGAAACAGGGATCAATGTTGGTACCATGTACTGCTTTGTTCACTTGAGCATTCAAGAGTTTATTGCAGCCCTTTATGCACATCTGTGTCTAGACATCAACAAGAAAAGTGTGTTTGTTCAAGACTCAACAGAACAGGAAAACAAAAGTGCAACCATGATTGATTTGCTCAAGACTGCAGTGGACAAGGCACTTGAGAGTAACAATGGACACCTGGACCTTTTCCTTCGTTTCCTCCTCGGTTTGTCTCTCCAGTCCAATCGTCGACTCTTAAGAGGTCTGTTGACACAGCGAGACCGCAATGACCAGAGCAACGAGGAAATAGTTCAGTACATCAAGCAGAAATTAGAAGCTGATCTGTCTCCAGAGAGATCCATCAATCTGTTCTACTGTCTGAATGAACTGAACGCTGATCAAACGCTGGTGAAAGAGATTCAGACCCACCTCAGCAAAGGAAGTCTCTCATCTGCTGACCTTTCACCTGCCCAGTGGTCTGCTTTGACCTTTGTGTTGTTGACATCAGAGGAGGAGCTGGAGGAGTTTGAGCTTCAGAAATTCAAGAAATCAGACGAGTGTCTCATCAGACTATCAGCAGTCATCAAAACCTCCAAAAGAGCTCTGTAAGTCAAAGTAAACAACACGTTTCATTGTCCCTGTGTTGGCCCTTGCCACAGTTAGCTAATATTATCAACTGTCCAAACGTTTGGAGTGAATATCAACTAGTAAACTGATACCTAACCTAATGTTATTTCAGTAACTTGCTAGCCTATTATTTAGGACTGTCGCGATTATTCGATTTAATTCGACTATTCGATTTTTAAAAATCATCGACTTAATTTTGCTCGCGTCAACTAACCGGCAAAATACCGTAAGTAGCGCATTTCACGGACGAGAATCCATTAGACACATTATTAGACTGTTTTCAAAGGCTGAATGATATAATAATTGCTAATCATAATTAAGCAAAATTGTGAAGTCACAAATGCTACGATTTAATTGAATAATTATATGCGATGCAGTTCAAACACAGTATATGCCTTTAATTATGTACATGCATGTTGATTAAGTACGAGCGTCACACAGCGCCTCCGTTCTCAGTAGCTCCACAGAAACTGATCATTTACATTTGTGGAGCGTCTCAAACGCCATCTCTGCATGTTGTTGTGAGTTTGGGTTTATTATAACGTTCATCTAGGAACACAACATGCGCCATTTATTCAGATTTATAAGGTAAATCATAAATCTACACAAACACAGGAGAATGCATCGCGGTTTCAGAATAAAAGCTCAAACCCTCACTCTGAGTTTACACATTTTGATGTCCACTTTTTTATTTAATTACAGTGACTATAGCATTTCTATTTAGCCAAATATTAAAGATTAAGTGGACAATTGAATTAAATGGTGCTTGGTCAATATTAAACAGGGATTAGGTCATGCAGTAATGTATAAAAACAACCACCGTTGGTGCCCCCTGCAGGCCTTTGTTGTAATGCAGGTAATGTAATGTAATGCTTAAAGCTCTCCGGCACGTGTGGCTTTCGGCTGTGTGAAATAAAAAAAGATAGTCCGACATTTAAAAAAAATTGTTGATATCATGTTTGAATTCCCCGCTTTCACTCTCAACCAAACTAACATTAATAGCCAATCAGAAGTTGTTGCTCTTATAAACACGAGACCTGAAATAGTATCCAGAGCCGCAGCTCTGATGAATGGAGAAGAAGCCTGTGTCTCAATCGAGACACGCTGAAAAAGCTGCAAGGCGCAATTGTCAAAGATATCACTCTAGCGCATATTTATATAGAAAAGCTATTTAAGAAGCAGCAGAGCTTTGTAAAAAGCTCATAGTAATCAGATCATCTCCATAAAAATAATATGATTGTCAGAATGATTTTTGAAAAGGTACTGTTCACACATGATCTCTTAATGGTAATTTACCAGTAAAGACTGTTTAAATCAACTTAAAAAATGTTCAATTTGCCACAGCCATTGCATTCTTTGCATGTGCTGCACTTTATTTGTACCATTTTGTTGTATTAGTTTATTAATTCGAATTTGAAAGATAATAATGATGTTGTTTGATAAGTGAGATCTCTGATTTGAGTCCTTGAAAACCAAAAAGTAGCTCTTGGAAATTCTTTTAAAGTCCTGGAATTTAATTTAGCAGTATCTGTACGAACCCTTTTAAGTTTCCAGGTCTTGGAGCATTTTATTGTTTTTGTTGTTATTAATTGAACAGAACTGTAGTTTTCTGTAGCAAACTGTCTTTGTATATTTCCTATGTTATATTCATTCCCTAGTATTTAATTTACCATGATTTATTCTAACAAAACAATTTCAGTAGTCTGAGCCTTAGTTAGTTTCATGGAAAATCATTCAAATAATGTTTTTTTTTTTTTTTTTGTTAAATAGTTTAGTTAATAGCACGTTAATAAATGTGTGTATGTTGCACTCTATGTTGCACTTTACTTTTGCTTTAAAAAAGGATTTCATGGAATATGTTTAATAAAATATTCTTAAGTAAAATTGTTGATTTTTGTGGGAAATTAATTATTTAGATTTAGATTCAGATCGAAATAAAAATAGTTGTTAGTGGCAGTCCTACTATTGTTTTAATGCACTATAAACCAGTGGTCCAATGCAGGTCATGCAGCCTACAAAATGTTTCATTTAGATTTGATTGTTGTCAAAAGTACCAGTTCTTTGCTATCAAGTTGAAACTAAGAATTAAAACATTTAACCAATTCATCCTTTCTGCATTAGCAGTAGTACCAAGTACTGGGTCAATGTTATACCTGCTCATAGGCGACTGCTTTCAAATGCTCACATGCATATTCTGTGTGAGCACGCTATAAAAAGCATCAAAGGTTTCTATTTACATTGTTTTTAGAGCATTGAGCATTCTTGCCAATGTTGAGCACTTAAATGAAATAACAATGATTTTGTCAGAATTGACTAAGTACCGCTTCTAAAGACTATGGCACTTTGCACTTTAAAATGTATAATTCATTGTCATTAAAGCTATAGGTAGCTATATTTTAGCTTAAGGCTTAAAATAGATGTAATATTTGCTAATGCATTAAATGTGATTATTCTGTAATCGTATTTCTCTTGTAGACTAAATGACTGTGGCTTGACAGACAAAAGCTGTTCAGCTCTGGCTACAGTTCTTGGATCAGATACCAATCTGAAAGAGCTGAACATGAGCAATAATAATCTGCAGGATTCAGGAGTGAAGCTGCTCTGCGCTGGACTGAAGAATATAAAGTGTCATTTGGAGATACTGAGGTAAGTTTTGTGACGATAAACAAAAAATAAATTGAACTCAGATAAAAACATAAGCTGAAGTCCAGACTTGGATAATGAACAAGTCAAGTCATAAAGTTGTTCAAACGAAGTTCTTAGCCATGCATATTGCTAATCAGAAATTACGTTTTGATAAGTAATTTCGGTAAGTAATTAAAACAATATCTTCATGGAACAATGGATGAAAAATGAATGAAAAATTAACAGTGAATTCATTTTTTTTAATACAAATGATCTTTACTTAATATCTTAATGTTTTGTGGCATAATTTTTTTTATAATTTTGACCCATACCATGTATTATTGACTATTGCTACAAATATACTCCAGCGACTTAAGTTTTGTGGCCCAGGGTCACATTTATGCATTTAGCAGACACTTTTATCCAAAGCGACATTTTGTTCAGTATGTTTCAGAATTATGTATTTTCCTGTGGAAATTAATACTCTCACTTCTCAATAGTAAGACCATTTCTTGCCTTAGTAAGAGGCCCTTTCGTAAATGACCCTTTCTGGTTATAGAATAAGTGATGAATCATCTGAATGTTGTATTTTCATTAGGCTCTCAGACTGCAGTGTCACTGAAGAAGGTTATAAAGCTCTGTCTTCAGCTCTGAGATCAAACCCTTCACACCTGATAGAGCTGGATCTCACTGGAAATGATCCTGGACAATCAGGAGTGAAGCAGCTCCATGATTTACTACAGGATCCAGACCATCAGCTGAAGACACTGAGGTGAGACATGTTCAAATATCACTATATAAATACATGATGTGCAGGTTAATATATTTCAGTAATAATCTGGACAGTTTGTTGGATCAGAATGATCTGATCAGATGCTGCTGGTTCTGTTGTGCTGATGATGACTGTCAACAGTTTAGTTGTGCTGCTGTTCTGGAGTATGATATATCTTCATAATTAACATGCACAGTTTAGTTTTTATGGACACTTCTGGTTTGAATGTTTCTGAACACACTGTAGATTAATCTCCATCAAGCTCAGATTGACACAGTTTCTCTACAGCAGGTCTGTGAGTCTCCAGATGATCACAAACATTCAGTTTCTCCAGCAGTTTTCTCTGTGCTGACGTTTCTTCTGCTCAAAGCCAGAGACATCTTCATTCTTTACTTTCACTCTCTGTATTCATAATGAAAACCATGATCTAGTGAGCTTTTGCTCTTCTGTTCTGTGGGATGTATTTGTTCTTCTGAGTGTTGCTCTAGTATCTTTCAAAGAACTGATTATTAGACTCTGTTTTCAAGTATTGTGTATTTATTTCTGTATTTGAATGAGCTTGTGTTCAGAATAATAAAGTGTTTTTAACTGAATTGAATCGTGCTTCATCTTGTCTTCTGCAGGTTTTTGGGTCCTGCTGCAGATGAAGGCTGTCAGTATGTGAGAGGAATTGTGGGTAAAAACCCGTTACTCCTGAGAGAGCTGGATCTGAGTAAACGTGATCTCGGAGACACACGAGTGAATCAGATCGCTGCTCTACTGCAGGATAAACACTGTCAGCTCAACACACTGAAGTGAGTATTGATCGTTTATTTACAATGTTTCATTACTTCTGATAGTAATGTTACTGTAGCTGATAATAATATCTCCTTGTTTGAGTCAGAGCATCACAAAGAGCCGCTATAATGTGAAATATTAATTAAACAGCCAATTACAGAGTGACATCAAGCTTTAAACAGTTCAGTCAGTTTGATCATGAGTCAATAATTATTTACAGTTACTGTAGAGAGAGAAAAATGATTTTCTTCTAGAGTTTAGAAAACTCATTCAAACAAGTGATAGATTGTAAAAACAGCAGCGCTATAAACACACAGATGTCTTTCCTAACATTAACAGCTCAGTTCTGTGTGAATTAAAGATAAATGTGCATATATTGATCTGTTTGAATATATGTCTGCTGAATGTGATCGTGTTTACTGATTACTGACAAACATAACTATTCATAACTGCTTCAATTTAATGTTTGTCTTTCACACAATGTAAAATGAATAATTTAATAAAATGAAAAAAAAAGTAAAATGTATAATTTTGGTGCAGCATATACAGTAACTTGTAGAAATTGAAAAAGAAAAAGACTTTACCTGATTAAAAAAATATGAATTATCAATCAGAGGACAAAAGGCATGAAAATATTGTTTAAAACAAGTTTTTAAGCAAAGTTTTGGTCATATTGATCATTTATAGGCCCTAGAAATGTGTGTATGAATTATGATACAGTAGTCTATTTTCATAAGTGGCCATTATACTTATTGTTCAGCATAATTTTCTGATTTCTCGTTATGGTCTTGCCCTCTTTTGGGTTAATCTGATCACCTGATGTTAACAAATACACTTGTGAATTTAAAACTGTATTAGTAAATGTTGAAACTGATATTAAGATTATTAATTTCTGTACTAGTATTGTTCATCATTAGTTCATGTTAACTGATGTAGTAAATGTTAACAAATGAAATATTATTGTAAAGTGTTAACGAACCAGCAGTGTGTGAGAACTACAGACATAAACATATTTACCATAGATTTTAAATGTGATTTGCTGATTTTCAATCATTGTAATCTTTGGTAATAAATCTGATTGATTGTGTTTTCTCTTTCTGTCTTCAGTCTGTGTAGATGCAGTATTACAGAGAAACAGAGTCTGATCCTGACTTCAGCTCTGAAATCAAACCCATCACACCTGAGAGTACTGGACCTGAACGATAATAAACTAGGAGACTCTGGAGTGAAAAACCTCAGCGATCTACTGATGAACACACAATGCAAGCTGGAGAAACTATAGTTAGTATCATTATACTGTACAGCAGATACAGTCTGATTAAACTTTTTAAACACTGTTTAAACACAACTGGACCTAAGTTACATCGTTTATACTGTAGTACTGCATCTTCCAGCCTTTGCTGTCATTGGTCATAATTATCTAACTAGTAAATAACTGCATTTAAAATATTAGAAACAATGTACTGATTGTCTACATGTTATTCTGCAGAAATATCATGAGATTTGCATCTGCTGCTACGAAAGACAAAAAATAAACATAAGAAATAGTTAAAAATAAACTAAAGAGAATAAACAACCGTTTCCAGCACACAGAACTAGTGACACGATTACAAGCAGATTATGTGAACTACAGACTATATGACTGCTGCTGTATGATTCATAATGTAAGACAGTAACTCATCTCGTGTGAAACTGATGATACTCATAAACACATCACATCAACAATAACTGCTGTGTTCACAGCAAACTACACTAGTGTGTTTTACAATGAAAACGGTCCTCGTCTACACTGGTGTTTCAGAAACCATCTCTGTCTACACTACACAACCAAACACGCATGTCACGTGACCCTTCATACAGGTACAGCCATAGATATGTACAGGTAGATCCCTATTATTTAGATGGAGGACACTTCTGCGTGCTTGGAGCGGTCGAATGAGGAATCTACACATTCATATCTATGGGTACAATAATGAGCATGATGTTATGGTTTACACGGTCGTCAAGGATACACAGAGAGATTGTGGTCATCCACGCCATCGTTTCCAAACGCTCTGCTCCGTTTACACTGAAACACAACCCTGGAGTTATCAGACTAAAACAGGTCTGCAGTGCTTTCAAACGTCTCTGTTTCTTGCACACGCTGGAGTCGTGTAAACGATAGACGTAACCGTAGCACAAGTTCTGTGTTTAAAACGAAAATACACTCGTGTAAACGGCCTTAGACTGATAGAAAGAACAAATCATATTGTATTTCTGTGCAGATCATTTATCACAATGATCTACTGGAGCTCCTCAAGAAGATGATCGTTATACATCTATATTTACATTTATTAATTTAGCAGATGCGTTTATCCAAAGAGACTTACAATTGAGGAATACAAGAAGTGGTTCATCATTAAGAGGCAAATAAACGCAGGAGGTGCTCGAAATACAAAGTTTCAGACATCGTTCAGATTAGTACAAGATAGAAAACAGAGGAATTAAGAAAAGTGAAATCATAGATTTTTTAAATCTGATTGATTGTGTTTTCTCTTTCTGTCTTCAGTCTGTGTGAATGCAGTATTACAGAGAAACAGAGTCTGATCCTGACTTCAGCTCTGAAATCAAACCTATCACACCTGAGAGAACTGGACCTGAGCGATAATAAAATAAGAGACACAGGAGTGAATCACTTATGTGACGTACTGAAGGATTCAGACTGTAAACTGGAGAGATTGAGGTCAGGAACATTCACAAGAATCACAATCATTCAAATCACCACAAAACACTTTATACTCAATATCTCATGATGAACTCACATTATATTTGTGCTGTACAAACATTTTAATAAACATAATGATATCAATGATGATATTTTTTCTTGTTTTGAACTCTTTCTGTTAATGTAGGTTAGGAGGGTGTGATATTACAGATGAAGGTTGTTCTGCTGTGACTTCAGCTCTGAAATCAATCCCATCACACCTGAGAGAACTGAAGCTGAGCGGTAATAAACTAGGAGACTCTGGAGTGAAAAACCTCAGCGATCTACTGATGAACACACAATGCAAGCTGGAGAAACTACAGTTAGTATCATTATACTGTACAGCAGATACAGTCTGATTAAACTTTACTGTGTAGTTTAATATCGCTGGACTCATGTTCATCATTTCTAGCGCTGCTTCTTCTGTGTTTCTCCATCTGAAGAAAGATTCAGAAACACTATTAGTTCATGGGTTTATATCTGTAGAAACAGCATCAAACTCACTGAAATCTGACAAATCTTTGCTGTGAAACAAGACAGAAGTGAAAACAGAATAAAAACAGATGATAGTAGATTATTCTGAGTCACATTTATTCTGAACTAATGATACTCTTCAATAAATAATGTATTCCAAATGTTTAGAGATTTAACTCTAAAATATCTTAAACTAATTCATTCTTGTATATTGTTTTCTTGCATTACAAATATGAATTTAGACCTTTTAAGTGTTATTTTTCTATTGTGTCTACATCAGTCCTATATATGAATCTACATTAATAAAATGCACTTGTTGAGTGAGGACAAATCCAGACTTGGATTATAATAACTATAATGTCCTCAATCACTCCTGTCTTCATGTGTTTCATATCATTGTTCTGGTTTATTAGTGGCTGTATAGCATTTACTCATGATCATCATAAATCTGATTGATTGTGTTTTCTCTTTCTGTCTTCAGTCTGTGGGGATGCAGTATTACAGAGAAACAGAGTCTGATCCTGACTTCAGCTCTGAAATCAAACCCATCACACCTGAGAGAACTGGACCTGAACGTGAATCAAATAACAAACACAGGAGTGAATCACTTATGTGACGTACTGAAGGATTCAGACTGTAAACTGGAGAGATTGAGGTCAGGAACATTCACAAGAATCACAATCATTCAAATCACCACAAAACACTTTATACTCAATATCTCATGATGAACTCACATTATATTTGTGTCTGATTCTTCACATTAATGATAGTTTGTGAGATGATCTCTCTTCCTCTGTTTGTTCATATTGATATCTGGATTTATATGATATTAATATATTTCTGAAATTAAGAAATATATTGTGATATGTATTCTGGTCATATGGTTTATTGTCCTAACGTTTGACTCGTGTTTGGTTTAGTTTCTTGTGTGGATGTTCCTGAGCTGGATTTGTACTCTGTTTGGAGTATCGCTTGCTGTTTTTTTCTTTGATAAATCTCGATGCGTTTAGATCCTCATCTTGTCGTTGTCTCAACACAACACTTGTGGTGTGAACAGCTCCTATGTTTTGACATGATGCTCAGGTTAAACTGTAGAAACAGTAAAGTGGTGTCACAGTTGTCATTATGTTTCTGCTATTTAAGGATACCTGATATATTTTCCTTCTTATGAGTTTATACTTGGAATGTGCTTTTGGTTTTCTTTAATGCAAACGATGATTTAATGATTGAATCATTAGTGGCAGTCCTAGTGTTGAATCTGAATTCAGATCAGTCTGTTAGAGCTGCTGAATCTACCACAGAAATGATGGTGAGATCTGGTAGATGTCACTTATTTTAACATTATATGTGACTAGATAAATGTTTTTAAGGGATCTATTTTGATATTGATTTTAACTGATATTCCCATCATAACACTTTCTGAGTTTTACACCACTGTGGGGGAATTATGGCCGATTCTGTTCCTCTCCTCCTTTCAAAACTGGATTATAATTTCTCATCTTTCCAGCATAAACTGTACAATTCATGTTCTGATACAGCATTTTAATGGGGTCTAATTCTGGACTTTAAGTAGACCTTTCCAAACAATGTTTTGCTTCTATATTACAGATCAATCTGATTAAATAATTTTACACATGTACAGTTTTTCATCATTTAAACCTTGAAAGTGACTGTAAGCTGGAGCTAGTAAAGTGAATTGATGTCTAACAATTACAAACTCTCTCTTTTTGTTTGACTCTGTATTCAGTTGTCAGTTTTTGCTTTGGAAGTTTTAGTTCATTTGTGTTAGAAATATAATTCACTAAAGGGCTTTAAATTGTTCAGTAGAATAAGTGATGAATCATCTGAATGTTGTATTTTCATTAGGCTCTCAGACTGCAGTGTCACTGAAGAAGGTTATAAAGCTCTGTCTTCAGCTCTGAGATCAAACCCTTCACACCTGATAGAGCTGGATCTCACTGGAAATGATCCTGGACAATCAGGAGTGAAGCAGCTCCATGATTTACTACAGGATCCAGACCATCAGCTGAAGACACTGAGGTGAGACATGTTCAAATATCACGATATAAATACATGATGTGCAGGTTCATATATTTCAGTAATAATCTGGACAGTGTGTTGGATCAGAAAGATCTGATCAGATGCTGCTGGTTCTGTTGTGCTGATGATGACTGTCAACAGTTTAGTTGTGCTGCTGTTCTGGAGTATGATATATCTTCATAATTAACATGCACAGTTTTGTTTTTATGGACACTTCTGGTTTGAATGTTTCTGAACACACTGTAGATTAATCTCCATCAAGCTCAGATTGACACAGTTTCTCTACAGCAGGTCTGTGAGTCTCCAGATGATCACAAACATTCAGTTTCTCCAGCAGTTTTCTCTGTGCTGACGTTTCTTCTGCTCAAAGCCAGAGACATCTTCATTCTTTAATTTCACTCTCTGTATTCATAACGAAAACCATGATCTAGTGAGCTTTTGCTCTTCTGTTCTGTGGGATGTATTTGTTCTTCTGAGTGTTGCTCTAGTATCTTTCAAAGAACTGATTATTAGACTTTGTTTTCAAGTATTGTGTATTTATTTCTGTATTTGAATGAGCTTGTGTTCAGAATAATAAAGTGTTTTTAACTGGATTGAATCGTGCTTCATCTTGTCTTCTGCAGGTTTTTGGGTCCTGCTGCAGATGAAGGCTGTCAGTATGTGAGAGGAATTGTGGGTAAAAACCCGTTACTCCTGAGAGAGCTGGATCTGAGTGAACGTGATCTCGGAGACACACGAGTGAATCAGATCGCTGCTCTACTGCAGGATAAACACTGTCAGCTCAACACACTGAAGTGAGTATTGATCGTTTATTTACAATGTTTCATTATTTCTGATAGTAATGTTACTGTAGCTGATAATAATATCTCCTTGTTTGAGTCAGAGCATCACAAAGAGCCGCTATAATGTGAAATATTAATTAAACAGCCAATTACAGAGTGACATCAAGCTTTAAACAGTTCAGTCAGTTTGATCATGAGTCAATAATTATTTACAGTTACTGTAGAGAGAGAAAAATGATTTTCTTCTAGAGTTTAGAAAACTCATTCAAACAAGTGATAGATTGTAAAAACAGCAGCGCTATAAACACACAGATGTCTTTCCTAACATTAACAGCTCAGTTCTGTGTGAATTAAAGAGAAATGTGCATATATTGATCTGTTTGAATATATGTCTGCTGAATGTGATCGTGTTTACTGATTACTGACAAACATAACTATTCATAACTGCTTCAATTTAATGTTTGTCTTTCACACAATGTACAATGTATAATTTAATAAAATGAATAAAAATGTAAAATGTATAATTTTGGTGCAGCATATACAGTAACTTGTAGAAATTGAAAAAGAAAAAGACTTTACCTGATTAAACAAATATGAATTATCAATCAGAGGACAAAAGGCATGAAAATATTATTTAAAACAAGTTTTTAAGCAAAGTTTTTGTCATATTGATCATTTATAGGCCCTAGAAATGTGTGTATGAATTATGATACAGTAGTCTATTATCATAAGTAGCCATTATACTTATTGTTCAGCATAATTTTCTGATTTCTCGTTATGGTCTTGCCCTCTTTTGGGTTAATCTGATCACCTGATGTTAACAAATACACTTGTGAATTTAAAACTGTATTAGTAAATGTTGAAACTGATATTAAGGTTATTAATTTCTGTACTAGTATTGTTCATCATTGGTTCATGTTAACTAATGTAGTAAATGTTAACAAATGAAATCTTATTGTAAAGTGTTAACGAGTCAGCAGTGTGTGAGAACTACAGACATAAACATATTTACCATAGATTTAAAATGTGATTTGCTGATTTTCAATCATTGTAATCTTTGGTAATAAATCTGATTGATTGTGTTTTCTCTTTCTGTCTTCAGTCTGTGGAGATGCAGTATTACAGAGAAACAGAGTCTGATCCTGACTTCAGCTCTGAAATCAATCCCATCACACCTGAGAGAACTGGACCTGAGCAGGAATGAACTAGGAGACTCTGGAGTGAAAAACCTCAGCGATCTACTGATGAACACACAATGCAAGCTGGAGGAACTAAAGTTAGTATCATTATACTGTACAGCAGATACAGTCTGATTAAACTTTACTGTTTAAACACAACTGGACCTAAGTTACATCGTTTATACTGTAGTACTGCATCTTCCAGCCTTTGCTGTCACTGGTCATAATTATCTAACTAGTAAATAACTGCATTTAAAATATTAGAAACAATGTACTGATTGTCTACATGTTATTCTGCAGAAATATCATGAGATTTGCATCTGCTGCTACGAAAGACAAAAAATAAACATAAGAAATAGTTAAAAATAAAGTAAAGAGAATAAACAACAGTTTCCAGCACACAGAACTAGTGACACGATTACAAGCAGATTATGTGAACTACAGACTATATGACTGCTGCTGTATGATTCATAATGTAAGACAGTAACTCATCTCATGTGAAACTGATGATACTCATAAACACATCACATCAACAATAACTGCTGTGTGTTCACAGCAAACTACACTAGTGTGTTTTACAATGAAAACGGTCCTCGTCTACACTGGTGTTTCAGAAACCATCTCTGTCTACACTACACAACCAAACACGCATGTCACGTGACCCTTCATACAGGTACAGCCATAGATATGTACAGGTAGATCCCTATTATTTAGATGGAGGACACTTCTGCGTGCTTGGAGCGAATGAGGAATCTACACATTCATATCTATGGGTACAATAATGAGCATGATGTTATGGTTTACACGGTCGTCAAGGATACACAGAGAGATTGTGGTCATCCACGCCATCGTTTCCAAACGCTCTGGTCCGTTTACACTGAAACACAACCCTGGAGTTATCAGACTAAAACAGGTCTGCAGTGCTTTCAAACGTCTCTGTTTCCAACCTTGCACACGCTGGAGTCGTGTAAACGATAGACGTAACCGTAGCACAAGTTCTGTGTTTAAAACGAAAATACACTCGTGTAAACGGCCTTAGACTGTTAGAAAGAACAAATCATATTGTATTTCTGTGCAGATCATTTATCACAATGATCTACTGGAGCTCCTCAAGAAGATGATCGTTATACATCTATATTTACATTTATTCATTTAGCAGATGCGTTTATCCAAAGAGACTTACAATTGAGGAATACAAGAAGCGGTTCATCATTAAGAGGCAAATAAATGCAGGAGGTGCTCGAAATACAAAGTTTCAGACATCGTTCAGATTAGAATAAGATAGAAAACAGAGGAATTAAGAAAAGTGAAATCATAGATTTTTTCCAGATTTTTTTAATCTGATTGATTGTGTTTTCTCTTTCTGTCTTCAGTCTGTGTGAATGCAGTATTACAGAGAAACAGAGTCTGATCCTGACTTCAGCTCTGAAATCAAACCCATCACACCTGAGAGAACTGGACCTGAGCAGGAATCAAATAAGAAACACAGGAGTGAATCACTTATGTGACGTACTGAAGGATTCAGACTGTAAACTGGAGAGATTGAGGTCAGGAACATTCACAAGAATCACAATCATTCAAATCACCACAAAACACTTTATACTCAATATCTCATGATGAACTCACATTATATTTGTCAGATTCTTCACATTAATGATTGTTTGTGAGATGATCTCTCACGTTCATATCGATATCAGAATTGATATGATATTAATATATTTCTTAATATTTCCGAAAATAAGAAATATATTGTGATATGAAGTTTATTGTCCTAACGTTTGACTCGTGTTTGGTTTAGTTTCTTGTTTGGATACTCAATATCTCATGATGAACTCACATTATATTTGTGCTGTACAAACATTTTAATAAACATAATGATATCGATGATGATATTTTTTCTTGTTTTGAACTCTTTCTGTTAATGTAGGTTAGGATGGTGTTATATGACAGATGA